>PUQB01000153.1:0-319335 GCA_003024785.1 Selaginella tamariscina
CCCACAGCTGTCACCATTTTCTCTGTTGTCATTTACAACACTATTATATATCTTTGTATGTACACATGCATTTTATGTATAGTTATGTGTGTGTACATGTGTTAAGTTTTATGGTTGATATATCCGTATCATTCTTATATAATATATGATTACTTGAAAGTTTGTAAATAAATGACTATATATATCCTATAAAACCATGTAGTTTTGTTAAAATCCCTAAAAATACATTTAAAACTAATGTTAAGAAATGTTTTATCCTCAGTTTTCCCTGGTATGTATATGTATATTTATAAATATGTATATGCATGTACATATATTTAGTAGACCTACTAATATATGTACATGCATATACATATTTTATAAATAAGTGTAAAACATGTTTACCCACACCATATGCCAGTATTTTTAGTATATATGTTTTAATATACTGAGTTTATTCTACATGAACAAAAATAATATTTTTAAAAGAATCAAAATCAATAGTTAAGAATAAATTGATATATTAATAGATTAGGCCGAAGGAAATATAACCACAAACTACACATGTAGTAACTAGTTAAAACATATATAAGTATTAACGTGTATATATATAAAAGTTACAGATAATGCTTTCCTAATAACCTTCCACAACCACACATATAACTGACACTTGTCACCTCATCCCTAAAAACTAAATAAATATGTGGTGGGTCCAGAAGTAAATTAAAATTTTCTTCTCATATATAATACACCTCTCTCTTATAAATATAAATGCATCTATGGTTTGTATGCGTCATACAATGGTGTTTTGTGATTGCAAACAACATCTTGGCCGACTGGTAGAAGGGCGTTCGATTTAGGATTCAATCTCAAGATCATGGGTTCAAGTCCCACAGCTGTCTCTCTTAATATATTGTTTCATAAATTTAAAATGGTACTTGTTTAGAACAATCGTTATTAACGAGTATATACTAAAATATGCTGGCATTTACATTCACTTATAAACAATATTTATAAGTGTAATTACTATTGTTTATAATAAAAAGTATTTATTTATATTATTTAACTTGAACATGGAGTTGTTAATTACCCTCATTTAACATACACATCCATGATATACATACATGGAATAAGTGGTCCAAGCACTAATAAAGAAGATAACACATAGACAAGTTCAATAAATAACATAATAATAAATATAATTAATAATAGTACATTTGAGTATATATATATTTGATTCTGCTTCATGTTTCATATTTATATTAGAAATATAAATTTGAATATGTATTTTATTATATAATTAATTGCATTTAACACAAATATTTTTATACAAATTGTTTCACTTGAAAACGTGATACTTCATGTTTATTATTGATATACTATTCATCTGAAAAATATAAAAACCATTTATTGCAGTGTTGTTATGTATAGTTTGAAACATAAAAAACTTCATTGTTTGATAATTTAAAACATGATGCATATCATATACGACGTAATGTGTACATGTATAGACACACATAAGTAATGAAACTAACCATAGTGAAAAAACGTTAATTAATAATTAAATTAAATTAATAATAAAATAAATTAATAATTAAAATTTCCATAACATTTTTTAATTATGGCTAGTTTGGCTGTACATAAGTACTTCCAACTCTGTGGACAACATTTCACACACACAAATAGATGCACACACGGGTGTGTGAGGGTACCTGCAGTTCTTATTGTATATATGCGTCCATTGTCAACATGAGGCAAGAGAGATAAGAGTCTCTCTCTGTTTCTGTATGTTCTCTATATCTGAGGATACGTCCCATCGGTATATCACACACAAACACAGACCCTGTGTGTGTGTGTGGCTGTGTGAATGTGTGTGTGTGTGCGTGCGTGTGAGAGAGGGAGGGAGTATGAGTGAGTGAACATAATATATAATGATTAGACTGGACAAATTTTCCACTCTCGAACGGGCTTAGAGTTAACCTATTAAACATAAAACTATGTCAATTAAGCTATTGAATAAGGCATTTTCATGTTCACAAAAGTCGATTTCTTTTATACATATGTACGGGTCATTGTATTGTATCTGTGCAAGTTCATGTATGGTAATTAGCTTTGACTATTTTGAAAAACGTGTAATATATGACATAATGATTTGTATATGTATATATACACATGGAGCCATTGTATATGTCCATTTTGACTTATTTATACATATCTCTCATAAACAGAATAATAATAAGCTTTTTTTTTTTATTATATATCTATCCTTTCATCTAGAAGTGTTAACTAGAAACCGTGTTTTATGCGTACCGATATTTTCCGTACAAATACATCAATGAAATATTAAATCATACAAGAATCACAACGAGAGTGTATTCATTTATATTCAATGATGTGTAATATATGGTTTTCTATAATATACAGGTAATATTTATACACACTACATACAAACCGGTAGGCGTATAGAGGCGGGTTCTAAAAAACTCATATATAAAGAATACTTATTAATGTTTATAAGTAATAGGTATTATTTAATATGTTATGCATAAGTGTTTTACACACACGTATATAAACTGATTCTAACCTAGGTTACAGATCATTCAGCTATTAGTCTTGCACAATTGTAAACTTTCATTTCTCCATATGTTTAAATAAATGTGAGATACACTATATATATATATATATATATATATATAATCTGCTAAAAACATGGGAGGGCTAGTTGGGATGATCTATAACCAAATTCATCAATATACTAGTTTTAAAAATGTTAGAAACAATCAAATGTTTCAATCGTGTGTAAGAAACATACTTACTCGTTTATGTTTGTAAGCTTGAAAATATATAATGTTAATATATATTTACTTTAACCATTAATTATTACAAAGAATATCCATAGCATATTAACTGCATAGACCAGCCATCGGTTCACGTGCACTCCTGCGTGAGCGTGCGCGTGAGTTGTTCCGTATATAAACATGGCAACCATTTAGGTCAATTCCATTTTCCAAGGTTCTCTTATTCATTCAGTGTGAGAAATTTAGCGCGTTTTTGTGTTCTGTATATATACACAAACAAGAACAAGGGGAATTAGGCTATACAGTGTTGCAATTGAAGTTTAGAGGACATCTCCATCTTCATAGTCACCTGAAATGTCTGACTGTAAGAAAGAGTCGAGGAAGAGTGTCAGCATTGAACAGTTCGCTCCTTCGAAGAAGCGTGTCAGGATTGAACACGAGGATAACTGGGGGGAGTTTAATAGATTTTATAGCCTTGGAGAGGCACTGGACAGTCTTCCAAGAGATGTGCTTGGTGATATTCTCGGATTCGCAGCTGAGTTTGAATACAGAAAACTACTTATCTTGGGTTCTGTGTGCAAAGCTTGGAAAAACTCATCATAAGTCAGGTGAAAGTAGTCACTGTAAATATGTGGCACCATGAGTACGCATGCACATCAGTGTGTCAGTTTCTTGAGAGTTACAGTGGCTCGATCCAGACGGTTAAGATTGAGGGCATCCGTTGTCGTCAAGAAACTCTAGATTGGAAACCTCTACTGCAAACGTTACTCAAGTGCAGATACTTACAGAATCTTACTGTACGGGACAGTGTTTGGCAGGTAGAGGATGACCCAGTTGCTGCCGCTGTATTTGAAAAACTTGTTACTTTAAGGCTGCAGTACTCGTGGCCTCGGCGGCCAAGTGAACTCAGCATTGCATCTCCACACTTGCGGACTCTTGAGATTGAAGACTTTTTCAGTGAAGATGGAGTGCTCAATCTGGTGGGCATACAATCTTTTGGACTGCCTTCACATTAATGATGGGAAATTAATAATGGTTAATGCTGTGAATCTTTTACACGTAGGGATGTTTTCAATTGGCTATTACTCGTCAGAAGAGTTAAGATTTTCTGCTCCAAAGCTAAAGGGCATCTTCACCTTTCAACCAAATTTAAGCCTAAGAGAGATTATTAAGGATGTGCAAAATGTTCAAGTGAATACACTGCGTGTAAATTACCCAGCCGATGACCTTATTCGGGAAATTTGGCCATGTCTGCATGTGCCAAAGCTTGTATTTAATGTGGGAACAAGTGGATATACAGGCCAAATAATAAGATGGATAAAGTGGTTTGAAAGGAATAATAAGTCCCTGGTAAAAGTAGTAATGAATATTGGAATTAACACCAAAGCTAACAGGACCTTATCAAGGGTACTAGCCAAATCCTTGAAAAGGGCTCGTCTTACAGTTACAGGACTTGAATAATAAAAACAGCAATCACCATTGTTATATGTGTTTTGGTTTGAATAAATACGTAATCTTTTTGTTTTATTTTTATATCACAATGCATTGATGGATTAGGTAGCACGCACATACGCTCCACACTGTGAAGCAATTACTTGACATAAATAAATTATAATAATATCTTGTATATATAGACAATTACATATGTACAGTCGTAGAAGCTGCAATATTCCATTCGATAACGTTTTAATGAATTTAACTGGTAAACCCCAAATCATCTCAAGCAAAGGCTTACACTGTGCTCGGTCACCCACCCGACGTGGTAAACCCCAATCATCAATCGTGTCCACATCAGATCTCAAGCAATATGGTCCATGCTGACTCTCCCTTTGAACCTAAGAAACTCATTTGTTAATTTGGACGTGGCACTTTATAACTTTAACTGTTGAAGCTAAACTAATGAATGTGAGATAAATATGTTGCATCGGCAACTAACACGTGTAGACAAGGGAATATTCAGAATATACATTCCGGTCCTGTGAACGTATCTGCAAACCCTTCTGAGATTTTAGTTTGTGCGTGGATATAAAAGTATGTGTGCATCTTTTACTATCGTATGTATATTTATAATAAAAAGCATTTTAAATACTCAATATCAACTTTAAATTGCAATAAAAGATAAAAAATAAATATTATATAGAAATAACTTACTAAATAAGCAAAATCATTATAAACATGAGGATCATGTTTTAAATTATGAAACACTAAAGTTCTTATATATCAAAACTGTATATAACAATATTGCAATCGGTGTTTTTTATCTTTCTTAATTACTGTTTGAATTATGGATTTGTTTCAATACAATTATTATATTAAATAACAAAACTAAAATGTTTAAACTCAATATATAATATATAATTTTAATAAATAATAAATTTAATTATGTTTCACACTCATATTATGAATATATTTATGTATTGTTATATATACGTATGCATGTGAACTGTGTAACTTCAGAATTTAGAAAGATGCCACGTGTGTCACAGAACCCTAATTAGAAGGATTATGAATATATATATATGCACGTGTATATATATCAAAGCCACACACACACACACACACCACACACACACACACACACACATATATAGATTGTTTATGTATTTACATTTAAATTCAATATAATATGCGTTTATACATGTCAATACCTATATGTATGTATGGATTTTCTGGATACATGATATGTTATAAATATTTGGAAACCACTACTTAATATACATATATAAGACATGTGTGCATATATATGTCCATATGTATACACGCACGCACCACTGACATGAAAAAAAAAGGCCATAAATAAGCATATGGCAACATACACGTACATATATATAATAAAGCATACACATATACTTCTATGTATATGATTTATTTATATATTTATGTCTGAAGTCCGAAGGCATAAAGTACATCATACAGATATTTTGGACATATATAACAAAATTTACATATATATTACACCTGTATCTGATCTGTTGTACAGATATATTCTATATGTATGATTCACATACACACGCGCGTGCGTATATAAGAGGAGATGTCTGTGTATATACATTTCAGTATAGGCATGTGTATATTCACGGATACTTCTAAATAAATGCTCTCTCTCACACACACACGCACATGCAAACGGACGCACATATATGTATATGTATATTATATTATACTATTTTTTATGGCCTTTACTAACATTCATTTCTTTCATTTTCAGTTTTATTTTAAATCAAATATTATATAGTTTTAATCCATTTCATTTCAATTTGTTTTAAACCAAATATGTATGTTTAATTAATTATATTGATTGAGTTTTAGAAATAAATTTTGTTTCTTTTAATATATATATATTATTTAAATTTTACGTGATAATCTAATCGTGCTTCATTAGAAATGTCATTTGCTCCTTAGAGTGAAAAAGTACTGACGTCTGTGTGATTTGAACCCACAACGCTTGGACCACTCGGCCAAGCTGTCATTTACAACGTGTCATTTTGCTAAATATATCAAATAAATAATATCTATGTATGTAGACATATATTTTATCTGTGTGAAAGAACAAGATAAATACGCACAGAACGTGATGATTTATTCATGTACAAACCTTGCTTATATACAGGAGACCCTCTGCCACATGGCACACATGCAACATGTGGCACTGACACATGGGGGCCATATCACCACCCTTGTGTCACTATGCATGTGTGTTATACACATACGTATATACAGTATACAACATCTTACATTATCCTCCCCTCTGCGGCTGTGTAGATCGTGATGGATCTAATGCTCCTAGATCCGTGTGAGCTGGCTCATCTAAAGTATGACCGAATGTACTTTAACGGGTCTTGAACAACAAACCATTTCATTCGAACTACGTGAATTATCTCAACCTCATGAGATCCACTAATTGTACTTGATATACATGAGGACCAACCTTTCAAGTACTTAGTAAGGACCAAGTGTTAGAGTTTTAACCCGAAGGGTCAACACGTGGTTGCCAAATGGCCATTCGGCATCATCATCCTGTGTGAGCAATGCTAAGTCTCCCTAAGAGTCTAACTCAGAGGCCCAATTAGGCAAAGACTTAGAGTACTACCTTAAGTTCCCTAGAATGACCATCCCCTGAACCTTAGAGGATAACCCGAGTAGACTTTAGGATCCTATCCCAGTATACCTAAATAGGCTCATGCCTTAACCCCACAAAGGAGATGTGTCTCATACATACCCCCATGATAG
The DNA here is from genome assembly GCA_003024785.1 of Selaginella tamariscina. NCBI lineage: Eukaryota > Viridiplantae > Streptophyta > Lycopodiopsida > Selaginellales > Selaginellaceae > Selaginella > Selaginella tamariscina. Next base: position 7,008 of record PUQB01000153.1, read on the forward strand.
AGCCAAGGCATTGTCACTTACCCCTTGAGGAATCACCCTTTCGGAAGTACAACCCTTTAGGGCGACAAGGGGTACCCTGAACCACGACTAACCCTTAAGGGTTTGAGTGGTCAAGTCATACCCTAGACCTAGGGCTAATACTTAGTGAGGACACGAGTGTGCGCCGTAGGCGAACACGAGTGTTCTACTAAGCAAACTCCCTAAGGCTAGGTTTGGATAACCCTAAGTACATAACCTTGTGAGTGCTTCATGAAAAAGCTCATGTTAACAAGCTTAGGTTGTTCAACCCTGGTTTCCAAGGAGAACACTCCCCTAGCCAAGTGTGCCTAAGCATACTTAGTTACGAGACCTAGCCTCCCTTGAGCAGATGCCCAAGGCTTAGCACCCTAGTGCGAGCACAAGCATAGAGTATCCAACCCCTTGGTGACAAGCCCATGACACAACCCAAAGGGCGTGCCCCAGGCGTTGTATCGTGTGACGTCTAGCCCAGTGTCACATCTCCAGTGGACACTACCTTTCACGATGTGGTTATCATGCCATAGCCCTTAAATAAGGTAACATAAACATGTCAAACAAGATCCCACACCCACATTTGGACAGGGACATAGATGTGCCTTGCTTGGTCGTGAGTGCTACACTTAGCTTTGATGTGAAGGAGGAGGCTGGAGACAAGCCTTTACCTCTGCCTCTTGGAACGTGCAATTCAACAAGACCTCCCAGACATGGATTTGCCAACGTTAAGGGTAAGTTACCCCAAAGTGGGACGTACCCTGTCATATGGAAGTTAGGGCGGAACAGGGGGTTATGCCTTGATGACACAAGCTAGAGCTTGCACCAGGAGAAAAGTAACGAGCTCAGTCATGAACCCAGGAACCCTCACTCCTACATACTCTACCTTATTTATGTGACGGAGCCCCCCCCCCCCACGCCCTCCTTTCCTGTATGTGTAAGTGGGATGGCACGGAATGCCAGCCCCTTAGTTAATGAGATGAGTTTGCACACTAACCCCTACCCCTAAACCTACCCAAGGGGGGTGGGTTTTAGGGTGGGTTAGGGCAACCCTAGGGATGTTTCTAACCCTATTTAACATGCCAAACTCATATTAACTAGGACGTCAAATTTGGGGTGGGTTTTCTAAAAGGTAAGTGCTACCTTCGCTTAAAGTTTCTTGCGACATCTAAAGATAGCCGGCCGGATTACTCCTAAACACCTAAGTGCACTAAGCGAGGCTATTTCTCACTACATCTAGGGTCCATCAACGTAGTATAGTAAGTAACAAGAATTAATCTCCAAAGTAGAGGGTCGAGTCATAGTGAAAACTATGACACCAAGCCACTTATGTAATAAGCCAGTTGCAAGCCCAGGTGCAGTCAGCTTGGAAAACGTACCAGGACTAAGTCACCGTCAGCAAAATCTGGTGGAATTTAATGTCGTGCATTGTAAAAGATTGCTGTGTATTTGAGCTCGACCAAGATGTTCAGCAGACTCTTGCACGCAGAAGAGGCAAAACAGCATCCAAATGTCGAGCCCACATCTTTGCATCCTCGGCACGTGGCAGATTCGATGATAACCCCAATTCACTAGGCAACTTAGGATCATATCCATACAATGCCTTGAATGGAGAGATACCAATCGAACTCTGAATGCCTGTTACATAAGCAAATCTCAAATCGCAAATACCAATCCCAGTCTGTGATTGAAGTTCACATACTTCGAGATCATACCCTTGAAGGTCCGATTCAATCGCTCCACCAAACCATCAGTTTGTTGATGATACGGAGAGGCAAATGAATGTTTTACCCCTAACCTCTCACACAACACTCGGAATACCTCTGCAATGAAAGCGGGGCCATTGTCTGATAACATCCGCTCTGGACAAGAATGCTGCAAAACCACATTATCGAACAGAAAAAAAGCTGTTGACATGGCAGTTGCATCCGGAAGAGCACCAACCTCCACCCAACGAGTTAAATAATCAGATACACAATGATGTACTGGTTACCTTGAGAAGAACGTGGAAAAGGTCCCATTAAATCCACTGCAATTAACTCAAAAGGGCGAGAGACATTGATGGATTCTAACACCCCCATGGCCCGAGTCGTAGAGGAATTCCGAGTTTGACAAATGGGACAGCTTTGAATATACCTGATCACATCACCACGCATGCTGGGCCAATAAAAGATCGGAGCTTCTCCAACACTCGTTGGTGACCAAGATGACCTCCAACAATAGGTGAATCATGATATGCTCGAAGAAGGTGTGGAACATATGTAGAGGGTACAACCAAACGCCATCTGTCTCTGGATTTGTCCCAATAAAATACAATAAACCATCCTGAAGTCGAAACTGAGCATGATATTGTCGAAAAGCGGAAGGGATTGCAAACGCGTAATTGCCTCGTCCATGGTTCATGTTTTTGAGCATCCTGCCACTGTTCCAAGGATGGTAAGTCGGCATCGAATACCTGAGGGGCTTGTATCAAACCGAACTGCAGCTACTGCATGAGCAGGCAAAGTGGAATCAAAAGAGGGTGCTCGAGAAAGTGCATCCGCATCCACCATTGTTCGCCCAGGCCTGTGCACCACCTTAAAGTTATATACCTGGAGACGTAATGCCCATCTGGCTACACGACCCACTAAATTCTTCCGTTTTAATAAGGAAGTGACAGCAGCATGATCACACTCCAAAAGTGTTTCACTCCCATGTAAGTAGGCATGAAGTCGTTCAAAACCCCAAAGCAAGCATTCTTTTTCAGTAGTGGAATAATTCCTCAGCAGTACTCGACTAATGTAAGCCACCGGGTGTCGAATTGAAGAATCCACAGCATCAGTTTGCATCAACACCACCAATACCAAATATTGAGGCATCTACTCGTAAAATGAACGGACGAGTAAAATCTGGGTATTGAAGCAATGGTGGAGTTGTCAGGAACTCTTTTAACTGGTCAAATGCCTGTGACACCTGCGAGTCCACCTGAAAGATACCTGTGGACGAACTAACTCCCGAAGAGGGGCAGTTCGATCAAGATGATCGATGAATCGACCCAAGTACTGCACCTTGCCCAAGAAACGCTGGACTTCCTGTACTACGGGGACGAGGGAACTCTCGAACAGCTCGCAACTTCATTGGATCCACCTGTAAACCCTCTCGAGATATACGGTAACCCAAGTAAGTGGTGTCGGTCGAACCAAACACACTTTTCAAGTTTCAACTTCAGGCCAACTTCTCGAAATCGATCAAGAACGCGCCGCATCACGAATGTGATCCTCCCAAGAACCAGACCCATGAATGAGCACATCATAAAAATCGGCAGTGATATCAGGCATATCGAAAGAAGCTCATCCATCATGCGTTGAAAGGTGGCAGGAGCTGAAGTCAATCCAAAGGCATGACCAAAAACTCGTAAAGACCAAATGGTGTCCGGAAGGCCGTTTTTGGAATATCTCCTCAGCCATAGGAACCTGCCAATATCCTGATGCCAAATCCAACTTAGTAAACCATCGACTCTGACCCAAATGATTTAATAGATCGACAGAGTTTGGAAGTGGATAACATCTTTGATGGTAACATCGTTGAGAGGTCGATAATCTTCACAAATCGAAGAGATCTATCAGGCTTGGGAACCAAATGAGGTTTACATGCCATGGACTCCATGATGGACGCCACACTCGTTACCAATCATATCAGTAACAGCTGTTCGCATGGCTAATAACTCTTTTGGTGACCTGCGTGAACCGGGACTTTGAAAGGCTTTACATTGCTGATGGGTATACAATGTCAAGAGAGGACATATATATTCATATGGGTTATAATATCTATATAACACATATATATATGTGTGTGTTTTTCTATAATTTTAGGAGACATATCCTGTATGCATATCATGTTGGCATATTATGTAGGTATATCCTGTAGGTATATCTTCACACGTGCACCTTGGGACAAATCAAATTGAACAAACTTGCATACTGCTGCTTAAGTTGTTCGATGCAGTGTGCTCGATACTCAAGTGACAGATCCGGCATTTGAACCTGTTGAGATGAACACCACCCCAAACCGAAATCAAAGGAGTTGTATGCGTGATACAAACAACAACAAGCTTCTCTGGTCGCAAAGGAGCAGACTACAGAGACACAGACTCCAAGCGTAATATGGGAGAGAGAGTGAAAAATCATACATACCTTTTGACTGCTTTAACAAATCACATCCCAGAATAATGTCAAAGACCTGGGAAGGGACAACCCTAAGAGACCCAGAGGAAAACTTACAGTTGCACTCACAATTAGCGTAGTCGAAGTGGTGTACTGTGATACTGCATGAGACTGTCCATTACCATATAAAATGTGCAAGACCTTATCTGCACGTCTCAAGGGTAATGAGCACCGATGCGCCAGAAAAGTAGTTATAGAAGACATACTGGATCCTGTATCCACAAGCACTGTGACTGAAAAATTATTCACCTGTGCATTAAATGTGAAAACTGGATGATCTGATGGAACTTGCAATCCTTGATATGCATAACAGAAAAAACATGGAGGCGAAGTCTCCATCGCACAAGATCCCTCCGTTGCCCATACGATTACTAGTTTTCTGCAACAAACCCACCTGCAAGAGAGGCTTCGTCATCTGGAAGCTCATCATCAGACATAATGGCCACCACAGGCACACTATCCGGAACATATGGTCGCCAGTTCGGATGTGGTAGACGCCAATCAGGATTCACATCACATGCCCGCAAGTATGTCCAGGTGCCCAACATGCCCAATAATGAACTTGATTGGGTCGACCTGCATTGTTCTAATTCCTCCTGCCACAAATCCGTGGATTTTGACCACCATGAGCAGGAACTGGAGCAGGACGATTTTGTGGAGGTGGTCCACAGGGTGGCCCTGAGGTCAACCACAAAGGGCTTGTTGTGCGGGCACATATGCAGTAGCATCCACTTCCATTGGATCAGCATGCTAAATAGGAGGAGCAAGTAACCCAAGGGGACCACAACCCTCACCAGGCACCAACTCAATTGTTGAGCTAGTGCAAAAGCTTCCTCCAATGTGGTAGGTTGAAGAGCCCGAATGAATCGAATGAGTTCAGGTCACATAGTCAGCCATAACATACCGAACTTAATGGGCTCAGGCATGTTAGGATATGCACACCGAGCTAAATCCCCGAATCTAATACTGAACTACATAATAGACTCACCCATATTGCATGCAGTTGTTGGAAAGCATCATCTGAATCCTCAACTTTGCCAAACATATGTTTGAGGCATTTTGTCAATCGATTACTATTAGCTTAAATCTCCGCAGTGAATCCTTGAGCGCCAGACTTTCCAAACATGTAGGAAATTCTTTGAGAGCACGAGCCTCATCCCAACCATGGTAACGAACAATAACCTGGAAATGATCAAACCAGTAGTATACATCATCTCCCGAATCACCACAAAAGATCGGGGTCGAACCCTCGGATTTGTGGCTTGTGAAGAAGACAAAGGAGCACTAGAAGCAGATCCCCCGGTAGGGGCTCATGCGGGGAAGAAGAGGATGGACCCTCAACAAGGCACTCGTGCATCAATAACAGTAGCAATAATGCTAAAAATTGTTTCCATATTCATTCCCATGGAAACAAGAAAAGGAAGAGGTGGAAGAAAAAGAATACCCCACTTCTCCACCAATGAAAGAACAGATAAATACGCACAGAACGTGATAATTTATTCATATCAAAAACCCTACTTTATTCATGTACAGAACCCTACTTATATACAGGAGACCGTCTACCACATGGCACACATGTGACATGTGGCACTGACACATGGGGCCAGATCACCACCCATGTGTCACTACACATGTGTGTATATACACATGAGTATATACAGTATACAGCATCTTATCAAAATTATATATCTATGTATGTAGACATATATTTTATCGGTGTGGGCATATGCCCTGTGTGCGTGGTACAATATATATGTGTCTGTGTATGGACAAGACCTATGGTTGATAACCTACCATATTACAGTACATATTTATCATTCTTATATATAATAGATAATTAATTAAATAAGTATAATGTAACTACGGTAAATTACGTAGTTACCATACAACATTTAGAATATAATATTAAAATTCCATTACTCTCTTTATTGTGCCTTCTAAATGATTTAGGTTTGTTACACTTAAGAATAATAGTAATATATTTCAATTATATTATTATTTATACATGGATCTTAAATTTACAATGAAAGTGTATTTTCTTTTTTATAGTGTATAATTTAATTTTAAAATTTATATTAAAATCACATTGTTATTTTTAAAATTATTATTTTTAAATTATAAATTTACATATTTTAATTTTAATTTTAAAATCATTACTGGTCGATCAGGCGGAGTATTGGTGATCTTCAAACCTAATTTCCATTGCAAATTAATACATATAAATTGATTAATAAATTTACTACTGTTGTTTATTTTTTATCTTCTTTTTTTTTATGTATTTACTTTGGCAACACACACACACACATTATATATATATATATATATATTATATATATATATAAACTATGTATCCTAGCCACATAAACTTATATTCTGTCACTATATAAATTCCACCCCACACGCGCGCACGCAGATGAGCTGAGTTAGCTCACTTTAGTTGGATGTGTGTGTCTACGTGCGTGTGCGAGGGTGGAGCTTTAAACCCTAAACCCTAAGCCAATTAACCAAATAAGAGAAACCTCATATGGTAGCCGTTGCCTGTGTGTTGTTTAACATATACTGGATGAATGCATGTACACCTTAAATACATATATATACGATATAGAAATGTATATACAGTATGTATCTAGTTGGTTAAACTTGGTTCCAGTGTATAAAAACTTTCATGCGTGTGTGCTTGAAATGAACACATATATAATGACAAATTACTACCTCGTATACATATAATATAAGCTACATTATGATCACTTACACAGATGAAACTCTAATGACAACAGACATTCTCTCTCTCTCACTCACACACACATGCTACAGGTGTAAACACTGATTCTGTTATATGCAGGGAGGACTTCATAATACTAAGTGCAAGTGGCAATTGCAGGCCTATGTCTAAATTGTTACCCATATACCTCCAAACCCAGTACCCCATGTGGAATTGGATCGGGTTTGTATTCACCATCTTCTAGCACATAGGCCGGGTAGAGTTCCTCTACTACTGGTTCCACAGGGCACTCCATCACCATTACATCTACACGAGGTACCATTCGCACCACATTCGTTGTTCCAGACACAGTCTGTCACTGGAAATGTGCATCCCTTTCTCGCCTACCTTGTGGTCGTTCGGCTCCCCTGTTGCTGTTTACTCCATGGGTATCAACTCTCTCTTAATGTATGGTTACATACTCTGGTTCAATTTTATGAACAATATTGGACACTGTAACTGGGAATTTCTGCCCTTGGCTCTATAAACCACTCCAGTACCCCATCGTAAGTCCTCTCTCTCTCTCTCTCTCTCTCTCTCTCTCTCTCACACACACACACACACACACACACGCAGATTATAACTTACTATATGCAGATTTCATTCACGTCACCACACTCAAGTTCATGCAACTTCTGCTTGTATATGCCTCTCTATGACTACTTATATGGAAACTATGGATAAATCTTCCGATCAACTCTATATAGCAGCACGTCAAGGTTGGTCTCTCTCTCTCTCTCTCACGAACCACTTATACAGGGAGGAGGATGTTGTGTTTTTGACACATCCAGCGGACCTGTTATCTGTGATTCACTATTGTTTTGGTATACCTTCGTTTGCAGCACATCCATACGAGAGTGGTATATTCGGCTCGTACCCTTGGCTATTCCTTTAATGCTTCTTCTTTTGGCACTTGGAACGACGTTTACTGTAGACGATTACATGGTTGATAAGCTGCATGTCCAGACTTGGGCCACACCCAGATTCACATCATGTGTATCGAGTATTCCTTGTCATGGGAGATCGAGGATCAATATGCTTATGAGAAGGCTATCCTTGCTGCACAAGATAATAAATTCCTTTAAGTACAATGACGTCTTATCTCTCTGTCCATCTGGGTGTGTATGTGTTTATATATACTAACTTCTTGAACACACACACACATCAGGATGAACAGCTGAATGCAAACGGAGCTGAAGAACAACGGAGACTGGAAGATAAACGTAGAGGTTAAAGTTGAGCGTGCACATTGCAAGTTCTGCAGTTACCGCAAAAATATCACACGCTGAAGGTAAAGCTTGTTTATCCTGTGTGTGTGCGCGCGCGCGTGTGTATGTGTGTTTTGTATATAGAGAATGATGCATATTTATACATAGTACGCATATGCATATAATACATGTTTTATATTAATTATCAGCAAATAATGCTATTGGTCCAGGCCATGGTTAAGTCTGTGCATGTTTTCAAAGCTTTGAAGAAGTGAATCCCTCAGGAGTTTCATCACAAGCTAGTTACGGTGGATTCATTGGAGAAAGAGAAACAATGCAAGGGTGTGTGTGTGCGTGTGTGTTTATGTGGTGTGTATAAGTATATCCGTCTTGATCTTATATTTTACTTTGATAAAGATATAGCCAGATACATATAATATGTATGCATGCATATTCTTATATGTAGTGTGTGTGTGTGTGTGTGTGTGTGTGTGTTGTTGCAGACTTGGATAGTGGGGAATGCACTAGCAGCATCTGAACATATTATGTTAATAAAATAAAGTAAAACTACATTTTTAATCAGATTTTATAGTTTCCCGAGTGGAACTTTTCAATTTGTGTTTTTCTATAATATATAGTTTTTATAAGGAGGATTATGTATATTAATTTAACAGATTGTACAATTTATAATTCAATCATTTAAATAATAAAAATGTAAATATTTAACATTTCTTTAATAAATTTATGAAGAAATCCCTTTATAATCATTTTAATTAATTTCTTTGATCATGTTCACATATGTGGTACACGTCTAAAATGACTGTCCCCAACAAAAATATGTGGTGAAACTTTAAATGTGTATGTTTGAAAGAGAATTCATTACACACATATATATAAACGCGCGCATACACACGCACGCACAGACACACAAGTGGGTGTTGATAGTGTTATCTCTAGACTACGGCTTTCTTCCTCACTATTGATATTGATAATAAATATAATAGTGAACGTTATAATGTACATATTTGTTTATCTCTTAAAATGGACTTTAAAAAAAAAATTCTAACTTATATAATATATTAGATCTTAAATTTATTTTTCATTGTAGGACATTTATATTATATAACATATATTTAGAATTTCTTAATCTGAAAAATTATATATTTTAATGTGGAGTTTCATTTTCCACTGAAAATATTATTATATATATAGGGAGAGCAGTCGGAAATGACGTATATTAAAAATATAAGACTTAATCTAATTTAGAGATTTTAGTTTCTTATTCTGTGATAAAATTAAAATAAATGTGGAATTTTTCAATATGATGTATACACACATGCATATTTGAAGCACTTATTTCAGCATATACGTTTGCTCATTTTTCTGCTATAGTTTTATCACACTATAATATGTTATACTTTAGTAAATTTATAACTTGTAACATTTTATTATTTTTCATCATGAAATAACCTTGAGAAACACTCCTCGCCAAGCTCCTGCTGGAATGAGTCCAGATCTGCCAAGTTGGCAACATCGCCATCGTTTTCCAGAAACCGGGCACCAATCGTCCACAACGCTTTGGTGCTCATACGCAGAAGGACCTGCGCTCGGTCTTCTCCATCTGCTTGAACTTCTTCCGTGGCGGGCCAGACAAAGTCTGAGGGAGGATCACGCCGTCCGGACTATCATCCCCAAGATCATCTGGAAGAGCAGCCCACATACTAGACACGAATTCCTCAACTTCATCCATGTTTCTGAGCACCACCTGCCTCATTTCAATGCCAGTTACTGCATCTATCCGCTTGCAGTAAATTGCCACTCCTCCTTTCTGCATATCCGTTATGAGCTGAACAAACGGAACGCACGATGCATCGGCCCAGAGAAAGAAGTCCATAAACGCCTGCCGTAATGACCTCCTCGTCAAAGTTTTCCGTTTCAGCTCCACACCCAGCACAGCTCCCTGTGAAAAAGGTCCCCGAAAATTCTCATCACTGCAACCAGATCGTTCTTCGAGCTGAGCGTGAAATGCAGGCCCTCAAACTTGCGCCGTACAGTTTCCCGGTTCCCGTTCACCCATCTGATAAATCTCTTGCTTGCCACCCAGCCCTCCACGATTTTACAGTATCCAACTCGCTGTTGCTCCTGGTACCTCTGATCCACAACTGCTCGTCTCCCAAAAGTTGCTCTAGAACGTCAGCATCGTCGCTTAAAATGTTCCATCTTTGTCTTCGCTGACAGGCCCGACGATTTTCAGCGCCTGACGTACTAACTCGAAGTCATCAGCATTAATACCAGAGGCGCTTCGTGTAACGGAAACATCCTGTCCCAGAGCGTCAAGCTTCTGAAGAATGTTTTGAAGAACGGGAGTAAGTGGCAACGAAGCTAGCAAAATATATCATGGTTTAGTAAAACCGCAAAGCACACAACACCTATGACATCAAGCAAACACTCAATCGAGAGAAAGCACAAGCAAGCACTAGTGCCAACGATTACCTTGAAACTTGAGATAAACGGTGGCACCCTCGGGCCGCTGACTCTCCGTTAAGTCACACCAGGCCCGTTGTTCAAATACGCAACGCCCAAATCCTGGCCGATGCTTGTCTTAATGCTCTCAATCACTTCGCCCAGGCATGTCCCAATATCTGGCGTTACTGCTGCCGATGAGCCGTGCCGCTTTACCTCATCTTCTGTCGGATCTAACCTCTCCCACTATCCACGATACAATAGAAAACAGTGAATACTTCCGCATCACCTTCATCCATGAAACCCTAACAACAGAATAACCCTCACTCTAAACTATCTTCCTTTTTAAATAAAACTTTATGAATATCCCGTATTATTTAAATATTAAAATTATAATAAGGTTAATTCTGCTTAATTAACGACACTGTTTCCTTTCTTGCCTACCTGTGGGTTTTTGTGTGCTCAAGAAATCAAATATCCAAAATATCATCTTAGATTTAATTTAATTTGAATTTTTATAATACATTTACTATAATTATTAAAAAGTAAATAAACACTGATTATATCTACACACACACACACACACACACACACACACACACACACTTTTCTACGTCTTGCTACTGATTAAGTTATTAAACACTATTATATTTTGCAAATAGTACAGTTGTTTATATACTATTTTTTTATGAATAACTGTCTATGAGAATGAAGAAGTCACAAACACACACACGCACACACACACCGGGTTTTTATACGTTCATTTACATGTGTGTGTACAATGTTTGTCATGAATATGTTTTTTCATATACATAGATATGTCTGTATATGTAAGTAAAGTCTCTATGTCTGTTATATATGTAGAGAGAGCGTATGTATAGGTCCTTCTATGAATAGATGTCTATGAGAGTGAAAAACATAGTCATAAACACAACACAGAGGGTTTTGTATACGTACATTTCCATGTGTGTGTGTACAATATGTGTTCTTTTCATACACTACATATGTATAGTTCCTTTTGAGATGCCTAATGAGAGTGAAGAAGAAAACATAGTCACAAACACACACACAGAGGGTTTTATTACGTACATTTACATGTCTGTGTGCACAATGTTTGTCATCAATATGTTTTTATTTCATATACATAGATATGTCTGTATATGCAAAGTTCTATGTCTGCTATATATGGAGCGAGAGAGAGAGTTGTTTTCATACAGTAGGTCCTTTTTATGAATAGATAGATGTCTATGAGTGTGAAGAAAAACATAGTCACACACACACACACACAACACACAGTTTTATATACGTACATTTCCATGTGTGTGTACAATGTTTGTCATTAATATGTTCTTTTCATATACATAGATATGTCTGTATGTGCAAAGTCTCTTTGTCTGTGATATTTAAAGAAGAGAGAGAGAGAGTTGTTTTCATACATTATTTGTATAGGTCACACTGGGTTTCTATACGTACATTTAGATGTGTGTGTACGTACAATATTATTATGTTCTTTTCATATATATATATAGATGTCTATATATATACAGTCCCTATGTGTGTTTGTTGATGAATCTCCCTCTCTCTCTCCCTGCCTCCATCTCTTCTCTCCATCTCCCTCCCTCCCTCTCTCTCCCTCTCTCCCTCCCTCCCTCTCTTCTCTCCATCTCTCCCTCCCTCCCTCTTTCTCCTCTCTCTCCCTCTCTCTCCCTCTCTCCTCTCTCTCCCCGTCTCTCTCTCTCGACAAGCTCTAAAAAACAAGTCATAACGCATTCGTTACTTCAGCAGATACCTTGAATATGACATACAGTCGACTATATATCATATATATATATATATTATATAATATTATATTATATATATATATAATATATATATATAGTAAATGCATGTAAATATAGAAAAAAAATACTTATATATAATATATAGATATATATGCGGACATATACGTGTGCATGTAGAAAATATACAAAAGCTTTTAAATCTTAATTAAGTTGGATTAGATGCGAGTATTCAATAGGTATATACCTTAAGGCTATTTTCCCGCCAAGAAATAGATTTTCGCGCCATTTGCTAGGGTTCTTGAGCCGGTTATGGAGGCAGGGAAGGGCGATGATCCGATGCAGATTGAAGGAGCGGCGGTGGTGCCACAGCAGAGCGAGTTCGATCCAGACTATTTGCGGGTCTACTACAGTAAGATTTTGTCATTTCTTGTTTTGTTTGTTTTCTGCTGGAATCTGTGTGAATCCGTCTTCTATGCTGATTTTCGGTGTTAAAATGTATGTGTTCTGTTTTGAAATGTGTGTGGAAATCTGCGTCCGAAATCTATCTTGCATTTTCAGGACGGTGCCTAGATGCACAAATGGCTTGCATACGGAAACGGTATGTATTCAATTCCGATTATATAGCTGAGAGATTGTGTACAGGTGTATATATACACACGTATACTATTTATTCTTATATACCCGTATATACATATTCATATATGTGTGTGTGTGTGTGTGTGTGTGTGTGTGAAGATATACTTATTAAGAGTATGCTTATATCTATAGATGGAAATCGTGTATAAGGACATAACTACATTGCATCAACACACACACACACATGCTATAGGAGCAGGAACCTTTAACAACACAATTAATACGATTGGTTTTATATATATATATATATATATATATATATATATATATGGATAATATGTTTATGTTTATGTCTGTAGATGGGATTGTGATTCTTCTTATTTCGGAAGACGAGAGTTTTCTTTTACACTGGAGCATGACATCTATCTGAGGTACATGTCATTTCGTGATGCTGCCGAACTCGAGTCTACCGTGTGTGAGAAGAATCCTTACAAAATATGCATTGGAGCTGTCTATAATGTTGATACATGCACAAATAAATATATGTATCTGATTGTTTATTTTCATTGAACTTTTTGTTTTCTACGTTCAGCTCATGCCAACGTTCAAGTGATCGAGTATTTGGTCCTGTCGAAAAGGAGCTTGTTTGGGACGTTGTAAGTATATTAAATAACGTCGGTGCATATAGACATATATAGAGATACAGCGTGTAAGTATATCTTGTCTAATGGATTGATGTATAGGATATGACAGATTATGATGATATTCGGAACTGCTGTTCTGGACCCGACATTTGCTTGGATTGCTGGCCGCTTATGACCATTGCCATCAAAGTTGTTGACACGGCTTTGCGAGGTATCGTTTGTGTTTGTGTATACACGGATACTTGCATACACACACACACACACACAAATATGTATGCACAGATACGTGTGTAGATTCATATGATGTATATATGGACAGAGTATGAACTAACATAATGCTAGTTGAAAATAACTATGACGCTCGTATCTAATATAAATTAAATTTAAATTAAAGCTTTAGTTTAAAGAAAATTGGACTGTACACAATTCTTTTATCAAAAAAGATTAATTATTATTTCGTATAACCCTTTATAAATGCTGTGTTAAAAGACATTGCAGTTAGTACATGCAACATGTAATATAAGTGGCAGTGTCAATGTATTAAGACCCCCTGATAACTCATACATAAATTATAAAGACACATACACACACACGCACACGCAGACATACATATATGTGTAAGTGTGATTTATATTGCGATTGTATATAAAACAAAACAAAGATATGCATAACAAATTTTAAATGAATATAATCTTCTTAAATCATGGAATATGTTAAAATAACTATAATTTTGTTAAATAAATACATACATTTCAAATATCAAATACGTTAAATAAGACAAATTATATAATTATATATATCTAAAAGCGAAATAATAAAATTATATGCATATAGAATTTGAATTAATAATATTGTTGTGATATGCTTTTCTCACGTATAGCAGAAATATTTCTTCCTCGAGCATATACCACGTTGTATCTAACACACCAGTATAACAAATATATAGGTGCGTGTGTTTGTGAGAGAGAGTATTCATTTAGAAGTATCCGTGTATATATACATGCTTATGTATATATAAATACATCAAAATGTATATACATAGACATTTCCCTTTATATGTGACTTACTGGAAGAACTACAATCCTGGAACATTACAGTAATAACAGGTTTAAAGCTGTTAATCTTCAAGTTTAGCATTGTATTAGTGAAAACAGTGATTTCTCATGACCACCAGTCTCCAATCCTCGAAGACTATACCTGTATGTAGAGCCTTATACGATAATATATATTGAACTAAGTGTGTGTGTGTATATATATATATACGGGCGTGCCTATACATCACATAAACGTGTTAATATCGTTTATTAATGAGTCCCCACATATATATAACATATGCACGCAAACATGTGTATGTGTATATATATATAATGAAGATACATCCATATATACACAAAACTTTGTAAGAAATATGTTAAGATATTGTTTTGACATGTGTATACATTCCCTATATATACATATATGTGTTATAAAGGTATACATATGTATGTGTGTCACACACAACGTTTATAGAGAATCTTAAGATACTCTAGATATTCATCACTTATGGGCATAAAAGCATATATAAAAAAGAGATATCTACCCGAAAATTGAAACAGAACACACATATAAAACTTTATTAAGATATTTAATCACATAAATGCATATATACACGTAAATATATATGCACAAATATCTAATGCCATACATACACACACGCATATATATATATGTGTGTGTGTGTGTGTGTGTGTGTGAGTGAAGTAATCTATGTATGAATGTACTTACACACGTGTTGTATAAATGTCGAAATACGTTAGATTTCTCTCTCTCTCTCACACACACACACATACATAATTATAATCATATTTATGTGATCTATTTATTTACATATTTCATAAATAATACGTTAATATTTTAACTCATGAATACAACAATATAGTGCAACATGAAGCATAATCAAATAAAACCTTATATTGATTTGAGTTTGTAAATAAAAATGAAATAAATCACCTGAAGCCTCAGGCAAGTACTTGAACAGGCTTGGGCGGTGAAAGCTTGCATGGCTTAATACACTGGGACACGAACTCGAGGAACTTGGCCGTGTCCTTATACTTTTCCAGCACTGGGACATTGGGTCGAGGAAGAAATCGCTCTCCTCTGACAGTATCCACACCAAGCCAGAAGCCAAGCTTGGTCTCGTACCATAAAGTCGCAGGCAGGTCGAGGCTCAACGGGTGTTGACAAGCTTCAAATGCGAATATGTCCTCCACTTCTCTTAGGTAGCATGGCACCTTGAGACGGGAGCAGATGACAGTTGGAACATTCCACACTAGCTTCTCCCCACAGCTTTGAGAAAGGAAGCAAAGAAAAAGCAGTTAAACCAGAACAAGCAGACACACAACATTTACCACTGGTCGTTCTCCAGGATAGCTTGGTGTCTCAGCAACCTTTCCACGTACGATGGAATGCGCTCGCCAAACCAACCGGTGATTCCAGTACCTGTAAACGCCATTAGTAGAGCGAGGCAAAACCAAAAGCTGGAGTACCTCAGCTTCTTCATCAACATAGTCTCCAAGTACATCATCTGCCCAGAATAAAATCAGAACAGCGTGAGCAACAAAGAGAGAAAACTTACAAGTCACAGATTTGAAATGGCAGTAGACAGGAAGATGATACTTGAGCAGCCACAGCCTTGCACGCGTCACACAGTCGTAGACGGCCAAAAGATGCGAGGAAAAGACGGAGTTGGGCGGCTTCATAGTGAAAAGCGAGGACGCCAGACCTGGTAATCTGCACTTATCAAGAAGCTCCTTAGCTTGCACTGCAGTGAGCTTCCCCCAGGCTGGGTCACAGTTGTGTTCCATGCTGAGAGAGAAGTACAAGTCCCAGTCTTCCTTTTGTAGAACCACTGCCTCTTTTGCATAAAACAGAGCAATCTCGCTTCCAGTTCCTTGAGTTGTTTCAGAAGCTCTAGTGCTTCAGCATCAGCCTGCTCCCCAAATGGTGGATGTAACCCGGATAAATGCCAGTGAACATGCACAAGCTGGGCCCTGAGAGACACGTAAAATGTTACAACTTAAGATTTTTCATGTTACAAAAGACGAAAATTACCTCATCTCTCCTTGGCAGAGTTAAGAAGTAAGATGAGTGAAGTACGTTCTCTATCAAAGAGAATAAATCCCCGACACTGAAAAACAAAACGAGTGATCATATGAAAATTGTGAGATTGAAGCATGCTTACTGTTCCTTCTTCCACATACGTTCCAGGAACTCCGTAGCCAGATGATTATCCCCATCTCGCTCCTGGTTAGATTCTGTTATGCTGCTCCGCGTAGCAACTCTCCAAGCCAGGTCCTCAACATCTGGCTCTGTTAGGCTGCTCCGGTCCTCAACTTGAGCAGATTGTGTTGCATCTGGCTCCCGGTCAGATACAAGTTGAACATCACTCACAAGTCCACGAGCAAAAAGCAGAAGCTGACGCAACTCATCCCTGGTAACCAAACCGTCAAGGGCGAGAGAAGATACACAAGATTCAAACTGCTGTTCGTCGTCCAGCAGTAACCGCGAGAGATAAATCATGGCCAGCAAGTAGAGTAACTCCCGGTCATAGGCTACAGGACTCCAACTATCCGAAACCCATACGCTTGATGCAGCATGGAAGCATTCTGCCTCTCGCAGATCTTTCTCTGCCAGGCTGATTATCTCATCTGCTAAAACCCCTGCCCTGGATGCTGCACCATTTTTCAAGTAGTCTAACACCATCCACTCACCCGCTGATTTCCTGTACCCACCCGTTCTGACATCGAGGCACTCCGCCTCAGCCAGGCGCTCACGTGGTGAAGCACAATACTCGCCCATAGAAATGCCTCTGTCCTAACCCTAACCCTGGTATATATATAGATGTATTATAAAGGTATACATATGTGTGTGAATGTCCACACACACAACCTTTGTAAAAAATCTTAAGACACTATTATTCGTCACTTATGAGCATAAATGCATATATATATAATATATATATATAGAGAGAGAGAGAGAGAGAGAGAGAGAGATTATGGTGTGTGTTTACTTATAGATTCATATATATATATATATATATATATATATATATAATAAGTAAAGTGTACATCTACCCGATAATTGAAACAGAAACACACATAAACTTTATTAAGACATCTAATTATATAAATGCATATTTGCACGTAAGTATTATATACACAAATATCTAATGTCATGCATATATATATCTGTGCATATTTACATATCCGCTTCCATATATACACCATGAGAGATGTATACATATTTATCTATGTATCAATATACCTACACTGTGTGATATACAACGTGTTGTATATCAGAAGGTTAGATATACATATACAAAAGTACGTAGTTGTTAATTCTACTCTGTGGAAGAACATTGTATAAACTGGTAAGTCATTTTAGTGGACGATCGGATTTATACAAATCTCAGTGCGTTTCTCAATACAACTAATAACCTAAGGTTTGTTTCATTTTTTAGTAAGCGCTTCTGGTATCAGACAACCCGGCTGCATCAAACCATTAGTTTTATATATATATATATATATATATATATTATATAGACACACACACACACACACACGAAGAGTTGCTACATTGTGTGTGTCTGTGTGTGTTATAAGTGTTTAACTCTATAGCTTCCATTGCATCTCACACACACACACAAGACTTACAACAGCAAGCATGGCCCATCTGCAGTGGATTAGCTCCGACTCCTTGAACCGCTCCTAATGCAATGCTAAACTCAAGGATTAGCAGCTCTTAAACTGTGATTACTGCAATGTTCCAGGATTGTAGTTCTTCCAACGAGAGTAAGTCACATATAAGAAGGAAATGTTTGTGTGATACATTTTGATGTATTTATATATACATAGGCATGTATATATACGGATACTTCTAAAATGAATACTCTCTCACACACACGTGCGCGCGCGCACATATATTTGTTATAAAAAGGGATGGTGTGTTAGATACAACGTGGATGGATATATATGCTTAGGAAGAGTACGTGAGTAGAGCATTTCACAGTAATATTATTAATTCAATTCTATTGCTATATT
The DNA here is from genome assembly GCA_003024785.1 of Selaginella tamariscina. Classification (NCBI taxonomy): domain Eukaryota; kingdom Viridiplantae; phylum Streptophyta; class Lycopodiopsida; order Selaginellales; family Selaginellaceae; genus Selaginella; species Selaginella tamariscina. The sequence continues at coordinate 25,730 of PUQB01000153.1, forward strand.
TAATATTTCTTATTTAAGCGTATTTGATTTTGAAATGTATGCATTTATTTAACAGAATTATAGTTTTTTAATTTAATTATTTAACCAGTATTATGCTACATATGTATAATCATTGTTGTACATCCAATTGTTTTATATACAATCACAACATAAATCACACATATCACATGTTGTGACTTAATATATAATATTATATTTAAAAGTTATCAAAAAAATTATTATAAGGGACAAAATAAATTTCATAAGGAAAATCGTTTCGAACTTATCATTTTATTCAGAGATTTTATGCGTTAACATCTTAAATAATTAAAAAAAATTTCAAATTTCATTTAGATCTTATTAAAAAATGAGTACATTTATATAAACACCTCAAAATAAAACTTCTCCTTTTAAAATCATTATTCAAATTTTATAAGGCGAGCACATGTAGGAAAGATATGCATTATGCTGTTTTATATATAAGCTGATAAAAGTTAAAACTTGGCCGTACATGATAATAATGTCCGTATTTTTAAAAACTTAATTAAGCTTTGATATGAGTTAATGCTCTTTTTAATAAAAAAAAGAACTAGACAAAGATCCAATCCATGTAGTATATACACACCACACACACACACACACACGTATATGAAAAGCATTTCTTATGAAACACACACATCCCAGTAGCGAGAGGAGACGCAGGATAACGTTTTGGAATAGCTTTTGTAAGTAAAGTAAACGTGCCATGGAGTTAATGGCTCTTAAACAGTGTCTATAAACTCGCTTATCACGAGTTAATCATCACCTTAATCCGTTTAAATCCCGGGAGAAATTGCGAAGCGGTGCCTGCTTTAGCATCTCCGTGTCGCTGAAACACACAATAAACAAATTAAATAAATAAACCACTTTGATCAATGCTTATCTCTATCCCATTGTCATGTGCTGCGTGCGTGTGTTTTGTGTGTGTGTGTGTTTACTTACGCTTTGAGGTCCTGAATACGCGACAAATCGAAGTTTGAGAGCAGCTGTACGTTTCCTCTCGGTTCCCAGTCACGTGACACCTCTCTCCTGATAAATCACACATTTATGCATATGTTTGTGTGTGGATGCATCGTGAATATCTACGACTCTGTGTGTGGGTGTGGGTGTGTTCATAGATGATATATATACTCACCTCGAGAATTCTTCATCAAATAGATATTGAGCGGTGGTTCAATCGGAGCAGGCTTGGAAGCTCTATGAGGAATCTGTAAGTTTTTGACAAGGAAAACATCTTCAGCATTGAGAAACTGCTGTAGTATTCTACCACATAAGCCTTTTGTCTCATCTTTTTAGGATAATTAAACACACACACCACACAAACCAAATGCGTAAGTATTACTTGGCTGTGTTCCATTTTGATGCATGTTGGATATTCTCCTTTGTACGTTCAGCCTGAGTACCAAGATTGGTCCATATGGTAAAGAATGACTACCACTGTTTTCTAATCCTGTTGTCTTCTTAGCCGTCGGAGAGTCCACAACACAGAAAACCTGGCACGTTCCATGGTTACACACACACACACACACACACACACACACCACACACCACAAGGCCAGATTTGTACGTATGTAATGTACGTGTGTGTGTTTTACATTACAAATAACAACTAGCATGGTTATTCTTACTTCTGATTGGAGAGCGGCTGTATATTGTGCTTCGTAGTCTTTTGCAAAGGACGAACAGCGGTAGGTCCTGTGTTAGGACAGTTAGAACTTATTGTACTTTTTGAGAATGTGTACATTTGGTACTGTAGTGTAGACAGAATTATAGATATATATATATTATATATATATATATATACACCTGTGTTTCACAGATCCAAACGACCTCACAAACCTTCATCCTGATCGTCCTGAAATACTTGTTTCTGTTTGAGTTGTGTAATATAAAATAATTTAAGTGATAAGTAGCTTTACCTCTTCCTGTTTCTGTTTTGCATGCCTTGCACTCCGCTCAAGAAAGCTCCTATATTTGCTCTTCAGCTCATCAAGAGGATGCACTTGCCTTCATAAAACAGTATGATATGGCATAAATCCGTATGCACGCACACACACACACACATGCATAGAGAGAGAGAGCGCGACAACTGGTGATGCATTATACAGACCTGGCAATACCAATCTGGAACACGTCATTCGCTTTCGCAAAGTTCTTGCAACCCTCCAAATAGACGGCATACGATATGTAAAACAGTGCATAACTTTGCCCGATGTCATTCACTCGAGGAACGTATAAATATCTCTCGGGTGGGTGCACCTGTCCGACTGAAAATTACACAATAACCCATCAGACACGCACACGCGTGCGCACAAAGACACGTGTATTTATGTTTCGAAAACTTACATATTCGAGCCCAGTTTCAAGTAGCGAAAGTCGTCCTTGTACTTAGCATCGTCGAAGAAGGTCCGTAAAAACAACTCGAGCATCGGAAGGAGTCCCGACTGCGTTCCGCCAGATGGGTAGGCCTCTTTTGTCCATTCAATGCATCTGAAGGGGTTACATCAATCAATAAACCCAAACCGAGAAAATGTCACGTCATCTTACCTGATCCAAGGCTTCAGCGGGTCATTTCCGGTGTAATTGTCGATTTCTTCGAGCAAAATTCTGCCAGACAAAACGAATCAGAACTAGGATTTTACGTATGCTTGGGCAAATGATTTCGGAGCTCTCAAATGGGATTTCGCTCAGAAACAACGGGATTTCATGGGGAAACATAGGATATCGATTACCTGCGTTGTTCCGAGAGCAGAGACTGCGCCGGCGCCTCGATCTTCGCCTTGAGACCCTGATTGAGAAGCTCCACATTCTTTCGTCCTTTGCGAAGCGGCTGCACATTCTCCTTGCTCAACTCCCACTCCATTGTAGGGATCTCAGCGACACTTAGCATCTCCATGATCCGTAGCCCCGGAAGAACCCTAGCTCTCTGCCAACGGTCATATTTTCAAAGATAAATTTTAAAATGGACGGTCATGCGCAAGCCATGTGTCATAAACTCGTTTAAATGATCAAAACAGAGTATATACCTATTTACATATATTTACAGAGACATACTTGCGTGCTATAAACAACTTAAATGGCATAAAATATCTGACATCAGCTCTTTAACAAATATATAAAAATAATAATGTACTATACCGTTATAAATGAATTTAACTATATACATTTTATCATTATTATCATAACAATTTTATATACGGAGATTATGTACATTTGCTCTGCATCCCCTTAGTTCTTCAAGGGCATCGTTCAGTGTCATCTGTGGGGAAGCCCTTTGTATGGGAGCTGCCTGATTTAACTCCTTCACGAGAGCACCAATCGCTGCATTCTTAGATGTCCCTTGTGCACACCACCTGTCAAACATTCTACTCTATATATATACACATATATACCATACATGCGTGTGTGTGCGTGTGTGTGTGACTTATAAATATGTTTGGGTTACCTTTGGCAGTTTCCACGCTCATCTTCACTAGCAAACGGACAATTCACCTCTTTCTTGTCTGTCTTCACTTGCAAGGGACTGCTATAAGTTCTTCTAACCCCTGACAACTACAACTCTCCATTACTACACAACACACACACACACACACACACACACTAATACGTATGTTTGTCATACAAAGCAAGATACTTACTGGAGTTTTGTTAGAAGCTTCCTCGAATGCATCCTATATAATCTGGTATGATCTCAGGAAGAATGGATACCCTTCTCTCAACAGCCTGGTCTACACACGCATCGGTGCACACTTCACAGAGATACACACTCGACCGAGCTGTGTATCCACTGGAACAAGGTTAAACCTGGTAAACTCCTCCGGTAAACCGGCAAGTGCGTTGGTCACATAGGAGAGGTCAAAATCCATACAGTAGTTTGCATTCAAACATTGGAAGAGCCTGTAACCTGGTAAGAGCCTGGTTAAACTATACAGCGATCTCAACATAATAACCAGCATGTTCTTGACTGTATTCCAAGGATTATTACTCGTTCGCGGATCAGCACACTGCATTATCCATCTCTCTATAAGAACGCTTTGGGACTATGCGTTTCTTGTCAGGCTGCTGTGTAAGGATTACATCTAGCACCACAGGGTCTCTCACTGCCCAGTGAGACTTGTTCTTCACATATTGATCGAAGAGTAACAACCCAAAACTTGTAGATTGTTTCTTCTTATGATGGGAATTCGGTACCCTGGCCGCGAGTATTACATTCATACTCTTCGTGAAGAACTCAGACAGTAGATTACGTGGATCATCCATATCTATTATATCAGCTGAAATCGCTCAAACTACCATGAATTAGCTTGAATTCTATCTGCGTCTCCTCAGAATCAGTACTGAAAGAAACCCTGGAACCCATCTGAAATATGGATTTAAATCTTCATAATTCTGCGCACAAGAACATGAATTAAGTCTTAATTCTGCAAAATACAGAGGAAATCGTGAATTTCTATGAACTGTGAATAAGGGAAAAAGACCTAGATATGGAGGAGAATCGAAGCTTGAATGAAAAGATAGCGGAAAGCTAAATCTGGAGAAGCTTGAGAATTAAGAAACACTTGGGGAAGCGCCACTATACTGTTAATAGAACTACCACTTATAAAATCCTTCACGATTCGCCTCGTCTCAATCCTATTTAGGGCTTTGTTAACTAGTAATTATTCCACGTCATTTTCACGATAAAAGGAATATACTTGAATATTTTATATGGGTTGAACAACATACTTCTGCAGGGTAGTGGATGCGATCCTAACTGGACTGGTTGTCATACATCTCTTTCTCACACACGCGCGCGCGCACACACGCACACATACTGTGTTTCTCTTGCAACCAAATAGAGATTTGAAACCTGGTACAGAACATAGCATGTACGTGTGTGTGTGTGGTGTCTTTGTTATAGCGTATAATATCCACACACATTTACGTATATAAGACTTACCACCCAGACGAGTAATAGCCAGAGCGTCACTCCACACAAGTCCAGCGTACAGGAAGGTTGCAGTTACATAATCCTACTTTAAATTTAATATATATTTATTACACATGCCACCGTTGGTGGGCTTAATTATTTAATTACTTAATTTACTATTTATTCATAATTTTATAAACTGGATCTTATTGGAATTCTTATTCTTCACAATTTTTAAACTCTTCAATCTTTCTTACTAAGTTAGATGTGTAATTTAACTATTATTTTAAACCCGATGAATTTATCCCTTAATTATTTTCTTTAACTTATTGAGTTTATCTCTAAATTACTTAGTGATTTATTCTTAAGTTAATTCTTTAATTCAATTATTATCTTTAGCATAATGAATTTATCATTAACTTCATATTTGAACTTTACTATTTAATGACCATAATTTAATTATTATTCTTAATTTGATGAATTATTTTCATTTAAATCTTTAACCCAATTATTATTTTTAACATGGAGAATTTATTTTAAAGTTAGACCTTAACATATTTATTATTCTTAACTTAATGAATTTAATTTTAAATTTAACTCAATTATTATTTTAACTCAATGACTTATGTTATTCTTATGACCCATAATTTAATTATTATTCTTAATTAATTTTTAATCTAAATCCTTAATCCAATTATTATTCTTAACTTAATAAATTTATTTATAATTCAAGTTATTAATCCATCTTAACCTCATGTGTTTAGGATAATTGTCAAATTCAATTTAGAATAACCATCAAATTAACCTCATGTGTTTAGAATAATTGTCAAATTCAATTTAGAATAACCATCAAATTAAGTATAAAATAACTATTAAATTAAGTTTAAGATAAATATTATATAAATTAAAAAAACTATTAAATAAAGTTTAAAATTATTATTAATGTAAATGAATGTGAAATAAGAGTTAGAACAATTGTGGTGTATAGTTGTTGAAAAATAAATTTAGACTTATACATACATATACATCAACATATATGTGTTAAACGTTTGTATATATAAAAAATTCTAATTATTAATTTTAAAAAACTAATTTATTTTTTTTAAAAGAATTTCTAAACTTTTTTATGCAGGTAGATTCACAATGTACTTCACCATTTTGTTTTATTCCTGATTAATCTGTTCATCCTATATATAACTGTGATATAATTATTGTAACATATCATAAATATAATTAGTAAGGTCGTTTCGCACTACACTTAACTTAACTTAAATGAGTTTAAATAAGGAAAAATAGATTCATACTTGCCCTTAAGTTAAGTAACCTCTTAACTAAAATTTTTTAAAGGTTTGACTGTTAAGGGAATTGAATTCGCACTAGCCATTAATTTAAAAAAACCACTTACTCAAGATTTTTAAACAGTGATTTCACAATATTTTTTTAACTTAATTTATTTTAAAGAAACAATACAAAATTACAAAGAACTAAACACGAGCTCGCCACCTTTTTCACAACCTTTTTAAAATAAAATAAATTTTTTTTCCATGCATAATGCATTTTTATATGTAATATATATATATATATATATATATATATATATATATATATATATATAATTTATATTTTTATTTTAACATATATACTTAAAATTAAAAAAATAATATATATGATTTTTTAAAGTATTCTCAAAATGTATAAATTTAGTTATCTATAGAATGTACCCATATATATTATATATTAAGTATATAATTTTATTTCACCATATTTTATATTTTTTACTTTAAATGTTAATAAAAATTAAGGATGCACAATTATTTAAATGATGAATACTATAAATATATTTTAAAGTGGTTAAAAATATTTATTACAAATTCAAAACTCTCCTAGTTATATGTGGAATATTATTATATGTGTGTGTGTGTGTGTGTGTGTGTGTGTGTAACGACCATGTATATAGATAGCATTACTAACTCACGTGCACACACACACGCACACACACAGAGGCACGCACATACCTTTTTTTAGTCTATCGATATATAATATATATATGTATGTAGACACACACACACATATAATGTCTTGCATTATAACGTTTACTTAAGACCTACACACACGTACACCTTTTTCAGGATGCTAACAATCTCCAATGGTTTGTTTTGATTGGCAACAAACACCTGATTACATTAACATTAGTATACATATAATGTGTGTGTGTGTGTAATTAGATGTATATAGACACACATAAGAAATTTAAAAACTTGGAAGGCTTCAATTTGAATGCTCTTGCTGGATTCCTGGCAAAGACTGATAAAAGTAATATCTCTCTCTCTCACACACACAGCGTACATGTATATATGTGTACATATAGATTACCTTAAGAAGGTTCATCATTATACGAAGGCTCTCTTTGGAGTTCACGTATCTTATCATCACAGCCGCGTTGGATCGGTCCAAAAGCATATCTCCAAATTGTAAACAGAATATCAAAATACATGCAGATATCTACATATGTGTAAAACACACGCACGCACACCACGAGTATAACTATATCTAATAACTTGGAGTTTTATTCTTGGAAAAACTGAATATATATCACAAAAATAAAATATAAAATATAAAATAGGCATTATTATATACTTAGTGTCCACAATCTTATTTATAGGACACTCACTGTACACTAATGTACATACACGCAAATATTATATAAATAGCCGTAATTATGCATAGTCAGAAGTTCCGTGTCTGTGTGTGAGGTGTTATTTGTTCGATCATATAATAACCGTATAATGTATATAATGAACAATATGTTGAGTTGTCTACACACTTAGACTATATAGATAATTATACATAATAGTTTTATTTTTGTATACTTCACTAGTGTAATTACATCACGTTTATGTATTTTTGGTTCGACATATACCTTGAATTCACAACAAGGATTAAACGTGTTTATAAGTTTTCAAAAGAGTTAATTAATGGTATGTTTAGTTTTTAGAAAATCTCTAGTAACAAATAGATCCCTAAACATTTCTTACGTCTGTTTCTCATTCAAAAATTTCAGAGAGCTAATTTAATTTTTTTTTATTATGGATGGTTTTTATATTGTATGCATATGATAATATTTACATATCACATCATATTATATATACAAAAATGAATTATATTCTTCCAACATACAAGAGAATAATGCATGTGTTTGAAAGATTATTCATATTATAATTTGGTGCACGCGTGTGCTAGTAGATTTACTTTATGTAATAGTAGATATTTAAGAACAGAAAAATAGAAACTATATTAAATTTTGAAATTATAACATGGGAATATGTTGTTTAATTAAATCTAAGATAATTATGTCATAGTACTATTTAGATTAAGAAGTTTAAAGTATGTCATATACATATACATACATATCTGTAAACTTCTTTATATAATTATGTAATACGTACTTTAAGTTTAAAGTACTTAAAATATAAAACCACGTATATGTATATGTATATGGTATAATGTAGTTAACGGAGTTGACGAAGAACATACGGGTGATCAAGTTTACTCTGTATGGGAGCAAGCTAGACTTGGAGGTATACCGTATGTGTGCACGTATGTTTGTATGTATACATGTGTGTGTATGGAGTTATATAAGTGTGTGTGTGTGTGGCCAACATGCTCATGCTTGCGTGTATGCCTGTTCTCTCTCTCTCTCTCTCTCTCTCTCTCTCTCTCTCTCACACACACACACACACACACACAATTGTTGATATACAGGTCGGAGATATTGCACTACATTATGGAACTATACTCCATGAATATGGCAAGGCAACTCTCTCTCTCCGGCAATATATAGACACATGTACATGTACGTGTGTATATACAAATATAATATCCTTTTACCATATATACATATATATATATTATGTGTATATATATTAATCTTTTCTTCTATACCGTTTTACTGCATGCTGTTTTTTCTTGTTGCAGTTTTTCAACTTCCATCTTTGTGTGTGTATAAATGTACAACATATTTGTATCCATGTATTTGTAAATAACACACACTAATAACACCACAAATACACTATAAACACAGTACAGGAACACACATATACATAATATTTAATATATATGTACATATATATAATATGTATCCATATGTATATAATCCACTTGAGATTAAATCTGAAAGTAAACAGAATATGTTGTCCCTCTCATTGAAACTTTTCAAAATTTTTAAATTAACTTCTTTATTATCTATATATGCTGCTATTTATTTCAAATAATTAAAAACACACACAAAATTTAAAAGAAACAAATTCTTTTTAAAAAAAACACATTAACTCATTATACCTGCTGGTAATGTCTTTTTTAACTTTATCAGTCTATCTGACGGTTTAAATATGTTGAATGAAGGTTAACTTATTGGTTAGACAATATTAAAACAGAGTTTAAATGTTGTGAATTATAATTTCTAATGAGTTTAATTGACATATTTGTCTAGAACAGATAAGAACAATACATTAAATAAAAAATAAATAAAATAAAATATAACAAAATCTAGTTAAAATTTTGACATTATTCTTATTTTAAATTTTATTTAGCTACTTATCAGATTTAATTGAACTTCTAATTAATACCTCTTATATTATTCAGTGTCTATAAAAGAAAGTAACTAGTTGAAAACAAATTATGGTCCCCAACTTACCGAACCCACATGTTCGTGTGCGTGTGTGTGGATGTGTAGATACGTCCCTAAGAAGTTGTGTGTGTGAGCACATATTTAACTAGACATACAATGCATGTGAAGGGCGTGGTACTAGTGAAGTCTCTCACACACTCTCTCTCTACACACACGCGCACACACACACACATATATATTGTCTAACACCTATACTTTTACACACACGCATATTTGTATCCATGTGTAAAGTATAAGCCACATGACTGAATGTTAAACTCTATGGATAACACACATATACGCGCGCACACATTCTTAGATTTGTCAATACATTTCATATTATAATATCATATACATTGAACATTCTTAATTATAATCTTTCATCAAGCCAATATTAATATTGAAAATATTTTATATTATTATATTTCTTAAATGTATATTAAACTAACTCTATATGCAGCATCATGAACGCTCCGTCGTTAAAAGGTTTAGAAAATTTAAATTAGCATTTCATTAATGTCAACACGTTACCATTATAACTAATAGAACCTTAAAACACATAAAACAAAATTTAAAGCGAAACTTTTAAAAATAAATAAATAAATAAAATTAAATCCACTAATTAAACTCATCAAACTTCCTGCTTATACATAAATACACACGCATAATTTACATGGATACGTCAGTATTGTCTTTGTGTGTACACACGCACACATTCACTATATATGGCATGTATATGTCATGTTGTGTGCTCTTATAACAGACGTGGATTTATCTTCAAGAAGTTGGTGAATATATTTCACATATTATCGTATGTGTGATCATTTATAATTACAATCTTCATCAATATATAGTAATTGGTACATATAATTAATCGATATAGTCATGCATGTTTATACTTTGTTATACAATGGATAAATATACAAACAGAACCGTGTAATTTATTAAATGCTATAATTGCAGTAAACGTACTATTTTGTAATGATAGCCGAGTGGTCTAAGGCGATTTAGGTTCAAATCCTACAGGTGTTTAGTATTCATATGCTATATCTATATTTATATTAATTACATTTCATGTGTACATTTAATTCAACATAAGTAAAAGTTTAAAGTATTAAAAAGAACCAATTAATAGTCAGCATTTATCAAAGAGAATATTAATGATCCAGAGAATGTTCTCTCTTCCGGGCTCATCCAACTCAACCTGTACATACATAAATACACAAACGTAAGCTGTATGGTATGGATATGAATTTGTCAGTCCTAGTATAATAAACTGCTCCAATAATGTAATTACAGAATCTAATTAAAATTTTCACATTAATAATACATGCTTATGTTAAATTTATTTAACTACTTCAACTATAAACAAGCATATATAGTTATTTCTTAAATATAAATTAAACTCAGTCGTCGTTCACAAGGACCGCTTGTCTTGTAAAAACAGTTGTAAAAAGTTTAAATTTAAGTTTCCTTTTTACATATTGACCATTGTAATTTGTAACTAATTAAAAACAATATAAAAACCATTAAAAGAAGCCCCGTTTAAAAAGATGAAAACTTAAATGAAGAATTGTTAATCCACTAATTAAGCTCATCAACTTCCAACAAAGACATAAATACACACTCATATGGCATACATTCATCTTAACCTCCTTAAGTTGTTAGCATTCAAGTACACAGTGTCTCTAACAAATATTCACAACACGCGCACACACACAACACACAAATGTATGTGTGTGTTTGTGTGTATATGTCACTTTGCATATTATATAAAACATTGAAAGTAACCATTAAAAGCTCTTTTTAAAAAAAAATAATTAAAATAATAATATTTTAATACACTAATTAAACTCCTCCAAGCAGGTATATTCCCAGGTTCTAATTAACATGCACACACACATATATCCATGTGCATATACATAAATAATGCACATTACATAAAACAGACATGTAGACTCAAGGATGACAGGGAAATAAATAATGTACACACATTTAAACTCAATAAAGACATGGTTACACCCATTTTAGCTAACACACACAGAGTATTTCAACAGAGAATATTTAAATTATTTAATATAATATGTATTTATTTGTATATATACATTCACTTATAATTATGGTAAATAATTACCAAAGAGACATGCAATTGCATTAATCTCTTAATATTTGTCAATATATTTCAAAGTTATATATATATGATTCATATGTAAGATAACCTGGTTCAGATCAATATTATTTAATATTTAATATCATTATATTTCTTAAATGTAAATTAACCAGTGTACAGTACTAAGACGGCAACTTCTCTAGTTATAAATTTTTTAAAAGTTTAATTACGAGGAAACACACCAAAATATATAAATAAAAAAACCATTTATAAAGAAAAAAGCATACTTAAAACACAATTATTAATCCACTAATTAAACTTGTCAATTAAAAATAACAGTACAATCCATACACTGAAGATATATTTCTAGTTATTAATCCACTACTTAAACTTGTCAATTATAAATAACAGTACAATCCATACACTGAAGATATATTTTAGAATGTAGTGATCCACATAATGTTTCTTTCTCACACCTGTATATATACATATATACACACGGATAATTTGCATGGATTTGTCAGTGTGTGTCGTGTGTGTCACAACACACACATGCATGTAAAAGCGTATGTTATATATGAAGTACATAAATAAAGCTATCTATATTTCGCAGTTAAATATCATATGTGTAAAGGATACTTAATATTTAATATTACTACATATGCTGCTATCTATTTCAACATAAATAACAAAAACACATAAAAGTTTAACCATTAACTGATAGTATACATCAATACACTATGAATGTATATTATTTAATATGTATGAAAATATACGTGTAAAAGTAAATATCATGATTATCTTCTAAACATACCTGAAATTTTTATATTTCATAGTTACACTCATCTATATGTGTGTGTTATATCCATGCAAACATTCTTAATTCCACAGTATATACAAATTTATTATTAAATATTATATTTATTAAAAGATTTATAGAGTTTAAATGATGTACACAAGTGACCACTATAACTCAAAATAAGCTCTTTAATTTAAAAGAAGCAAACTTAAAAGATAATTTTAATAAGTAAGCTTGTTTCTTAAGTAGTTTCCACACCCACACTACGGTGTAAATGACTCAGCATCTGCTCTACTTTTCAGCTAAATACCATCTCCATATCTGGATTAAACATCACATTTAAATGACTCAGCATCTGCTCTACTTTTCAGCTAAATACCATCTCCATATCTGGATTAAACATCACATTTTTTGAGATTTTAAACAATAGTTTAATTACAGAATAAATTTATAAATATTAATTTTTAAATGATAAATAGATTTTTATAATTTTGCATAGTACTGCGTGTGACAGCTGTGGGATTTGAACCCACGCCCTTACGGATTGGAGCCTAAATCCAACGCCTTAGACCACTCGGCCAAACTGTCATTACAATTTATTGCAATTACAGGATTTGATAAGCATGTTAATCTTACACATAGTCCTTACATTTATCCATACATGTGCTAATATATGTATAAAACTTGTTACACAAGAATAAATGAATTATTACATATATTGATTAATTTATATGTAGCTTATACATTGTAAAAAATAAATTAAATCGTTTATATAAAGAAATATTGTAGAAATCTGGTTGATTAAGGAGGAGAAATGCATTACATCTACATGTAATATTTGTATGTGTTTATAAATATATAAATGTAATTAATAATTAAATTCATAAGAAATTAAAATATTAATCTTATAAGCTAATTGAATTGTGAAGAGTACATCTATATGTAAAAAGGAATTTAAGTTTATTCTTAAAAAACCTTCGACAATGTATTAAAAATATGTATGTATTACAGATATACATAAGTTTTTAGTATATAACTCATGAATATATACAAAATAATATAAATATTTTTATAATATGGGTGTGAAACGTGAAGCTATATTGAACATGAAGTTATACATTCACAAACTCTTGCGATGTGTATGAGATTAACGCAGTTTGCACGTATGTTTGCAAAACTTGTAACATCTTAAGTCGCAAGTGGATATTCCACACACCCATACACACACACACACACACGTAGATATGTTTCTATATACACCTATGATCGCTATTGAAATAAATAAACGTCATACTTTATGAAAGAAAAGTTACAAACTCCGATTCTGTGAATATCCCGTAAACATTATGGCTTATGCTTTAACAGCACAACATACATACATATATATAAATATATAGATTCTGTATTATAAATATGTTTTATATATCATATTAAAAATTATATATTGAACTTTTAGTAAATTTTAAAGTAATATTTTGAAAGGTAGAATGGATTATACTTGGTTAAAATATAATGTTTGAAACTTTATAATGTTTATAATGCAGAGTTATTTTTATTAAGATTTTATAATTCATATAGTTTTTAAGCTTCAGTTCTTATATATATATATATATATATATAACAGCGTAAAACAATAACAAATTTTAGAAAGCAACTAATTCAAAACAAATTATGACGACCTTCGAGAGAAAATTATCAATATATAGTACATATACATATATTTAAATCTCTCTCTTTCTATCTATACCATCCTCCATGTGTATATACATATATAATGTACATTAAATAATACAGACATTTAAACTCAAGTAAGATAAGGAATTAAATAATGTACACACATTTAAACTTAACAAAGACGTGGTTACACCCATTTTTAAGCCACGTGACTGTTAAACTCTATAAGTAACACATGCACAGAATATTTTAGGAGAGAATATTTAAATTATTTAATATTATGTAAGTATACGATAAATAATATCTATTTATATATACATTCACTTATTAATTATTGTGAATAATTACCAAAGAGACGTACAATTGCATTAATATGTTAGATTTTGTCAAGATGTTTCAAAGTTATATAATGTGATTCATATGTAAAATAACTTGAACATTCTTAATCAAATTAATATTAATTTTAATATTTAATATCATTATATTTCTTAATTAAACACTGTACAAGTATAAGACCGCCGCCTCGTTATAAAGCTTTAAAAGTTTAAATAATGAGGAAACACATCAAACATTTCAAATAAAAAGAAACCATCGTTAAAAGCTCTTTTTTAAAAAAAACGAGTCAATTATTAATCCACTTAATTAAACTTTTCCATCCACTAATTAAACTTTTCCATAGTCACACACCACACATATATATTAGAATTAAGATAGTTTGCATGCATATGACACACACGTATACATATATAGGCTAGTTTTCACAATTAATTATTTTAATGATTTTATATGCATTTGAATACAAAGAGTTAATTCATTTCATTTATATTAATCAGTATTAATATTTATATTTATTAAATGTAAATTAAACGCCTTATAACATGAAGATCCCTCCTTAAAAATGATAGAGTTTAAATTATGTACATATGTGACCCAAACTAAAAAACAATTATTAATCCACTCATTAAACTCATCAATTATAAGCAAGCTTTCTTCTTAAGTAGTTTCCACCCACACATCCACACACATATACGGAGCTAAATACCATTAAGAATTGAAGTTTAAAAAATATACTTAACAATTATAAAATCTTATAAAAATAAATAAACATTACTAAGTTTCATAACATTTATAATGACATTCTATTTTATAAAAAATATTCTATTCTACTTTTCAATACATTAATATACAAAAATTACTGCTTAATATGATATAATAACATTTATAGAGTTTTGTATATATTCATGAGTTAAGTATTAAAACAATTAAGGGATCATATACTAATCAATATTAAGCAACATAAAATCTAAATTTTAGCAAATGCATACACCTTCTATTGTAAAAAAAAAGCTTTAAATATAAATAAATAATATTCCATTGATATATCATAAATCTGGAATAATTTATAGAATTTAAATAACTAATAATATAAAGTTTGATTATTTAATAATCTAAATTTTAACAGATAATGTTATGAATTAATATAAATATAAACAAAACGAGTTATCTAATTTAATACCAATTTTTTTTTAAAATTTAAATCTTATCTTATTTTTATTGGTACTTTTAAATTGTTTTTTTTATTAAGACAAGATTAAGTGACCTAAAAAAGAAGCCATTTTAGTAAATGATAACTTTTAACAATTATAATACAGTATATCACTGTTATATAGCTCTCTCTAGTATATACTTAAGGGTTAGAATGCATAATACCGCCCCCCCCCCTTCCTAATTATTTGCTAATTTGAGAGGCGCCGCCCAAATATGGCGGTTCCCTAATTCCACCTAATATAGCCATATGTGTATGTGTGTGTATAATCATTTTTTTAAATTAAAAGTTCATAATTAATCTCAATGTGTGTATCACATGCACACACATATATTGTCCTGTCCACGTGTATATTATTGTAATATTTCATTTTTACTATACTTAGGGCACTGCCATATTTCCAAATTAGTGACTAATTAGGGGGGGGGGGGCGGTATTATGCTGGTTTAATGTTGTCATTTGGTATATTTTTGTATTTTTTAAATATGTATATATAACAACAATTGTAGTTTCAGGCTGGACACCCCTCGTTGTATTAATTTAATTAATCTTAATTGATTAACAAAACATTAAAAACTAAGTGAAAACAAGTATTTAAAAACTTTCCTTTAATATTTTTCTATTATTACATAGGGTCATATTGATTAATATAACTTCGAAGTGGTTGTGATTATGTTTGTTATTTACTTGAAAATTATAAAGTTTGAAAAAATAGTTTCTATTTTTAAATAAAATAATAAATATATTATACTCGAAGATGTATTATTATTGTCTATTATTACAACTTCCTCTCATTACTTCGTTCTAAATGCTTGGATTTTGCATTAAACTCTTGCCTAATCATACTTAGCTCTAGCATGATCCTGCATGTATACAACACACACACACTATAATATCATTTTAAGTAAATAAATAATCCTAATTAAAAAATGCATATCTAAAAATCTAAGTGTTACAACTTAAAACTTTAAAAACCTTATTAAAAAGTAGAATGATATTATGCAATAAAATATATGAAAAAATGGTGGTTTATTATATAAAAATTGTACCCTGGAATCGTATAACCATGCACATCACCATATAAAACTTTCAAACAATAAAACATATATTATAACTATGATTTTAACATAAAATCAATGCGTTTCAGTACTATGTGATATAATTATTTATAAATATTTCCCAAGTGCAAATTGTACCTAATACAAAACACTTATACTCAACCATATTGTGGTGACACACAAAATGTTGTGTCATATAGTTTACATATACATAACATTGTGTGCGTGTGTGTGTGTGCAGATCATAGATACAAAATTTCTCTCTCTCTCTCACACACACACACTGCAGAAATGAAGGAACATTCTTGTGTAACAAGTTCATGCATGTTTATACATATAAATTCATACATGTATTTTGTATTGAAATAGTCACTACTTATTCATAAGTGTGGTAAATGTACAAGAGAACAATCCTTTCCAAGCATATTCTAACTTATTCCCTAGCCCCGGCTACCCCTCCTAACTAGTTAGATAGCTACTATATATATGCCTCAAGTCGCTGCCATATCACCTGTCCACGTCAACACTGCCATGTCACTTCCTCCACGTCAGTACTTATCCACGTCAACACTGCTCTGCCACGTGTTCATGCATATTTATACATATAATTCGTACATGTATTTTGTACATGGATAAATATCTATCGTCCTATCTTGTAATGACACCTGACACCGGCAGGTAAAGCATTTTAAAGTATAAATTAATACGAAGGTACATACACACACCTGACAAGGGTGTATAAATGACTCGGCAGATGCTCTATTTTCTTAGTATCCATCTTTAAGCGCTCTTCTTTAATCTTAAGCAAACTCTTAAACACCCGCATATCCGCATTAAGATCCTGTGCAACTGGCTTGAGCTCCTCCACCAGATCTAAAATTTAAAATTAAATAAATAAAAAAATTAATGTAATGACATACACATATCCATGTGCATAAACATAAATAATGTACACACATTTAAATTCAACATGGTTACACCCATTTTAAGCTACGTGACTAATAAACTCAATAAGTAACACACACACACAATATTTAATTTTTTTAATATGTATGTACATATACTATAATATGTATCTATTTATATATACATTCACTTATAAGTCCATATGTTTCAAAGTTATATAATATGATTGATTCATATGTGAAATAACCTGAACATTCTTAATTATAGTCTTATATATATATAAGATTAATATTAATTAATATTTCACATCATTCTGTTTCAAAAAAGATAAAAAAGAATCATACTTAAAAAAAGCAATTATTAATTCACTAATTAAATTTGTCAATTATAAAATATATACTGGCCGGTTTCTAGATTGTACATAATGGTCCGTTCTCACGTGCTTTGTCTGTATATATACATAAATACACACGCATAATCTGCATGGATTCGTCAGTGTGTACATGTGTATGTGTCTCACGACACATTCGTGCATGTATCAAAACCATTACATTATTAGTTTTATATATTAAAATAATTATAAGATTCCTAGGTGAGTGTGAATAAGTTTATAACGGTTATAAGAGTTTGATCTGTTAAATTTAAATTAGGATTTTAATAAAAGAAATCTTATATTGTATACATGATATATTGTATATAAATATATCATATGACTAATAATACATGCACACACAGTAGTTTTGTGGTAGTAAACTGTGAAAATACTCTTTGTGGTAATAAACTGAAATAATATATGAATGCTTTTACAATCCAGTTTCTCTTTTGTATTAGTGATAATTAATTAAAATTTAATTAATTAGCAAATATTAAAATTAAGGAAAAACATGTATTTAAGAATAATTATATATAGCAAATTGTGTATACAGATGAATATCCTCTAAATGTATATAAAATTATCTTAATAATTAACTTAATTAACTATGATTAAAAAAGGGGTTGGACTGTGAAAACTAGCCAATAAATATATATTTGACAGTTAAATAACAACTAAAATATGCATACAGAATAACCTACAATCTTTCATAAATGTATAAATATTAATGTATTAATGATAATTAATATTTAATATTATTACATTTCTTCATCATTATGTACATGCTGCTATCTATTTCAACATAAGTAATTATTAAACTCTGAGCGTTCTTTTAAACATTGACTAGTATACCATCGATACGCTATGGATGTATATATTATTTAATATGTATGAAAATATACAAACTTAATATGAACATACACACGTGTGTCCATTTTCTCTAAACTAAACCATTTAATTAAAATCATGTAAATGCTAATTAATTTAACATAATTAAGTAAAAAGTTTACCTTCTCTCTTGTTCGAAAAGCCTTTGAGGCCCTTGTGAGAACTTTGCTCTTTTTCCAAAAATATCCATAATGTCTTCCTATAAATATACATTGTAATTCATATATATACCTTCGTCTAATCCTTTAAATTTTAACACAGTGTTGTACTTAAAATTATTATATTGATGAACACTTTAATAATATTTATTAAAATAATTAATACCTATTACTGAGATGATGCAAAAACATGAGAAAGCGATATTAAGTTTAATCTAAGTAATAAAAAAAACTATTATCATTAATAATAGCATAAAATTGGTCTACTTTACAAAACATGAGTTTTCTTTATAATTTTATAATGTGATTATGTCTGTTAATTACTTGGAGAGTATTTTGACATTGAAGAAATAGTTTTAATTTTTTAATTAAAATAAGAAATATATTATACTCGAAGATATAACATTAATTATAAAGAAAAGCTATTACTTCGTATTAAATGCTTGAATTTGCATCAAACTCTTGCCTAATCATACTTAGCTCCTGGTGCACAAAAAATATACTTCACAGTGTCACACACACTATGTGTGTGTGTGTGTGTGTGTTGTGTGTTGTGTGAAATATACAACGTATTTGTGTTTGTGTACTTAAAATGATATTATAGTATATTATACACACACACACATGTAAATATATAATATGCATATGTGTCATAAAAAATATATATTAGATATATGCATATATGAATAGGTTGTGTGTGCGTCTTGGTGTGGACATTTAGATAGATTTATACACATAAATAAATAACTCTTAGTTAATAAATGCATATTTAAAAAACTAAGTGTTACAACTAAAACATTAAAAAATTATTATTCTAATAATGGAATACTCATATACTGTCTAATTATATTATGTTATAAAATATATGAAAAAAAACTGTTGATTTATTAAAATACAGAATTATACCATGAAATCGTTAACCATGCATACATCTATTCTTAGTTCAAACTTTAAAAAACTAAATATATATTTATTACCATGATTTTAACATTAAATTAATGCATTATGATATATAATACTTATAATATTTTCATTAATTAAAAAATGCACCTAATATAAATATTTATACTCGTGGTGTACACACGCACACGCACAATATGCATACGTATACGTCCGACATGCGTAAGGGTGTGGGTTCAAAATCCCATAGCTGTAGCACTTTTCTTTTACACACGTACACAGACATATTTACATTAACACACACAATATATGTTAATGTAAACACACCTAATACACACATTTATACTCAACCAAAGTGTGGTCTACACACAAAATGTTCCGTCTGTGTAAGATTAGCACTGCTTATTATATCCTGTAATTGCAGTAAAACTTACTATATCGTAATGACAGTTTGGCCGAGTGGTCTAAGCGTTGGATTTAGGTTCCAATCCGGAAGGGCGTGGGTTCAAATCCCACAGCTGTCAATATTAATATATGTGTGTGAGATGTATCATGTGTAACGTCCCTGGTTGATTGCATCCCTGCACTTATGAATAAAAAGCGAATATTCCGATATGTTATAAATGACAGGTTTGGCCGAGGGTCAATCCCACAGTTGTCACTCTATAAAATATCCACAAGGTCATGGGCTCGAAGCGTATTAACACTTAAACTCGACCGTTTATGATCTTTATATACCATGTAATATTTGCTGATTTATATTATTATAAGATAATATTAATAAGATATTTGATTTATAACAAATCTAGTTTAAAAATATATCTTTAGAAATAAATGAAAAAAGAAATGTTAGTAAATGCCATAAATTTTAAAATAGCTATATTATAATATAATATATATGTTTAATTAATTTTAATCTGAAGTAAAATCACACGAATATTAAGTTTTTATATGTTTTAAAAAAAAGTGCATAGTCAATCTCCTTTCACAATCCTGTATAACAAATATACATACGTGTGCGTGTGCCTGTGCGTGCGTGTGAAAGAGTGAGAATATTCATTTAGAAGTATCCGTGTATAGATACATGCCTATGTATATAAAAGATCAAAATGTATACACAGACATCTCCCTCTTATATGTGGCTTACAGGTGTGTGTGACCGCGCGCGCGTATTCTCCTTAAAGGATATACAGGTGTATTATATATGTAAATTATGTTATATATATCAAACTATATGTATGCATGTACGTTATGCCTTATGACTTCACACATAATATATATACATATATATACATACATACATATATATATACATATAAATATAGATAGATAGATAGATAGATATAGATAGATATAGATATAGATATAGATATACTATGATATGACTATAGCACACACGCACACACACAATATGCATACGTATACGTCTGACATGCTTAAGGGCGTGGGTTCGAATTCCAGAGCTGTAGCACTTTCTTTACACACGCTAATACACGTGTTTACATTAACACACACAATATATACACACCTAATACACACATTTATACTCAACCACTGTCTGTGTAAGATTAACATTGCTTATTAAATCCTGTAATTGCAGTAAAACGTACCATATTGTAATGACAGCTTGGCCGAGTGGTCTAAGGCGTTGGATTTAGGCTCCAATCCGGAAGGGCGTGGGTTCAAATCCCACAGCTGTCAGTATTATTAAGTGTGTGCAACAACTATCTATGTCCCTGTTGCTATATTTCTTATAATGAAATTAAAATTTCTCAAAAATTTAAATTAATTTTTCATATGTATATTTAATTCAATAAGAAAAACACATCAAAAAGTTTAAAATATTAAAAAGAAACAATTAAAAAAAAAACTTTGTTTTTAAAAGAAGCATACTTGATAATTATTACTCAGCATTTATTGTACAAGGTATAATATTGGCGAGTTTTGTAAATCTTATCCAACTCTACTTATATATACATAAGGTATAATAAACTCTGCATAAATGTAATTAACAAAATATAATTAAATTTTCACATGCTTATTTTAAATTTTGTTTAACTACTTATCAATTTTCACCTATATGATATTTGATGTCTATAACAGCGTAAAACAATAATAAATTTTAATTCAAAACAAATTATATATTCATGAACTGGTCAGTTTTTGTGTTTGTGTGTGTGTGCATATCTGTATATGTAGGAACACATACGCCCCTGAGAGAGCAGCTATGAATAACACAAGCGACATACAGTGTGCATATGTATGAACCTATAACAAACTGTAAACACAGCAGAGGAACACATATACACACACGTATATAAACTTTGAGACTATCTATCTATTTATATTTATTTATTTCTTATATATAAATAAACTTGGTCGATTGCAAACAGCAGCGCCTATCTTGTTAAAACATTTAAAAAGTTTAAATTAGCTTTTCTTAAGTAGAAACCAATAAAAGAAGCTCCTTTTTAATCCACTAATTAACCTCATCACTACACGTATAATCTACATGGATTCGTCAGTATTGTGTGTGTGCGTGAACACACACATGCACACATTCACTATATATAGCATACATTCATCTTAAACTCCTCAAGTTGGTAGCATTCATCAAAAGTTTTCTTACACACTGACGTGACCAACAGGTATGCACAAAGCTTGCATGTTAATTAGAACCTGGGAATATGCCTCTCTGGAGTGGATTAAAAAAATTATATGTTTTTAAGTATTTTTCTTTTGTTTTGAACGGAGCTTCTTTTAATGGTTACTTTCAATGTTTTAAAAAACATATAATGTTGAAGTTAGTTTACTTAAACTAACTTTGAGAGAGGCCTTGTACTTGATTTAAGCTTCGTCTGTTCATATAATAAGTATAGTCTCATACAGATATATATCCATGTGCATATACATAAAAAATGTACATTAAATAATATAGACATTTAAACTTAACAACCATTTAAGCTACGCGACTATTAAACTCTATGAGTAACACACACAATATTTAAAGAGAGTGCACATATACGTAAATAATGTATCTATTTATATATACATTCACTTATAATCTGACGTGCAATTGCATTAATCTCTTAGGTTTTTGTCAATGTCTTTCAAATCTATATATAATATGATTCATTTGTAAAATGACATGAACATTCTTAATTCTAATCTTATATATATAAGATTAATATTAATTAATAATTAATATCATTATATTTCTTAAATGTAATTACGCCAAGAACACAGATTGTCTCCTTATCAATTTAAAAAGTTTAAATTCTCAAAATAAAAGAAACCATTAAAAGCTCTTTTTAAAAAAGAGTCATACTTAAAAAACAATAATTGTTAATCCGTTAGTTAAACTTGTCAATTATAAATCAGATAACTAAGTGTACAATCCATGCACTGCCTGATGGGAGGTATATTTCTATATTGTAATGATCCACATAATGTTCCCTTCTCACGGGCTTTGTCTAACTCCACCTGTATATATACATACGAATAATCTGCTTCGTGGATTCGTCAGTGAGTGTGTGCATGTGTGTGTGTCACAAGACATGCATGTATACATTATAAGAGTTTGAAAAGCGTATGTTATATATGAACAACATAAATATAAATATAAACACATATATATATATATATATATATATATATAGAGATGAGAGAGAGAGAGAGAGAGAGAGAGAGAGAGAGAGAGAGAGAGAGATACATACATACATACATACATACATATATGTATGTATTTATGTATGTATTGTGTGTGTGTGTGCGTGCATATGATATATAATATATTAATGATAATTAATATTTCGTATTGTTACATTTATTCATTATGTACATATGCTGCTATTTATTTCAACATTAAAAAAATAAAAGTTTTGTAAACATTAACTGACAGTATATCATCAATACACTTTGGATATATATTATTTAATATATGTATATTATAGATAAATATTACACGTATATTTTCATATAAATATAGAGGGCGATTCTTAGATTTTGTCATATTTTTCATAGTTAGACACACGTATGTATGTGATAAGCATGCAAAATAGCCTGACATTCTTAAGTTCATCAATATAAACAAAATTATATTAATCAGTATTTAAACGTTCAAAGAGAAAGTTATTAAAATGTCTTTAGAATTTTAAATATTTATAAATTGTTATTATAATTTGATAATTATGAAATGTTCTTGTACAGTTCACAATACTCTTTTCTTTTGTATTATTTTACTACTTTTTAATTAGTTTTGGATTAAATTAAAACCATAACATTAGCTTTGGATTAAATTAAAACTTAAGGAAAGAGAATAAATTTAAATTAATAACTATGAAATGAATTTACTGTTTGTGAGAGTTATATCTGTCTCCATAAATTAATACAAGGTTGTTATGAAAGATAAAATTATTTATGATTATGCATAATTAGTATTTGATATTAAAATATAAACACGTTTTTCTTAATATATAAAAAGATAAATTTTTATTGTCTAGAAAAGCTAAAGAGTATATTTTGTTGATTGGATACCTTAAGTTACGGCATTTTAATCTCACAGTTTGTATGATACGTGTACTCATGACTGCAATATGCGTTAAGTAAAATATTTTAGCAATCATATATCCTAACACATTAAAACTAATGTGTTAATACATTCATTGTGTGTGTGTGTGTGTGAGCCACACACACATAAGTAACAGATTGTTCTGTACTTATTTTTAGATTCAATGTATGCGTTTATACATGTTAATACGTATATGTATGTATAAAAGTGTATGTATGTATTTCTGCGACTGTATGTACACAAGCATGTGAGCGTGTGTGCGTGTGCATGCATCTGTTGTATGTATGTGCATATACAAGTGCCGATACATGCATGTTATAAATAATTGGAAACTACTATTTAATCTTGTGTATGTGTGTGTATATACACGTGTGATAAATGTGTGTGTGTGTTAGATGTATATTACATAACTTCCTAATTTGAGAGGAAGGGACTCTTTTGGTACTTGTTTTGGTCTCTGCCTCCATATACACACGCACACGCGGCACACGCGCTTGCACACCTAACAATTATAGATGTATACATACATAGATATATAATTTTATACACATGATATACTAGCAAAACAGGCTGTAAACGACAGCTTGGCCGAGTGGTCTAAGGCGTTGGATTTAGGCTCCAATCCGCAAGGGCGTGGGTTCAAATCCCACAGCTGTCACCATTTCCTGTGGTGTGTTCACATCTTTGCACATTATTGACGTACATACTATCATGTGTGCTGTATTATCATAAATTTAAATAGTTTATAATTAAAATAATAAGAGAGAGTATTTATATTCTCTCTCTCTCTAACACACACATTCCAGCATAAGAACTTCCACAAAAAACCAAGTAATATAACTAGACTATTTTAATGTTTGAATGAGCAATTCATGGATGGCTTTACATGTATTGTACAAACTTGCATTGTAGTCAATGGATATTTATGAAACTAATAAGAATTTATATTATGATGCAAATTTAGGAATTCATAATAAAGGCTATATGAATATATATTGACAAAAATAATAATAACATATATTAACAACAATTATGCAGATAAAACTTAAAAAGAGTATAGGGACTTAGAGCTACAGAACATTTAGATAGATAAACACACACATGATACGTACACAGGTATATACACGATGCGTGTACATAAGTTAGTGATTTAAATGAACGTTTAAAAACCTGTTTACGGCTGTGCATTGTGCATGTTGGACCGTTGGATGAATACCATAGTATGACTGAAATGTTTCTAATGTATAGCTTTTATGCTTTTATATTTAATGAAATATGTACAGTCTCAGCAAACACACATGGAAAGGCCACTTAACCACTAATCAAGCTTAATCCTTAAGCAGTTTTATCACTTCCATAATCGAAAGAAGATGCCTGGAGTTTCCTCACAAGTTGGTAGCATTCATCACCCACTGCCTGACCGGCAGGTATATTCTCGAACCTCATAGATCCATAGAATATCCCTTCCTCACGGGTTTTGTCAAACTTCACCTGTGAAACCATAAAACACACTTATATATGTAACATCATGTATAGATAACATTCTCTCTCTCTCTTCTCACACACACACACACACACACACACATCTAGAAACAGTGCATCTCTCTCTCTCACTTTAACACACACACATCTACATCAACTTGTCATATATGTCTCTCACTCTCTCTCTTTATATTTAAAAAGAATTAAAGTAAGCAATGTTAGCAAATGCCATAAATTTAAAATAACTATATTATAATTTAATATATAGGTTTAATTAATTTTAATTTGAAGTAAAATCACATGAATTTTAAGTTTTATATATATTTAAAAAAATAAATGTGCTTGAAGTCTCCTTCCACAATCCTGTATAAGAAATATATACATACGTGTACGTGCGCGTGTGTGAGAGTATTCATTTAGAAGTATCCGTGTATGTATACATGCCTATCCCTCTTATATGTGGCTACAGGCGTATTTATCTACATAATTCTCCATACATATAGATATATCTGTACATGTAGAATCGTATACAGATGTAATATACGTAAATTATGTTACATATAGCCAAAATATAGTATGCCTGTACTTTATGCCTTATGACTTCACACATATAATAATAAATGAATCTTATTTATAGAAGTACCTACATATATATGTATGTGTATGTTGCATATGCTTATTTATGACCTTATTTTGTTCATGTCAATGGTGCGTCTATACACATATGTCTTATATATATAATATTAAGTAGTGGTTTCCAAATATAGTATATGCACATACATACAACAGTGCATGCAAACACGCACACACGCTCATATGCTAAGACATATAATCGCAGAAAATACATACATACACTTTCTATACATACATATACGTATTGACATGTATGAACGCATCTAAATATAAATACATAAACAATCTGTAATCCTATATAATAACTTATATATCTTATATATTTATAACATATTAAGTATTGCTTCTCCTCGTTTAAAACTGTGTTTACTTATTGTGCATTTAACAAAAAATATAGTTATGCGATTTGTTTAATATAAATTAAAAACATGATACTTCGTGTTACAATTGGTATATTATTCATATGAAGAAATATAAGAAACATTGATTGCAATGTTGAGTTTGAAATATAAGATGTTCATTGTTTGATACTTCAAACATGATCCTTCGTGTTACAATATATATACACTAAGTGTTTTGTATTCATTTTGCTTATTTAGTAAGTCATTTCTACATAATATTTAATTTGAACGTTTTGTTGCAATTTAAAGTTGATATTGAATATTTAAAATGCTATACATACGGTTTCAAAGACACTTAAGTATAATAGTAAAAGATGCACACATACGTACTTTTATATCCATACACACACAAACTAAAATCTCATCTATATACATGCAAAAGGGCATTTCATGTCTGCAGACGTACGTATGTAATGAATACTCCATGATAAACACGTGTCAGTTGCTGGTGTAAGATATTATCCCACATTCATTAGTTTGGCTTCCAGAGTATAGATTATAAAGTGCCGTGTGAAACTTATTAATGAGTCCGTCGGCTTCAAGGTGAGAGTCAACCTGTACCATATTGCCTGAGGGCTGATGTGGACATGTTTGATAATTGGGGTGTACCACGTCAGGCGGGATAACCGAGCAGCGTCTGCCTTATTTGCACCGGTGAAGGGACCGCGGACTCTTTTGTGTTATTAACTTAATGTAATTTTAAATAAATATTAAAATGATATAAGAACAGCTTAATGCATTTTAGTAAGTATTTATCATAAATATTAAAACTTTTGTGTTATTAACTTAATGTAATTTTAAATAAATATTAAAATGATATAAGAACAGCTTAATGCATTTTAGTAAGTATTTATCATAAATATTAAAACGATTATATATTTACTTAAGGCGGTGTTATCAATGAGAAAACACTGGTTTAGGGTTTAGGGTTTCATTAAAATAATACTAAACTCGAGGATTAAGAACTTTAAACCTGTGATTGCTGCAATGTTTCAGTTCTTCCAACGAGAACAGTTCTGTATATATACATTTTGATGTACTTATATATACGTAGGCATGTATATATACGCGGATACTCTCTCTCACACACATACACACGCACACGCACACATGTATGTATATTGTATACAGGATTGTATACAAATACAACGCGGATGAGATATATATGCTCGAGGAAGAAATCACGTGAAAAAGCATATTCACAGTAATATTCGTATGTGACCGAGAGAAATTCTCTTTAGTGAATCAGAAATTTGAATGTTCGCGCGAAAAATCTCTGACGTATGCCTTAAAATTTAGAAATTATAATTTACGATGTATATTTTAAAACATATTATGTATATATATCTATCAAATAAATTAATTGAACATATAGTTATTAAAAATTTATGGCATTTATTAGCATTTGCTTATTTCATTTCTTTCAATTTAAGATATATATGTCTTTAGTTTAAAAACAAATCGAATCAATTGATTAAAATATAATTTATTCTAATTTCTAATACAAATAAAATGATAACAAAATATTTTAATAATTTTTAAATAAAGGGATTGATTAAACATTATTGAAAATATCATATAAAAATATTTTTTCTTCTTTTATTACTTTTTAAATTTATATTTATAATAATTAAAAAAGTGGTATGATTTTTTGAAGGTAAAAAATGTGATTATAAAATTTCAGTAATTAAACTAGTCACTGTTGTTAACTCACACATGGACATGCGTATATAAAATGAATACGATTTCTAATTAACACGTAATTATTTAATATTATCTTGTGTGTGCGTGTGTGCGTGTGTGCGTATTCTATATATGTTTACTGTGCTTCATCAGACTAATATTATCTGTGCGTGCGTGCGTCGTATATATATATATTACTGTGCTGTGTGTATGTCGGATGACCTTACGGACTCGATATATTGTAAGTGCTGACAACTGTGGACTTGAACCCACGCCCTTGCGGTCATTAATATATGTATAGTTTGTAAATATGTATACTAATTATATATAGAATATTTCACCCTCACACAAGCACGCACATCCAATTAAATAGAAAATGCATATGAGAAACCTCAGATGGTAGTTTTAATTATGTAAATTTTAAGGTAATAAAAGGCAATTGCTAGAAATCGTATCTAATACATTAAATATAAATTAAATAAAATGAATTTAAACTAGAAACTTTAGTTTTAATAAAGTTGGACTACATTCTTTTGTCAAAAAGGATTATCAAAACCGTTATTGTCTCGTATTTTTTGTTTTAAGCACTCCCCACATTCAAATTTTCATTAGTATATTTCTTGAAAATTCGAAAGTTCGGGTTTAAAGAATGTACTTTTTTTAATCGAAAATAAAGAAATTTAATTTTCTTTTTTTCTTAAGGACCTTTGAGAATATATGTATATACATAAGTATAATCATATTTATGCATATAGATATATATATGATGACTTATTTTTTATATAGTCTCTTTTTCATACATGTTAATATATAATTTTTGATTTATATAACAACGTTTCCTACGGTACTATAAATATATAATCGTTTTATTAAATACAAATTAAAATGTATTAAGCAACTGTGAGCAAACAAACGTAGCAACGTTAATTATCACTTCATAACCTAAACTCTAGAAACTAAATTAATGAATGTGGGATAAATATTGCACCAGCAATTGACACGCATAATAAAGAAATATTCAAAACACGCAAACATATACATATATGTTTGCAGAAATGCAAATGACCTTATGTATGTGTGAGATTTTAGTTTGTGTGTGTGTGAAGATATAAAAGTACATACATGTGCACTATTATAGTTAAGCGTATTTAAAATCTATAATATAATAAGCATACTTTAAGTATTAAATAAAATTATAAAAAAAGAACAATTTAGAAAGGCTTATTAAATAAACTTATCAAATAATGATGTTGTTAAGTTTTAACTGCATTAAATAAATAATAAAGTTCTTATGCATAACAACATTTATGTTAAATAAATTAGTCATTAATTAATAAATAAAAACAATATAATTATTATACGAGAAAGGTCTCCTAACTGTATTAAAATGAAATTATAGTTTAGGTATGGTTTATATTATTAATCCATTTTATTTAAATAAATACAATTGTTATGTTAAATAGAAAAGTTAAATTGTTCAAACTCAATTTATAATATATAATTCTAGTAAATAACAAACTTGATTATGTGTCATATTTCCATTCTTACTATAAATATATTTATATATTGGTGTTATATATTGGTACTATTTCTGAGAAATGAATATGTAAATCACATAAATATGATTATGCTTATGTATATATATTAATGAGTGTGTGGGTGTCTATATATATATATATATATGCACAATTGAATGCTTGCATGTATGTTTGTTAAGTTGAGTTAGATTTATCAAAAACATATATTTAACAAGTTATAATATTATAAACACATAGTCAAACTAAATAAATATTTGTATACATACGTGTAAAACATACGCATATACACAACATGTCGTAAATATACATTCAAATAATCGTACCTTCACAATCTATATGTAACTCGGCAGTTCGAACAACTTATGAGAAAGACTGTACAAAAATCAAATATAAAAGCAAAATAGGTATTATTGTATAATGTCAAATCTTATAAAATTGTAACGCTTTAGACAGATAAAGAGAACCTACTGTAATTAATATTTTTATGTATATACATGTACATATTATATTTAATGGATGTGTGTGTGAGAGAGATTTAACCTTGTTGTGAACTTATTCCATTGTATATACAAAGCGTTCTATTGTGTAAACATTTTAGTCATTCAACTTAAAAAGAGAACGTTATTAAAATGTCTTAGAATTTCAAATATTTATAAAATTGTTTATTATAATTTGATAATTATAAAAAGTTCTTCTTGTACAGTTCAGAAACTCTTTTCTTTTGTATTATTTAATTCAAGTTTATTCTCGTCCCTTAATCAAAAACTAATTTAAAGACTTTTAAAAAGTAGTAAACAAATATGAAATGAATTTACTGTTTGTGAGAGTTATATTTGTCTACATAACTTAGTACAAGCTTGTGTTGAAAGATAAAATTATTTACGATCATGTATAATTAGTATTTGATATTAAAATATAAACGTGTTTTCGTAATATATATAAAGGATAATCATTTTTTATTGTCTAGAAAAGCTAAAGAGTATATTTTGTTGATTGGATACCTTAAGTTTTAAACGTGCGGTTTATTGGGGAGCATCTTACAGTTTTTGAGACTGCACATATGCGTAAAATAGCACAAGTAAAATATTTTAGCAATCGTTATCCTAATACATTAAAACTGATGTGTTAAATGCATACACACACACACACATATATATAAATGCACGTGTATGTGTGTGTGTATAAGCCACACACACACATATATTTCTATACTTATATTTAGATTCAATGTATGCGTTTTACATGTCAATACGTATATGTATGTATTTCTGCAACTGTACACAAGCATGTAAGCGTGTGTGCGTGTGCATGCATCTGTTGTATGTATGTGTATATACGAGTGCCGATACATGATATGTTATAAATATTTGGAAACTACTATTTAATATTGTGTACGTGTGTGTATATACGGGTGTGATAAGTGTGTGTGTGTGTTATATGTACATTACATAACTTCCCAATTTGAGAAGAAAGGAATCTTTTGGTACTTGTTGTGGTCTCTGCTCATAAAACTTGTCCATATATACACGCACACGCGGCACACGCTCGTGCACACCTAACAATTATAGATTTATACATACATAGATATATAATGATATATTAGCAAAACATGCTGTAAACGACAGCTTGGCCGAGTGGTCTAAGGCGTTGGATTTAGGCTCCAATCCGCAAGGGCGTGGGTTCAAATCCCACAGCTGTCATCAGTTCCTGTTGTGTGTTCACATGTTGACACACACTTATGCATATATATATAGAGAGAGAACAGAGTATTTGCATTCTCTCTCTCTCTCTCACACACACGCGCATCCTATAGAGAGAGAGCAGAGTATTTGCATTCTCTCTCTCTCTCACACACACTTATGCATATATTATAGAGAGAGAACAGAGTATTTGCATTCTCTCTCTCACACACACACATCCTAGCATAAGAAACTTCCACAAAAAACGCAGAGTATTTGCATTCTCTCTCTCTCTCTCTCAACACACAACCATCCTAGCATAAGAAACTTCCACAAAAAACGAAGTAATATAACTAGACTACATTAATGTTTGAATGAGCAATTCATGGATGGCATATATATAGAGAGAGCAGAGTATTTGCATTCTCTCTCTCACACACACACATCCTAGCATAAGAAACTTCCACAAAAAACGAAGTAATATAACTAGGCTACATTAATGTTTGAATGAGCAATTCATGGATGGCTTTACATGTATTGTACAAACTAGCTAAGAGAGTCGACAACTTATTAGGTGCTCTTATATGAGATTTAACTGAAGAGACGTTAATTATAACATATTTAACTGACAGGAGAAACCCAAGAACTGCATTGTAGTCAATGGATATGTATGAAACTAATAAGAATTTATATTATGGTGCAAATCTAGGAATTTATAATAAAGGCTATCTGAATATATATTGACAAAAACAATAATAACATATAGTTATGCGGATAAAACTTAAAAAAGAGTATAGGGACATTTAGATAGATAACACACACACATCAGGTATATATACGATGCGTGTACATAAGTTACTGACGTTTAAAAACCTGTTTACGGCTGTGCATTGTGCATGTTGGACCGTTGGATGAGTACCATAGTATGACTGAAATGTTTCTAATGTATAGCTTTTATGCTTTTATATTTGATGAAATATGCAAACGCATGTTGTAAACACATGGAAAGGCCACTTAACCACTAATCGAGCTTAATCCTTAGTTTTATCACTTCCATAATCGAAAGAAGATGCCTGGAGTTTCCTCACAAGTTGGTAGCATTCATCAAGAAGATCGCCTGACCGGCAGGTATATTCCCGGATCTTAGTGATTCATAGAATATCCCTTCCTCACGGGCTTTGTCAATCTCATCTAACTTCACCTGTGAAACTATAAAATGCACACTTAACATCATGTACAGTTAACATATAATTTCTCTCTCTCTCTCTTCACACACACACATCTAGAAACAGTGCATCTTCTCTCTCTCACTCACTCACTCACACACACACATAGACACATCTGCATCAGCTTGTCATATATGTTGTATATACAAATACATAATAAGACTTAGAAACAGTGCATCTCTCTCTCTCACACACACACATCTAATGTCTCTCACTCTCTCTCTTTATATTTAAAAAAAAGAAATAAAATAAGCAATGTTAGTAAATGTCATAAATTTCAAAATAACTATATTATAATTTAATATATAGGTTTAATTAATTTTAATTTAAAGTAAAATCACATGAATTTTAAGTTTTTATATATTTAAAAAAAAAAACGTGCTTGAAGTCTCCTTCCACAATCCTGTATAATACATGCCTATGTATATAAATGCTCAAAATGTATATACACAGACATCTCCCTCTTATGTGTGGCCTACAGGCGTGTATTTATCTATATAATTCTCCATACATATAGAATATATCTGTACATGTAGAATCATATACAGATGTAATATATACGTAAATTATGTTATATATGGCCCAAATATGTACTTTATGCCTTATAAATAAATCTTATATATAGAAGTATCTGTGTATACTTTATAACATATATATGTATGTGTATGTTGCCATGTGCTTATTTATGGCCTTATTTTGTTCATGTCAATGGTGCCACATATATCTTATATATGTATATTAAGTAGTGGTTTCCAAATATCATGTATCGGCACTAGTATATGCACATACATACAACAGTGCATGCACACACAAGACATACAATCGCAGAAAATACATACATACATATACGTATTGACATGTATGAACGCATATATTGAATCTAAATATAAATACAAAAACAATCTGTAATCCTCTTTCTGTACATGTGTGCTAATAATGTATATAATAACTAACATATTAAGTATTGCTTCCTCCTCCTTGATTAATTGCATTTAACACAAATATAGTTATGCGATTTGTTTAATATAATAATTTGAAAACATGATACTTCGTGTTTACAATTGGTATATTATTCATCTAAAGAAATATAAAAAACATTAATTGCAGTGTTGAGTTTGAAATGTAAAATGTTTATTGTTTGATACTTAAAACATCATCCTTCATATTTACAATATACATACTAAGTGTTTGGTATTTATTTTGCTTATTTAGTAAGTCGTTTTTAATATTAAATTTTGACCTTTTGTTGCAATTTAAAGTTGATATTGAGTATTTAAAATGCTATACATACGGGTTTCAAAGACACTTAAGTATAATAGTAAAAGATGCACACATACGTACTTTTATATCCCATACACACACACAAACTAAAATCTCATCTATATACATTTGCATGTCCGCAGACATACGTATATAATGCGTGATCCCTTGTAAACACGTGTTAGTTGCTGGTGTAGCATATTTATCCCACATTCATTAGTTTGGCTTCCAGACTATAGGTTATAAAGTGCCATGTTCAAATTCTTTAACGAGTCTGTCCCTTCAAGGTGAGAGTCAACATGTATCATATTGCTTGAAGGCTGATGTGGACATGATTGATAATTGGGGTGTACCACGTCAGGCGGGGTAACAATACTAAACTCGAGGATTAAGAACTTTAAACCTGTGATTGCTGCAATGTTCCAGTTCTTCCAACGAGAACATTCTGTATATATACACATGTATGTATAATATTATATACAAGATACAACGCGGATTGAATGTTCGCGCGAAAAATCTCTGACGTATGCCTTAAAATTTAGAAATTATATTTTTACGATGTACATTTTAAAACATATTATATATATATATATATATATATATATTCAAAATAAAATTAATTGAACATATAGTTATTAAAACATTTATGGCATTCACTAACATTGCTTATTTCATTTCTTTCATTTAAGATTTTTATAAATTATATTTTTAATCAATTTGATTTCGATTTGTTTTTAAACTATATCTATATCTATATCTATATATATATATATATATATAATGTTATCCTATTTCATTCTAATTTCTAATACAAAAATGATAACAAATTTTTAAATAAACTGATTGATTAAACATTATTGTAAATCCAACGCCTTACACTACTCGGCCAAACTGTTCGTTACAGCTACACCACTTTAAGGTTTAATTAAAATGTATTAAAGCAATGGTGAAAACGCCCTTTTGCATGTGTGAAATTTTAGTTTGTGTGTGTGTTAAGATATAAAAGTACATACATGTGCACTATTATATTTAAGCGTATTTAAAATCCATATGTATATATATAATATAATAAGCAATTAAATCAAAAAATAAAATTAAGAAAGGCTTACTAATAAATTTAGTATATAGATTATAAACATGAAATATTATGTTTTAAATTATCAAATAATGATATTGTTAAATTTCAAACTGTAGATAACAACACAATTAATTTCTTCAGATGAAGTATAGTATACCCATTATATCCATGACAACAATACACTAATTAGAAACATATGTCTTTTAATGTATCATTTCTTTTAAATTATCACATTAAATAAATAATGAAGTTCTTATGCATAACAATATTTAGTCATCAATTAGTGAATCAAAACAATATATAACTTATTATTTAACTGAAAGGTCTCCTTAAATGTACTAAAATGAAATTAGTAATCTATTTCATTTAGATAAATATAATTGTTATATTAAACAGCAAAAGTTAAAATGTTTTTATAATATATAATTTTAATAAATAGCAAACTTGATTATGTGTCATATTTCCATTTCTGTTATAAATATATTTATATATTGATGTATATATTGGTACTATTTATGAAAGATGAAATATGTAAATCACATTGTAAGATCCACGTGTACGGCTGCATGTGCACATATTATTATTTGCATAGTGAATTTTGATATCCGTCGGATTGGATTCAATTTGGACCATTCGCTATTGTATATAAATTAGGGTTTCTAAAGTAATGAATATACACATTTCTATATTTTGAGCTATCACATTGGTGAAGGTGACAAGAACCCTTCCGTGACAGATTCACCAGTGCCTCTTCCTGATGTTCCTCCATATCCGGCCCGTCTAAAAGAGAACCCTAACCAACTTACACCCTTATAAGAGGAGAGGATGATGTAAGATCCACATGTATTGGCTGCATGTGCACATATTATTATTAGCATAGTGAATTTTGATAGTCGTCGGATTGAATTCAATATGGATCACTCACTCTTGTATATAAGTTAGGATTTTTGAACTAATGGATATACACATGTCTATATTCCGAGCTCTCACAACATAAATATGATTATACTTATATATATATATATATATATATATGCAGAATTGTATGCATGCATGTATGTCCGTTAATTTTATCTGCAGCTCACATATCTCATCATTAATGTCGAGTTAGATTTATCAACAAACATATCTCTAACAAGTTACAATATTATAAACACACATAATCAAATTAAATAAATATTTGTATACATACGTGTGTAAAACATACACACACACATACACAGCATGTGTGTAAATATACATTCAAATAATTACCTTAACAGTCTATATGTAACTCGACAAATCCAACAACTTACGAGAGAAAACCTGCACAAAAATATAAAATATAAAAGCAAACATAAATATTATTATATAATGTCAAATCTTATAAATTGGAACGCTTTAGACAGACAGAGAGCCTACTGTAATTAAATATTTTGATGTACAAATATACATGTACATATTATGGTAATTTATAAAATTGTTATTATAATTTGATAATTATGAAATGTTCTTTTTGTACAGTTCAGAAAAATCTTTTCTTTTGTATTATTTAATTCAAATTTATTTTCGTCCTTTAGGTTTTGACTCAATCCATAATTTTATGGTTTTTAAAAAGTAGTAAACAACTATGCAATGAGTTGAAAGTTAGATATGTCTCCATAACTTAGTACAAGCTTGTTGTGAAAGATAAAATTATTATGATATGTATAATTAGTATTTGATATTAAAATATAAACACGTGTTTTCTTAATGTATAAAAAAGATAAATTTTATTGTCTAGAAAAGCTGAAGAGTATTATTTGTTGATTAGATACCTTAAGTTACGGCATTTTTAAACGTGCACAAAAGAAAAAGGTATATCGAGAGCATCTCACAGTTTTTGAGCGTTTGTATGATACACGTGTACTCAGGACTGCACATATGCGTTAGCACAAGTAAAATATTTTAGCAATCGTCATCCTAATACATTAAAACTAACGTGTTAATACATACATACATATATATATATATATAATGTGTGTGTGTGTGTAAGTCACACATACATATATACAGACTGTTCTGTACTTTTAGATTCAATGTATGCGTTTATACATGTCAATATGTATATGTATGCATAGAAAGTGTATGTATGTATTTCTGCGACTGTATGTACACAAGCATGTGAGCGTGTGTGCGTGTGCATGCATCTGTTGTATGTATGTGCATATACTAGTGGCGATACAGGAAACCACTACTTAATATTATACATATATAAGACATATGTGTAGCACCATTGACATGAACAAAATAAGGTCATAAATAAGCATATGGCAACATACACATACATATATATGTAGGTACTTCTATATATAAGATTCATTTATATATTATATGTTAAGGCATAAAGTACATGCATACCTATATTTTGGCTTATTTTATGTATATATTACATCTGTATATGATTCTACATGTACAGATATATTCTATATGACACTTAAAGGAGAATTATATAGATAAATACACGCCTGTAGGCCACATATAAGAGGGAGATGTCTGTGTATATACATTTTGAGCATTTATATACATAGGCATGTATACATACACGGATACTTCTAAACACACGCACGTAGACGTATGTATATAATTGTTATACAGGATTGTGGAAGAAGACTTCAAGCACTTTCTTTTTTTTAAATATATAAAAACTTAAAATTCATGTGATTTTACTTCAAATTAAAATTAATTAAACATATATATTAAATTTATAATATAGTTATTTTGAAATTTATGGCATTTACTAACATTGCTTACTTTATTTCTTTTTAAATATAAAAAGAGAGAGTGAGAGACAAGTTGATATAGATGTGTGTGTATGTGTGAGAGAGAGAGAGACAGAGGGAGAGAGAGAGATGCACTGTTTCTAGGTGTGTGTGTGTGTGTGAAAGAGAAAGAGAGAGAAATCATATGTTAACTGTACATGATGTTTATCTAAGTGTGTATTTTATGGTTTCACAGGTGAAGTTAAGCCCGTGCGGAAGGGATATTCTATGGATCATTAAGATCCGAGAATATATCTGCCGGTCAGGCAGTGTGTGCAACCAACTTGTGAGAAAACTCCAGGTTAAGCTTGATTAGTGGTTAAGTGGCCTTTCATACATTAGAAACATTTCAGTCATACTATGGTATTCATCCAACGGTCCAACATGCACAATGCACAGCCGTAAACAGGTTTTTAAACGTTCATTTAAATCACTAACTTATGTACACGCATTGTATATATACCTGTGTACGTATCAATGTGTGTGTGTTATCTATCTAAATGTCCCTATACTCTTTTTTAAGTTTTATCTGCATAACTGTTGTTAATATATGTTATTATTGTTTTTGTCAATATATATTCAGATAGCCTTTATTATAAATTCCTAGATTTGCACATAATATAAATCTTATTAGTTTCATAATATCCATTGACTACAATGCAGGGTTTCTCCTGTCAGTTAAATATGTTATACTTAGCGTTTGTATAATACATGTAAACCATCCATGAATGCTCATTCAAACGTTAATATAGTCTAGTTATATTACTTGGTTTTTTGTGGAAGTTTCTTATGCTGGGATGTGTGTGTGTGTGTGAGAGAGAGAGAGAGAGAGAGAGAGAGAGAGAATATAAATACTCTGCTCTCTCTCTCTATATATATACACATGAAGATATACAGCAATAGATCTCTCGATATATTATTTAATTATAAACTATTTAAATTTATGATAATGCAGACACACATGATAGCTTTGTGCAATTTTATTTAATATTGCTTATTAAATAGAGACTACATTTTGATATATACGTTTTAGCATACACGTGTAGCAGATATCTGGTTGTTGTTTTCTCTTTAAGTTTTAGCATCTAGCTATCTGTTTGAGTAATCCAGTCTTCATCTACTTATAACAAATCTATACCTGTAGGAATATCCTTGATATTTTTAAGAATATTCATATAGGAGTCTCGAATTCTTTGAATATGTGTGCCTGCCTGCGTGCGTGAGTGCGTGTGTGTGTGTGTGAGAGAGAGAGAGAGAGAGCGCGAGCGAGAGAGTGAAGAGCTTGTGAGACAGGCCAGCGGATTACCTTATTTGTGTGCTAAGTTTACTATGAAAATGTATAAACCTTAATACCTACATGTAATTCATGTCTACAGGGATATATTCCTTTGATGAGGTCTATGTTATCGTGTGTGTGTGTGTGTGTGATCGTATTAACATCATATAGTTTAAATGTATATTATACATATACAGGTTTTTTGATAGGAGCATTATACAAGATAACTTCTTAAGGTACATAAAATTATATATGCATGTATCTTCTCTAAGAAGTCATCCTGTATTTTACGGTCTGTGTGTGTGTGTGTAATGTCATTCTTGAGTTCAATGTGTAGTAGGTAGGTGTGTGTCAATAATGTGCAAAGGTGTGTGTAATGTCATTCTTGAGTTCAATGTGTAGTAGGTAGGTGTGTGTCAATAATGTGAAAAGATGTGAACACAGTGAGCACGCAACAGCTGTGGGATTTGAACCCACGCCCTTGCGGATTGGAGCCTAAATCCAACGCCTTAGACCACTCGGTCAAGCTGTCGTTTACAGCATGTTTTGCTAATATATCATGTGTATAAAACTATATATCTATGATGTATAACATCTATAATTGTTAGGTGTGCACGAGCGTGTGCCGCGTGTGCGTGTATATATGGACGAGTTTATGAGCAGAGACCACAACAAGTACCTTTCTTCTCAAATTAGGAAGTTATGTAATGTACATATAACACACACGCACACATTTATCACACAAGATTAAATAGTAGTTTCCAAATATTTATAACATATCAAAATATCATGTATCGGCACTAGTATATGCAATACATACAACAGTGCATGCATACACACACACACACACTCATATGCTAAGATATACAATCGCAGAAAATACATACATACATATACGTATGAACGCATCTAAATATAAATACAGAAACAATCTGTAATCCTCTCTTCTGTATATGTGTGTTAATAATGTATATAATAACTATATATTTACAACATATTAAGTATTGCTTCTCCTCATTTAAAACTGTGTTTACTTTTTGATTTTGCATTTAACA
Source organism: Selaginella tamariscina (assembly GCA_003024785.1). Classification (NCBI taxonomy): domain Eukaryota; kingdom Viridiplantae; phylum Streptophyta; class Lycopodiopsida; order Selaginellales; family Selaginellaceae; genus Selaginella; species Selaginella tamariscina. The sequence goes on from PUQB01000153.1 coordinate 66,396, forward strand.
CAAATATAGTTATGCGATTTGTTTAATATAATAATTTAAAACATGATACTTCGTGTTTACAATTGGTATATTATTCATATGAAGAAATATAAAAAAACATTGATTGCAATGTTGAATTTGAAATATAAGACGTTCATTATTTGATATTTAAAACATGATACTTCGTGTTTATAATATATATATTAAGTGTTTTGTATTCATTTTGCTTATTTAGTAAGTCGTTTCTACATAATATTTAATTTTGACTTTTTGTTTGATATTGAGTATTTAAAAATGCTATACATACGGGTTTCAAAAGACACTTAAGTATAATAGTAAAGATGCACACATACGTACTTTTATATCCATACACATACACACACAAATTAAAATCTCATCTATATACATGCAAAAGGGTGTTTGCATGTCTGCAGACATACGTATGTAATGCGTGATCCCTTCTAAACACGTGTCAGTTGCTGGTGTAACATATTTATCCCACATTCATTAGTTTAACTTCCAGAGTATAGGTTATAAAGTGCCATCTTAAAGTTCCTTAATGAGTCTGTCCGCTTTAAGGTGAGAGTCGACATGTATCATATTGCTTGAAAGCTATGTGGACATGATTGATAATTGGGTGTACCACGTCAGGCGGGTAACCGAGCAGCGTCTGCCCCTACTTCCACCGGTGAAGGGATCACGGACTCTTTTGTGTTATCAGGTTAATGCATTTTTAAAATAAATATTAAAATGATATATTTATTTATAGTACCATATATTTATATAAACCATAAAGCGAGGTTTAAGACTTTAAACCTGTGATTGCTGTAATGTTCCAGTTTTTCCAACGAGAACAGTTCTGTATATATACATTTTGATGTATTTATATATACATAGGCATGTATATATATACGGATACTCTCTCTCACACGCGCGCACCGCACACGCACACATATATATTGTATACAGGATTGTATACAAGATACAGGATGAGATATATGCTTCGAAGAAATCACGTGAGAAAAGCATAGTCACAGTAATATTCGTACGTGACCAAGAGAATATTTCTTTAGTGAATAAAAAATTTGAATGTTCGCGCGAAAAATCTCTGACGTATGCCTTAATTTAGAAATTATATTTTTACGATGTATATTTTAAAACATATTATTTATATATATTCAAAATTTTAATTAAAACATATAGTTAAAAAATTTATAGCATTTACTAATATTGCTCATTTCATTTCAGTACGATCTAAAAGATGATCTACAAAATGACTTAGATATTGTACCTTGCCAAGAAAGCGTTACACATCATTCACACACTTTGGCGTAGGGAACTTAAAACTGCAACTAGTTTGTCAGAATCGACTTACAAACCTTCATGTGAAATGATAATCTAGATAAGTGGTGTCCTTTGATCCAAACACACACTTAAATGGCTTCAACTTCAAACGAACTTCCCGCAGCTGATCAAAACCTTACGTACATCATTGACATGCTCCTCCCACGTTCCATCCGAATAGATCAAAACATCATCGATGAAATCGGCAGTCACCTCGGCATGTCGCAAAGAACCTTGTCCATTATACGCTGAAAGTTGCTGAAGCATTGCTTAAACCAGAAGGCATCACCAAGAACTCGTACATGCCAAATGGTGTCCAAAAAGCAGTCTTGGGAATGTCATGTTAACCATCGGAACTTGCCAATATCCAATGCGAGATTAACTTGGTGAACCAATGGCTCCGCCCCAATCATTCAAAAGGTTGCAGTATGAGGAAGTGGGTACATATCTGAGACGGTTACCTCATTTAATGGGCGATAGTCAATGCAGAATCGAATGCTCCTATCAGGCTTCATCACAAGATGAGGTTCGCATGCCCAAGGACTTTAAGATTTCTAGGTAACACCCTTCTTCAACATCTCTTTAACATTCGCTCGTAAGATCTTGAGCTTCTTTGGTGACCGACGCCGAACAGGTACCTTGATTGGCCCAGCATCTCCAATTAGAATAGGGTGGCGTGTCGCAACCTTGGCCCCAAATGACAAGTAGAAGTTGAAAAAATCAACATACTCCTTGAGTTGATCAACAACTGCAGCACGACGATCATCTAATGATTTACATAAGAAAAGGAAGAGCATGAAGGGAAAATGGTTGCAAGTAGGGGTGAGACAAAAATGATGAAAGCAAAGGTGGAACAGACAGATGAACGAAGTGGAATACAAATAAAAAGAATGTAAGAAAAACGAGGGAGAGTCAAATAGGGGGGAGAATTTTCAAAGTCACACTTGGCATGATTGTGAGTCAACCAATCCATACTAAGGATAAGGTGAAAAACTTGACTTGGCACCACCCGCAAAGATTGAAGCTCAAGCTCATAACATCCACACGAACAACAATGTCAACTTCATCCCACGAACAAGCATGAGCGTTCCGTTGCCATATAGAATGAAGACTGGTTTTACCGCACAATACAAATGAAGGCTGCAACGTGTAGCAATAGATTGAGAAATAGAGGATAAACTCGAACCTGTATCTACCAACACTGAAAGAAAAATAGGACGTGGCGTGTGATTAAATCGAGCTTGAAAAAGTGAAGAGACCGAATGATTTGGTGCCAAGTGAACCCCTTGATGATACTCTCGAAAGAAAGACGGAGGGGTCACTAATTTATTTGCACGAGGACCCTTCTTTACTTGTGCCATTCATTTGTTTCCCAAAAGATCCACCGTATCACAACCTTCCACTACAGCAGCACCAACTGGACGTTGTTACTCCACCTTGGAAATGGAGGACGCCAATCAGGAAACTGTTGAAACACCGATACGTGTGTCCAACCTCATTACACGCCCAACAATGAACTGTACATCCACGTCCTCGTCCACATGCCCAACCTTATGCTGGTACATGAGCGGCAACATCCTCAACCTCCATTGGAACAGGTCCATCCCCAACATGAAGTGGAACGAGAGCACGTGAAGGTGCAAGTGGGAGAGGTGACGACTCATATCATTGTGCCAGCTTCAAAGCATCGTCAAGAGTTATTAGAGCTAGTGCATACACAAGCCCTACAAGGTCTTGACGAAGTGTTGGCCACAACATACCTAACTTAATGCGTTCCGACTTGTTAGGTTGTCTGCACGCAACAATAGCTTTGAAAGCAAACACCAAACTGCATCACCGACTCAAATGGCTACTGACGAATACGATGCTGAAAAGCATTGTTGCAGTCGTCTGCATGCCTAAATGCACGTTTGAAGATCTCTAGAAGAATACTCCAATCTCCACGAGTTGCAACGTCCAGACCATTGTACCACTACAATGCCGTCCCTTAAAGACAAGGTAGGAAACTCACGCAAACACTGAGCACCGTTCCATGAATGATATGTGGCAACCACAGTGAAGTGGTCAAACCAATGATACACATCATCTCTAGGATTTCCGTGAAAGAAATATGGCCAGACACGAGGGTTTGCAACATGAACAAGAGGAGTACCTTGGGCTATGAATGCTGCCATCAACTGAGAGCAGTGATTAAATTTGTAGTCAAAAAATGCTACGGAAATGTTTAATTACTAGTTTACTAATTATTAATTCGTAACATTTTTTTACTATGGCATATATCATTAGCTGAGAGTGATTATTCAATTGCATACGCATGGCATCCAACAACTACATGAGTAACAAAGGATTTGCCTGTTGTGAATCTATAGACAAAGAAAAGACAAAAATTTACAAGAAAGAAATAAATCTACACAATGGAAAAACTAGATATAAGAAGACAAATAAAATTAATAAAAAGACACAAATATAAACATTTCGTAAGGACAATTAGAGATGCCCCTCACCTCCACCAATGTGAGAGCTCGAAATATAAAAAATATGTATATCCATTAATTCAGAAACCTTAACTTATATACAAGAGCGAGTGGTCAATATTGAATCCAATCCGACCGTATCAAAATCCAATAATAATACGTGTACATGCAGCCATATATATAGATCTTATAAGTATTAATTAACAATTTATTTTATATTTCTATTTTCATATATCATACCCATTTTAATATATATATATATAATTTATATCATCCTACCACTGCATATTTGACTTGTTACTTCTGTTTTGGTGTGAATGACACTTCCATACTGCCATGAACGGTGGTTGTTAACGTGTGAGTGCTGCTGCACCAAATAAAATCCTTAACCCTAATTTTATATCCCAGTAGAATGGAACCCCTGGTTGCAGCGGCGAGTCGCGTGGCTGATATCTGTTCGCTTGGTCACGACAAGGAGTTTGGCGCTGAAGGCAGCGGAGGATTTGGACGAGGCGAAAGCTCTGTGCAAGTACATGATGGTATGGGACGAGTGCTTTTGGCCTTATGGCGAGGGGACGCTGTGCACCTTCCTAGGAATTCTCTATCTATTCTCGACGCCTGCTCTCTGATGAGCAGGAGAAGAAAGCTTGCTTGCAAAACGCTCGATTGGCCCCATGCCGAGATCTCCATCTCCACTTGTCTGCTCGGTTTCGGCTCACTGCTGGAAAGTTCCAATTTCAGCGGCTACAGCACCGACTTGGATGTTTGCGGGCCTCTTGAAGAAATGTGGGAACAATACTGTTCCGAAAGGCAGATACAAGGTAGAGAATTCCCTCATCTTTCTTGCTTACAAATCTATGTTCTTTCAGTGTCTAGCGAAAGAGGTGAGCGTCCTCCTGTCGACACAGATGAGTGGCCTGTTAAGCCTTATAGATCACCGCCAAATAAGCTGTACCTTCCTTGTAAGAAAACTAGCACGAAACCGCGTGAGGTGCCAGTGCCTTCCGGTGTGAAGTTCCTAAGCTGTTTGATCTTGCTGACAAAATCATGAAGAGCAACTACTTCGTCTTTGTTCCGGCGACAAGCAGGTATTCTCAAGCTAATTCTCTGTACAACAGAGGCTAAATTTCCACTGCCAGGGTTGGAACGTCGGGACTGTATCGCTCGTAGACACAAGCGTGGTGTTCCGTGCTATACCCTGCTAAACGCTGTGGATGATGCTTATTCTTGTTTGACAAAGACCAGAGCCTGCTTTATACCCGAGCCGCTTCCCGAGTATGACATCGAGCCGCTTCGCATAAGTGAAGCGCGGCTGCTCTTGAAAAGGTATAAGGTGCAACACTCTTTTACGAAGCCTGGTGGTGGATAAGCCCCCAACTCAACTCTGTCCCACCTCTTCTCCGTCATCAACTGTATGCAACACGCGCGCCTGTGGCTGGCGCGTCTTGATCTTCGAATCTACTACGACCACAGCCTCACTTGTAAGTGCAATTAAAAAAGAAAGAGAGAGATTTTTAAAAAAACTTATTGCTCTTTATTGTTTTTAGATGCTCAAATGTGTACACGGGAGGCTGCTAATGCAGAAGAAGAGGTACGTATCTATCTACATCTGTATTATTTGCTCGCTCATTCATGTTATCATGTTTATCTTGAGCAGGTCTTGCTCAATGGGTTTATGTTGGAGCGGGGGCCCTCCATTGTGGAAAATAGGCTGAGACAGGCATCTCTAGGCGTTCTCTGGTAGGCTTTCATTCTTATTATTATTATAAACATTTTCTTTTACCTTCTCCCTTAATCATTCTTTGGTAGGGTGGAGATGGGTGCGTGCTCAACATGCGTCCCGAGGACTATGAGCTGGCAAAGGCACCAACCGGATCAGTCCTGTGGGATGCTTTGAAACAGCTTGGTCATGCCAGGGTTTGCCAATGCAGGCTACTACATGCAACTCGCGCCTCCTCTTGTTGACATAGCTCAGGCTTACGTTCCTTTGCTTGGCTTCGAGACCGCAGCAAAGCGCTGGCACTTGTACGCAGGGGGAAGCCCAGATGCGGAGGAAGTGGCCAAGTATCAACAGAGTTTTGAAATGCTGTCATATTACGATCCTTTTACTCCAGTTTGTACTTTTTAGCTGGCAAATGTAACACATCCCGAATCCTACTATTTCAAAATAAATGGAATTTTGCCAGTGGAATATGAGATATAGAGCATATGCATATAAGTGGGCCTATGCTAACCTCATTAGTTTTGAAGGATGTTATTTCTTTAGGTTTTCCTTGCTAGTCCCATCCGGGACATCTCACGTCTGGTCAATGACTCTTAAATTAAAAAAGTTTAGTATTAAAACTTCCCTCGCATATTTGTGTGTGTTAAAATATTAATTTAATAATTAATCAATATTTAACTATTTAAAATTTATGACAATATCACCAGAAATATAAGTTCATGAAAACTTACGGTGGAACCTGAAGTACTGGCTATTAAGTTAGAAAAACATATAACTTATATAATGTATTTTGATTAAATAATAAAAATGAATTGAAAAATATATTAATCTATAGAAATCTTGCGTCTTTCATTAAAGGAACATTACCTTAATTAGTATTAAATCTGAACTTAATCACCAGAAGTTTAATTCATTTTATTGAACTATGATTTAATGTAAATATTATAAAACTGACGCTTACAAAATAAATATTCATTCATGTGTATTCGTACAAATATGTATTAGTGGTCGTCTCAGCGGACTCACAAATATTAGAAGGCTCTCAATTTTAGTTTGCATTAAATATATTTTTAAAGATTGTTGAAGTATATTTGTAGTCAAAGATTGTATATATAATATAATTAAAGTATTATATGAAAGTTAACTAATGTATAATTTAAAAGTTATTAAAAATATTACTATGACTAATTTTATAATCAAGTTTACTATTGATTAGTCTAAATACGGTTTAAGAATATATATTTTCTTAGTTAAGAATATCTTAGTTTACTGTCTTTTATGTATTTATTGTCTTGTGTTTTGGGGCTGGTACAGTGGAAAAGTTGAGCAAATACTTTTCTAAATTGCTTTAGAAAATTGCCACATTTTTCTTACGGCGTCCCGTACGTGTGTGTATAACATTTATTAGTCTTGTTTTATGAAAGGTGTATACTAACTATATTAGTTATCAAGAGTTAATCCCTGTTTATATTAATTTTCAAGAGAAGTTCTTTTTGTTTAGGGTGGCTACACTACAGTAAAACTTTATATGGGGCAGCAAATCAATCAAATCACATTAATAACATGAATAATTGTACCAAAGAGGCCAAACTTACACAACACATATATATATATGTATAAGTATATATAAAATATATATGTATCTGTATATTTTATAAATCTTATTTCACATGACTTAAATGTAATATAATGGATAATAACAACTCGAGTGTAAAATGTGTATATATGTGTGTGTATAAATCATTCAAAATGTATACATTCATAATGTATGGAAGTAAAATATTTATGTGTAAGTATAATGTTTTCATAAATATGCATATATATGTCTACACAAACGTATATCTTTAAGTATACGACTGATTATATGTAATTGCATATATATGATAGCATATATGTGTTATGTATATACACAAACATATATATCATTCATACCATGTATAGTTGTAAAAATATGTACACAAAGAAGTATAGTGTATATATGTATACACACACACACACACACACATATGTATGTATGTATGTGTTTTTATGTTGTATTATGGTAATATCATATTTTTTCCAATCTATGTGTGTGTGTCTATAAGTATTTGTATACACACAAGCATATATGTGTTATGTATAACACATATGTATTTCTATTGAACAAATAAGTGTATTCATTTAAGTGTGTGTGGTTGTGCCTTGTTGTCGTCATTAGAACATCTTTCTAGCCAAAAATGGCATTTGTCATAGTTTTAGCCTGGTGGGTTGACTACCTAGGTAAAGATGATTGTAAGATATGTGGGCAAAAAGACTCAAGCGTAACTGAGTCATCATGACCAAGGGCCCTTTCATAAATATCAATTGGCCCTTGCCTAGTTGACATAAAGAGAGAGGGAAAGGTTATGATATTTGGTATCGGAGCGGTCTCAGGTTCAATTTCATTAGGGAATGAATTAAGGTTGGTGCACTCACGCCATTAAGGTCTTGTAACACGTGGGGAGAGGGAAAGGTTGTGACACATGGGCTGAATTAGGGAAAGGTTGTGACACATGGGCTAGAGTAATTCAGCAGGTTCGTAACACGTGGGGAGAGGGAAGGTTGTGACACATGGGCTAGAGTAATTCAGCAGATTCAGCCGAGGGGAGAGGGAAAGGTTGTGACACATGGCTGAATTAGGGAAGGTTGTGACACATGGGCTAGAGTAATTCAGCAGGTTCAGCCGAGGGGAGAGGGAAAGGTTGTGACACATGGGCTGAATTAGGGAAAGGTTGTGACACATGGGCTAAATTAGGGAAAGGTTGTGACACATGGGCTGGAGTAATTCAGCAGGTTCAACCGAGGGGAGAGGAAAGGTTGTGACACATGGGTTGGAGTAATTCAGCAGGTTCAGCCGAGGCCTGCTTCTAAACAATGGGTGGGGAGAGGGAAAGGTTGTGACACATGGGCTAGAGTAATTCAGCAGGTTCGTAACACGTGGGGAGAGGGAAAGGTTGTGACACATGGGCTAGAGTAATTCAGCAGGTTCGTAAACACGTGGGGAGAGGGAAAGGTTGTGACACATGGGCTAGAGTAATTCAGCAGGTTCAGCCGAGGGGAGAGGGAAAGGTTGTGACACATGGGCTGGAGTAATTCAGCAGGTTCAGCCGAGGGGAGAGGGAAAGGTTGTGACACATGGGCTGGAGTAATTCAGCAGGTTCAGCCGAGGGGAGAGGGAAAGGTTGTGACACATGGGCTGAATTAGGGAAAGGTTGTGACACATGGGCTGGAGTAATTCAGCAGGTTCAGCTGAGGGAGAGGGAAAGGTTATGACACATGGGCTGGAGTAATTCAGCAGGTTCAGCCGAGGGGAGAGGGAAAGGTTGTGACACATGGGCTGGAGTAATTCAGTAGGTTCAGCCGAGGCCTGCTTCTAAAACATGGGCTGAATTAGGGAAAGGTTGTGACACATGGGCTGGAGTAATTCAGCAGGTTCAGCCGAGGGGAGAGGGAAAGGTTGTGAAGGAATGTTTAAAGTTATATTCATGGGCTAATATACAAGTGTACATAAAACATCCCAACGGATTTTATATAAACCTACTCTTATTCCCATCCCCCTAAACCCAAGCATCGCTGAGTGTCCAAAGAAGAAAGTAATCGATTCAGACCTTTACGGGTCTAGTCTCTCGCCCGGATACTGTCTCGAGCTTCAATCTCCAAACCACAGCTCACAAGCACACACCAAAGAAAAACAAACACAAACAAACGAGGCCAAACCAATCTACAGCAGATGCCCAAAGTAGCTTCATGACAACCACTATAGCATACCACATACACATCCACCAAGATCAAACATCAAATGCCCAAGGATATGCCCAATACGCATCAGAATGACCACTTATTGCAAACACATCAAACCTCTTCGTAAACAAGAACCATCGTTGCAGTTGCCCTCTCAGAAGATACCCAATAGACCTTAGAGCAATCCCCCACAAACTGTATAGCAAATGCCCATCAAAGAGGAGTAACACCGTAAAGCACACCAAAGCAACAAGCAAACACAAAAACAAACGAGGTCAAACCAATCTGCAGCAGATGCCAAAGTAGCTCCATAACAACCACTATAGCATACCACATACACATCCACCAAGATCAAACATCAAATGCCCAAGGATATGCCTAATACGCATCAGAATGACCACTTATTGCAAACACACCAAACCTCTTCATAAACAAGAACCATCGTTGCAGTTGCCCTCTTCGAAGATACCCATTAAACCTTAGAGCAATCCCCCGCAACTGTATAGCAAATGCCCATCAAAGAGGAGTAACACCGTACCAGAATAACCATACTCGTTTCCAAGCATGGGAGCCTCACGCCGAGGGGAGAGGAAAGGTTGTGAAGGAATGTTTAAAGTTTATTCATGGGGCTAATATACATGGGCTGGAGTAATTGAGCAGGTTCAGCCGAGGGGAGAGGGAAAGGTTTGTGACACATGGCTGGAGTAATTCAGCAGGTTCAGCTGAGGCTTGCTTCTAAACAATGGGTGGGGAGAGGGAAAGGTTGTGACACATGGGCTGGAGTAATTCAGCTGAGGCTTGCTTCTAAACAATGGGTGGGGAGAGGGAAAGGTTGTGACACATGGGCTGGACTAATTCAGCCGAGGCCTGCTTCTAAACAATGGGTGTCAACAGGATTCAACAAGATAAATCCCTCTAAGCCTTCTCACCAACACATATGTATTTCTATTGAACAGAGAAGTGTGTTCGTCCTTGTGTGTGTGCGTGTGGATGTGCCTTATTGTCGTCCTTGGAATTGAGTGGGATTTATCCTATTGAATCCTTTTGGCCAAAAATGGCATTGGTGGGATTAATTCCATTGATGCTTGCTTCCAAACAATGGGTGTCGACGGGATTAATCCCATTGATGCCATTTTTGGTCAGAAGGATTCGGCGGGATAAATCCCTATTGAGCCTTCTCATTAATAATGGGTGTTGTTGAGATTAATCCCATTGAGCCTTCTCGCCAACAACATGCATCGATAGTATTGATCCCATTGATGCTTCTTACCAATGATAGGCATCCTTCTTGCCAACAATAGCATCGACGAGATTAATCATGTCAATTTTTTCTCGCTAACAATGGGCATTGGTGGGATTATCCTTGTCGCTAACAATGGGCGTCTGCAAGATTAATGTTGCCAAGCCTTCTCACCAATAATAGACATCGACGAGATTAATTTTATCGACCCCCTTCTTGTCCTTTTTGGACCTTTGCAGGATAAATCCCACTACATTTGAGTAACCTCTCAAACAAAAGGCCATGTTCTTGACTTCAAAGGATTCTTAAAAGGATTAATCTCACAAAATCATATATATCTTCCTCACTCAACCAACCGAGCTTACTATGTTAGCTACCCAACTCATCAATTTACATTAGCCATGTGTTTGCAATGATGTATTTTGAGTTTATAATTGTTAGAACTAATGGAAAACCATATGCCAATTAATTAAACAAGTATGTCATCACCCTCTCCAAATAAAATTTTATAATGTCGAATAATCAAGAGGAACATATCTAAAGATTCACATATGTATTCTTCATATATGAAAAATTCTTCTTAAGAATTCAAAATGCATGGATATACGAGAAATACATATGTCCAGAAACTTTTGCACCATTCGGCCATTGAACCCGAATATGCTTTGTGTGACTTTAATTTTTTAAATGTATGTATTGAATCTCTCATCCGTTGATACAGGGCATGCCACCTTTGTAACAATGTTAATCATGTTTAATGCTGCATAATGTACACATGATTTACTTTTAAGCATGTGCTTCAAAACCAAATGAATGATTACTTGCCTTATGCCCAAATAACAACCATGTTCCTAATAACAATAATGAAAATTATATACATCATCAATTTAAAAACTAGATATATTATTTCACTTCTGTTTTCCATGTCAGGCACACATAGTTGTTCGCCTTGTATGCTTCCTTTTCCATGTTGAACACATAGTTGTCCATCTTGTATGCCTCCTCTTTCGTGTCGAACACATAGTTGTCCTGTTAGGCACCACTATGTACAAACTAGAGACCCTCACAAAACCACCCGACCTCCCCGAGCTGTCTCTAGTCTTCACACGCTGCTCTCAAAAAGCTTCCAATATTAGGTGCCTTAATTCTCTTAATCTAGGTATAGCTCTTTAGGAATATTCTGGCTTATACCTTTCTGGGGAATATTCTTTGATTGTTATATGGGTAACAATCCTCCCCCCATTAGCAAGTCCTTGTCCTCAAGGGCAGTATAACTTACTCAATTGGTCTGTATCATTAGCCTTGTACATCCACAAAGAATTACTCGAGACTTTTCCTGTGTCTCTTTAACTGGCTAACATGAAACACTGGGTGCACCCTCACTCCTGGTAGCCGTAGTCGATATGCCATCTTACCGATATGCTCCAGAATCTCATAAGACCTGAGTACCTGGGAGACAACTTATCATTTGTCCCTTCCGTAAGGCCACAATAGTGTTCCGCCTGTGGACATACCACTCGGAGATATATATAATCTCCCACCTGGAACTCTTGGAAGCTTCTTGCTCACAATTCCCTAGCATGTTAACTTCTTGAAAATGTAAGTGATATTTTAAGCTCAACACTCAGATCTTTAGCTTCCTCATCCATGTTGCCTTGAGCTTTCTTACTTGCTAAACCCAGCTCAAAAGCTGTTTTGGATGCCGTCCAAACATAGCATAGTATGGACTCATTCCAATGCCACTGTGTCCTTGGCAAATGGGTGACAAAGTCCATAGAGATACTGCCCCATCGCCTGTCTGGAATAGGCAATGGTACTAATAGCCCACTTGGTTTTTCCCTGGGCACCTTTACTTGCTGACACTTGTCACAAGTCCTGCAGTACTCTATGATATTAGCTTTCATATTCCTCCAATAGAACCTTCTCTTGATCAACTCATACGTTTTCCTCCCCCAAAATGACCAGCCTCCGGGTGATCATGATGGAAATATAGTACCTGGTTGATCAAATGGTCCACACGAGGAAGATACACACGGCCATTGTAGTACAAAACTCCATCCTAAAATGAGAATGGTGGCTCTAGCTGTCCTTGAGCTCCTGCACCTCAGCGTCTTGTGCTTGAGCATGTTGAACTACCTGGCTAAACTCACTGACCGTCCTTGTTAATGCATTACATAAGCGTGTTTGGAATTCTCAACCACTGTGGCTCTCCTAACGTGACAAAGCATACCACCACGTTAGCCTTTCCCGCAATGCTCAATAGGAAATTTGCCAAACTCCATGAGCTTAACCATCCAGCGAGCTTGTCTGAGAGTTTAACTCTTTTTTGTGAACAGATACACCAAAGTCTTGTGATCTGTAAACACTTTGAAACTTGCACCATAAAGATAGTGCCTCCAAACTCATAATGCATTAACAATAGCCAGTAGTTCTTGCTCATACGTTGAGTATTGCTTGCAGGATTCAAGTACGACTCTATAAGCAATAGGCCTTCCCTCTTGCATAAGTACAACTCCAATGGCCACTCCACTTGCATCACACGATACCTCATAAGGCTTAGAGGGATCTGCAATACATAAAACTGGTGCACGTACCAAAGCTTGTTTCAAAGCTTGGAAACTGCTCTTCTTGAAGCACTTCATGCAAAGGGAACGTCCTTCCTCAGCAACCTAGTTAACGGAGAAGCTTTCTTGGCATAATCCTTGACATACCCGGTAATAACCAGCCATGCCCAAGAAACTCCGTAACTCTTTGCATTGCTAGGAACTGGCCATTGCTCCACCACTGCCACCTTCTGTGGATCAGTCTTCACTCCACTTGGCGTCACAATGTGACCCAAATACTCCACTTGCACTGAGCAAATGCACATTTGCTCTTCTTTGCATAGAGCTTGTTCTCCCTCAACAACTGAAGAACTCTTCGCAAATGCTGCACATGCTCCTTCATATTCTTACTGTAAATAAGAATATCGTCGAGGAAGATCTCCACAAAGTCATGCAAGTAGTCACCAAACACCTCAGTCATCAACCGAGTGAATGTGCTGGGGCATTTGTTAAGCCAAATGGCATAACAGTGAACTTGAAATGCCCAAAGCTAGTGTTGAAAGCAGTTTTGTAGATATCTGCCTCCTTCACAGCAATCTGATGATACCCACTGTGCAAATCTATCTTGGTGAACACTCTGGCTCCACCGAGATGATCCATGATAGTATCCACACGTGGCATGGGCATTGTCCTTCACTGTTTGCTTGTTGAGAGCTCTGTAGTCTATGCACATCCTCATGGTGCCATCTTTCTTCCTGACAAGCAATACTGGTGCACCAAATGGAGACTTGCTCAGTTGTATGAAGCCATATTCCAATAGCTCCATCACTTGTCTCTTAACCTCTTGCTCCCACACCTCTTGCAGGTGGTAAGCCATGAGGTAGCTCGGGAGGGAAGACGTCAGCAACTCCTCGCACAATAGCTTCACTCATGGTGACAGTAGAAAAACTTGTTTGGAGACTCAAGCTTTATTCCAAACCAAGTGTCTTTCACTTCACCGTACTCAAGCTTCATGTGCTTGGTGCTCCACTGGATCTTAGGATCCACACGCTCCAGCTCTGCAAGAAAGAAAGTCTCCACCAGCTGGGTTTTTGCCAACCTCCAACTGTAACTCTTCCTTATAAGCAATTTAGCTCTGTGTGACAACTGAGCCCTCAATTCGTATTGAGGCACAATCTTCGTGCATCTCTACCAGCTGGGTTTTGCCAACCTCTAACTGTAACTCCTCCACACAAGCACTTTAGCTATGTGTGATAGCTGAGCCCTCAATCTCGTATTGAGGCAAAGTCTTTGTGGGCAAGCTGCACTCCTCCACTAACTTTGTTGACACAAAGTTATCGCTATTCCTGCTATCCACAAAGACTCGCACTGGACGCTCACCAAGTCGTCCCTCCACCACAATAGCACATGTATGTGGCTCCTCTCGTGCCATGTAGTTTACATGTTGAGCAAGAACAAACAGAAATTTACCTTGTGGTTTAGAAAAGTCTCTTTTGTGCTCCTCTCCACACTTCATCTCTTGAAGCTTCTTAGGCGTGTACTTGTCCTTGCCACTAATGAACCCTTCCTTGGACAATTTGCCTTTCAGTATCCAACATCTCCACACAGGTGGTATTATCCTCTCCTTCCACCAGGCACTCATCTCGAACCTTGCTCCGATACCAATTGTTAAGCACCACTATGTACAAACTAGAGACCCTCACAAAACCACCCGACCTCCCTGAGCTGTCTCTAGTCTCCACACGCTGCTCTCCAAAAAGGCTTCCAATATTAAGCTATCCTTAATTCTCTTAGATCTAGGTATAGCTCTTTAGGAATATTCTGGCTTATACCTTCTAGGGAATATTCTTTGATTTGTTATATGTGTCATAACATGTCCACCTTGTATGCCTCCTCTTTCGTGTTGGACACATAGCTATTTGTCTTGTACACCTCCTCTTCCATGTTAAATACATAGCTATCTGCCTTGTACACCTCATCTTCCATGTCAAACACATAACTGTCTGCTTTGTATCCCTCCACTTTCGTGTCGAACACATAGTTGTCCGTCTTGTATGCATAGTTGTTCACCTTACCTAGATGGGGTGCCTTTTAACTCGTCCCTTGCATGCACCTAAGTTCTATCTCTACAAATCTCGCCTTCATATGCTCCTTCAAAATCCACCACCGAGGCATCTGTTTGCACTCCAACGGCCCTGAACCTCATCTGATACATCGATAACTGAGAGTGATGTTGTCTCTAAACTTTGATCATGATGGAGAATTCACCGTCGTACTAGATGTTCTAGAGTCGGCATCTTTTTGAGGATGTCCATGCTTTCGATTTTCTAACCTTCGGATTTTTTCTTTTGTCAGGAATATAATCGGCAAGACACCCTTTTACATAGCTGTCTCCATGCATCATGAAGTTGCATCAAGATGATTTGAAATTCCCACGATGGCACCTTGAACTAGATTAGTGTAATTGCCCTATGCCTAAATAAATAGACCATGTTCTAATACTTCAAATGAATTATATACACAAAAAGGTAGAAAACACCAGATATATTACTCATGTTTGGTGTTCGTATTCGCTACAGACCCCACACCTAGACTAGGTGCTCTTATACTCATCCCTCGCATGCGCTACTCTTTGATTCTTGCCTTCATGTGGTTTCTTAGAAGTATCTTATAAATGTCTAACTCTTTAATTGTACATGGTTCAAAAATTATCCATTTATAAAACATAACATTTAAATTATATTGATTAATGATACTCCTTAAAAGACAACATTTAATTAATTATATAGTTGTACCCATAAATGAAGTTAAAAACCAGTTAATTCTTTATGTAGAACTAAGTTTATTCATATATTTGGCATAGGGCATAAGATTTTAAATGAAAAAATTGTTTATAAAATATATTTATTAAAAGCTACAATGTTAAATATCATTTGTACATTGTCACATTGTGAATACACATTCATACATAAATATGGACATTTATGTCAATGGGATTTTTGTTGAATGTTATTATAAATTAAGAGATTAAAATCCAATAAAAAAGAATAATTAGGATCATTAAAGGAATATTTAAATAATATTCAAGAATATTCAAGAAATATTCAAGGAATATTCTTTTTTGAAAACATGTTAATATACATATTTAGTTTTTCTAATCTTTTTTAGATTCATTAATCATGTTTAATTAAGTATTTATTAATTATTTGGGGGCCAATGTTAGAATTTATGAATGAAGAATTAAACAAAACTAAATCAAATGTTGTTGTTGTGGAGTCAATATTCCAAGACTTCATTGAAAATAATTGTGAGAGGGATGCCACAAAAACAAGAACAACAACTGACAACACTAACTAAATTGAACACCCAATAATCAATACTTAAGAGATAAATCAAAAGCTTAGGGTTGAATGAGATTAGCCTATTCAAGTTCAATGTTATTAGAACTCTCAATTCCAAGTTTCCAACACATCAACATAGCCAGAAATAATTCATTTAAAAAATGAGATTTCTTACATTGCTAAAAACAAAAATTTATGAAACACATAGTGAATATAAAAGAATGCATCGAAGTCAACACATGTCAAAGCAAAAAAGTCGCAAATACAATTACTATTCTAGTAGGATGTTGTCCAAATGCTACCCTAAAAAGTGTCATCTTCTCACAAAAGCTTTCCTTTATTCTTATTGGGATGCTCACACACAGACACGAAGCGGGGACTTATGGTCATTTCGTGATTGGTGAGCTTGGTGGTAAGTCTAACATGACTATTAGTTCTCTAGCAAAGTGTTTGAGAACTTTAGAAGGAGGATGCCCATCCAAATTTGTCGTTCAATAAAACTCTCTACACAAAGCTTTGGAGGATGACATAGCTTGGAAAGTGAAGCAGTTCCACAATACCAATGAAGCTACTTCAAAAAACCCTTGCATCATGTATGCCATGCAAAAACCTAGACAATATTCTTCATATGCTTCTTGCCCAATTTTTGAATATTTAGATTTGTCAATGGAAGCTGTTAACATGTAAAACTTTCCTGTGTAGAAAACACTGTTCACAGCGCAGGAAAAGCTTTGCAGTTAAAGTGTAGGGATTTCGTCCTAAAGAGAGCTCTATATATGTACTTATCTCGTCTCTAAGGTCAAGGATAGGATTTTGCTTTGGCCATTGCCATGTATAAGCATTCACAATACACCATAAATATGCACTTGCATTACTATATGAATACAAAGAGATAGCAAGTGTGGAGACTTACTTCTCTCCCAAAGATACTCTCTCTCTCATGCATTGCTCTCCATAGCCTTCATAGCCTTCATAGTCTCTCTCTCCTCCTTGCCCTTCTTGCCCTAACCGAATCCTGTCCTCCTCCAACCGTCATAACTGTCTGCTTCCTGCAACCGTAGGATCCTTCCTACCCTGTAGGATTTTCCTACTGCTGTAGGATTTTTCCTGTACACAGGATATTTCCTACTACTACTTTCCTACAAGTTATTCCTCCACCGTAGGAAAGTCCTATGTATGCAGTTCCTACATGCTATATTTTTGGCCTCTAACACTATTCCCCACCTTGAATCCTTGCAGTGTCCTCACTGCACCTGTCCTGCACCCTCATTCTCCTGCGGCTCCTCAGGATACTCTGTCTCATATTCCTCCTTGTACCTCACAAACTCTGCCTTTACCTTCTCCATTTCCTGTGCCATGGATGCCACCTGCAGTCGGAGACCCTGGTTCTCCATCTGCAGTCTGAAGTTCCTCCCCAGCACGTCAAGTGCTCCTCCCTGTCGGAGTTCTTCCTGCGTCTTGATTATCTTCTGCGCCATCGGCATAGGTTCTGAAACACTCACAGGCTTGCTCTCAAGAACTGTAGGACTAGGAGTCCTTGCCTTCACCGGTCGTGCTCCTATCCTGCTAACGTAGCCTGCATGGTGTTGATCTTCGGCATTATCACTGCCTCCACCGCTTCTGCAATCAACCTCCGAATCTGCTGTCTGTCCTTCACTGTGTACCCATATTCACAAACTGGTTGTACAATGCTGAAGCCAACTGTGGTACATCCTGCGATGCTGAACTCACCTTGCCGATTTGTCCAGTATCTCCTGCTGCATACGAGACAAAACCTGCGCCAGCTGTACCTCAACCTCCATAGGCACTTCCTCCTGTCTGAAGGATTTCCGACGCTTACCACCATCCATGAACGTCCCTGGCTCCATAAACCGTTGCCATTTCTTCAGCCGCCGCTTCGTAGCAATGAGTCATTCCCCCACCTGCGTGATGCATAGGATACCCTCCTCGTGCAAACGTACCTCTTCCTCTTGGAGAATGCCCTGCCGCTCCACGGTTGAACCATGGCTGCCGTGTCATTGGAACACGTCCCATGCCTTCACTTGGTGATTGAGCTTGCCCTGTTGGTAACTGCAACAAAACTGCAGTTGCCTCCTCAACTGTTCCTGGAATATCCCCGGGAATCTCCTTTCCCTTATTCCCTAACTGCTCCGGTGACTCCACCGATTTCCCTGTCTCCATTGTTGGAGCTCCTCCTTCGTCATCTCCCGCAACTCAGGCGACTTCTCTTCCTTATTGTGTTCCCAGACACCTATCCTGCGACTGTTCTTTCGGCTTATCCTCTGCTACCTTCGTCTGAGTCTGGTACTTGTTCATGTGGCTTCTCTAGCTCCATTTGTACCACTTCCTCCAACGTCTTCTTCTCCGGACTGTCCCACCTTCTGTGGCTCTCTGGTTTTCAGCGGCTTCACCCTCAAAACCTTGAGTGCTCTTCCTCCTCCTCTTCTCCTGTTCCTGTCGAATCCTCATCATCCAAATGGATGCTCTCGCCGCGGGCTTCGTCTTTCCCTTCCGCACGGACTTCCGCATAGGCATCACTCATCTTTTGCTTCTTCCCCGGTGGTGTCTTCATCACCTTACTGGTACTCTCCTGACGCTTCCCACTAGTCACTTCCTGTACCTTCTTTCCTACCAGCCTGTTCTGAGGTGTGAGCACCTTCTGCAACTTACTAGCATACTCCTGCTCCTCAACTTCCTCTCCACACTCCATCACATGATTCACAAGTGACTGTATCCACGCCAATGCATCATCGGAGACTCCTTCTGCTGTATCTCCTTCTCCTGAGCAGTAAAAACATACTCACCCAGTTTCCTGAGGAGATAACGTGCAACTCCTGCACACTTCCCCGTCTTAAGTGCGTCATACAGCGACATAACTGTCTTTGAGGCTGTAGTGGAAGAAAGTCTGAACTCAAAAGAGTTCACCAGAAAATTACCACAAGCTCACTTCTTCCTCCAAGATCCGCCACACGCAAGCCAAGCTTGCTATTGTATTGCCTCCCCTCTTTCAGATAGATATCTAAATTCTTCTTATCTACCTCCAACTCTCCTTCTCCTAATGGCAGCCGAATACCTCCGCGATTGCCTTCTCATTAATCAACATCCTTCTCCCTTCGGCATATGCAAAAAATTATCCCAACCATCTTTTCCGCCATCATGATGAAATGATAGCACTGTAGCGCATCAGGATTTACCTGCGCTAGAAGGTGAGCATACTTCTCAAGACCCAATCCCTGAAGAGCTCTCCTGATCTCCCATCCCGTCAACATGACTAAAATGGCCACATGCCAGATTCTCAGCCGCCTTATGCAGAGATCGGCAATTTTTCACCACAAGAGTATTCTTTCCTCCTGCCATATCCGCGAAGAAAGAAGCTACAAACCCTAGATCTAGGTTTGGCGCTGATTTCCAAGTGTATTGGAATATTCGTATAGAATATATCTCAACGTCTATAAATGATACTTCATATTCTCAATTTATTTATGTTTACCCTTTCCTGCATTCCGTCCTGTTAGGGTTTCAACATTTACCACACCTTCCTCACTTATCTCCTTGACTTTGAATGGACCTAACCATTTCATTTTTAATTTATCCTGTGGTTTATCAACACTTCCTCTATACCACAAGACCAAATCTCCTTCTCTTATATCATGCTTCTTTCTTTTCCTATTATACCAGGCTCTCCTTCTTTTCTGAATTGCCTGTACAGTCCATAAAGCATGTAATCTTATCTCATCCAGTTTTTCTAATTCCTGTAGCCTACGTTGTAAGGATTCTTGCTCACCTAAATTATGCTTTACAGCAATCCTTAAAGATGGCACAATATATTCAACAGGAGTTATTGCCTCAAGTCCATATGCTAACTTAAAAGGCGTCATTCCTGTTACAACCTTATAGGCTGTCCTGTAAGCCCACAAGACTTCAGGAAGTCTTTCATCCCAGTCTTTTCCATTTTCCTGAATCACTTTCCTTAAAACATTCTTAAGGACTTTATTTGTAGATTCAGCTTGACCATTCCCTTGAGGATAATAAGGTGTAGATTTCTTATGTTTTATAACAAATTCTTCCATAAGTGTTTGAATTGTTTCATTAATAAAGTGTTTTCCTCTATCACTTATGATTTCCTTAGGAATTCCATACCGCACTATAATCATATTATATATAGCACGGCTGTATTATAAGCATCAGCTTTCCTCATAGGTTCTGCTTCTACCCACTTAGTCATATAATCCGTAAGTACCAGAATATATTGATTCCTTTTTGTACTCACAGGATTTATAGGTCCTATAAAATCCATTCCCCACCTTTGAAAAGGTTCTAGTGGTAGGATAGGATTTAGAGATATACCTGTTTCTTAGGTGGTATATGTGCTCTTTGCACTTATCACATTTCCTACAGAAATCTCCTACATCCTTCCATAATGTAGGCCACCATAACCCAGCCTGTAATATTTTCCTTGCAGTTATTTCCTCTGCAAAATGCCCTCCTGCTAGACCCGCATGGGCCTCTTTCAGGATATCCATAACCTCAAAAGGTTCCACCCAACGTCTTAACACTCCATCCTGACCCGTCTTATATAACTTTCCTCCCACCAAAGAATAACGTCGTGTCCTCACGACAAATAACTTTTTCTGATCATTAGTCTCATAGGATGGTGGAACTAGTCCAGTCGACAAATAAACTTTTATGTCTCCATCCATGTAGGAGGAATGGCACATGAAAAATGTGCATCAGGAAAGTCATCCATATACTGGATTGGAACTTCTCCTGTTTAATGCGGCTTAAATGGTCAGCCTGTTCATGCTGTCTACCGGGTTTATGTATGATTTGAAAATCATACTCCTGTAACAGGAGAAACCATCTAGCTAAACGTCCTGTTAGGACTGGCTTGTTTAAAAGATGTAACAAAGCCTTATGATCTACAAAGATTTTGACTTTATTAGCTAATAAATAATGTCTAAATTTATGAATTGCATATACCATTCCTAAAGCTTCTTTTTCTGTGGTAGTATAGTTTACCTCTGCCGGTGTTAACCTGCGACTTGCATAGTAGATAGGACGGTCCTTTCCATCTTCCTGCGTCTGTAAGGATAGCTCCTATTGCAATGTCTGAGGCATCAACCTGCACATGAAATTCCCTGTCCCATTTAGGATTCACTAATATAGGTGCTGTTACTAAAGATTTCCTTAATGTATCAAAAGCTTCCTGACATGCAGAGTCCAATCATAGGATTTTCCTGCCTTTAAAAGGTCAGTTAAAGGTCTGGCTATTTGGGCATAATCCTTAATAAACCTCCTATGATAGCCAATCTTTCCTAAAAACCGCCTTAATTCTTTTAGATCCTGCGGTGTTGTAAGGTAAGTATAACTTTAACCTTATCCTGATCCACTAGGATTCCTTCCTTACATACTACATGTCCTAAGAGAACTCCTGATTTTACAAAAAAATTACATTTCTCAGGATTTAAAGCAATGATTTTGCTTACATTTCTGAAAACACCTTTCTAAACAATAAAGATGATTCTCTTTATCACTATATACACTAAAATCATCCATAAAAACTTTCATAAAATCCAATAAATATTCCCTAAAGGTATCAGTTATGATCCTTTGGAAAGTAAAAGGTGCATTACATAAGCCAAATGGCATAACTTTATATGCATATGCACCCCATGGACTTATAAAAGCTGTTTTATGTTGGTCCTCCGGAGCTACTAGAATCTGATTATATCCTGAGAATCCATCCATAAAGGAATACATCTCATGTCCGGCCACACTATCCAACATTTCTTCTGTAAACGGGATAGGAAAAACATCCTTCTTTGTGGCATCATTTAACTTCTTATAGTTTACACATACTCTCAACTTTCCATTCTTTTTAGGAACAATCACAAGTGGTGATAACCATTGTGCACCCTGTATAGGATAAATAAAACCTACACTTATCTATCTCCTCCTTCACAAGCTGTGCATAATTAGGATTCATCCTATATGCTCTCTGTTTCACAGGCTCACTTCCTGGTAATAATTGTATAGTGTGTGTACACAATTCAGGAGGTATGCCTTTAAGATCTTTATAGGACCAGGCAAAAACATCCTGATATTTTTGAAGCAATTCAATCCTTTTTCCCGGAATTCTTTATCTAATTCCTGAGCAATGAATAGGTTTTTAGGTTCATTTTCTGTACCTATATTCACTTGCTGCAAAGGATCTGTAGTATACACATATGTATACTGCAGGCAGGTTGTTGTAAATCAATCTCATATGGGATTGCCTTATAGAACTTTTCCTGCAATCCGGGCCTATCTTCTTCCTTCTGAACAGTTTTCTTTCCTTTCAGCACTACGTTTAAGTCTATATCTGTCAGGACTTTTAAGTCAGGATATGCTTTCAGGATTTCTACTTCTTCCTGATCGTCTAAGCCATTAAACCAGTCATATCCTTCTAAAATAAGGGTCTATTTTCCTTTTTAACATACCTTTTGTATGATTGTATATCACCGGTTTTCCTTCTCCTTCTCCCAGCGTCATCTTTCCTGTTCCCCAATCCTGTATAACTTTAGCAGTTTTCAGCCAAGGTCTACCTAATAACATAGTATATACAGTTCTTTTCCTTCCATTTGGAGGACAATAAGGGACACCTTATATTTAAGACCCTTTATAGATATAGTCACTCCTCTCACTATACCTGTAGGCTTGACACTTCTCTGGTCTGCCATTTTTAAATTAAAAGGAGCAGGCTCAATGGGTCCTAAACCCATTTTCTTACAAGCATGTTCCTCAATAAAATTAACTCCTGAGCCTCCATCTATAAGGACTTCTTTTATCTTGTTTTTACCAATATATACAGTAATGCTGGGCACATACCCATCATAATCACCTTCTTTTTCATAATGTTTTTCTACTCGGTGAATTTCATGTCCTGTATATATGCAAGTTGTAACTAAAATGGGCATGGCTATAGTCCCATTTCCTAATAATTAGCAATTTTAGCTATTTAATTAGCATTTTCTAATATTAAAGGAATATTCTTTAGAATATATGTTTGAAAAGAGAATATTCTTTAGAATATTCTATTTTGTATTCTACCCTTTAATAAATTATAGCATTCATTGAACAAAAATTAATAACATTAAAAAAGTAGAATGTATTAAATTATATAATATATTGCCTAATATAACAATTAAGGAAGAGCATAAGAGGTACATTATATAAATATTGATGTTGTTATTAAAATATTAATATTTAAATATAACATTATTAATTAAAAATTTGTAGTAGTAATAATATATATATAAAATCCTATAATAATATAGTCAATCTTCCATATCATTTTTTAAATTTATATAGTTAAGTATACAATTTGGTACTATTATTAAAGAGTTTATAATAATTATGAATATTAAATATATGATATTTTATAATTTTGTAATTGCTTTAAGCTTCAGAAAACATACATTCCCTTGCAGTTTTGTTAATCGTGACTTTATCAACGCTTCTTGACATCCACCCATATCGAATGGATTTAACATTTATAAAACATGCTGGGTCTTTTTGATTGGGAGACCATGTTTTCTCTAGGCATCCATTATATCTTTCGCTCTCCTTCTCTTGTCGCCTTTTTTGTGGTTTGAACCATGCAACCTTAACAATACTATTTTTTGTGATTACTTCAGGTGTGTCGATAATTTGACCCATCCAAATAGGCTGATTATATGACGCATCTGGAGTAATGAGAACCATCATTAGTTTTTGAAGATCCTTGCAGCAATCAAAGTATGCTTTAGGTTTTTGGTTCCTTTGTCCAACAAAGTGTGGGGTTTGCACTTCCACATCACTACTGGCTTCTATGTCGTCTGTGCTCAGTGATGTCATTTCAATCTCCTCTCGCCACCTTGTTTTAGGCCAGAAAGGGTGTTGCAATTCTGTACTTGTGACAGTAGGCCCTTCCAACTCTCGAACAACAGTCTCCCAATAGTTGACCACATGCTTATATAGTTCTGAGTAACCAGTTGCCTTATCAGAATTCTTTGGCATCGATTTTTGAACCCATGCCACATATTTTTTGATGCCATCAATAATAACCTCTTGTTCCTTGAGCTGGGCACTCAATGGAATAGGGTCTGGTTGTCCTTCTGGGAGAAGTGGCTTTCCATCCTCTCCACTTTTGAAGAGCATTAAGCCCTCTTTCGGTAACCACTCCTGCTCTGATGGCCGTAACTTGTACTGCATAATAGGTATACCATCTCGTATGGAGAAAAAGAATTGTAGCGGCACAAGGTGACCAACTAAAGAATCACTCCCTTCTTTTATATACTCCTTGAGAAATTTTTTGAAGTCTGGCACCTCAGTCACAAGCAAAGCACAACTTTTTTTGGAGATGCAATTTTCAAAAAGATTCATCATATGCGGTAAGGTAAGTGCACTTGTCCTTTTTGTAGAGTTGGAGACCTTGCTGAAGAACGCATCAATATCTTCATGAGTGTGACCAACCATAAGGAAACTGAGCGTGATTGTTTCAAACACACCTTTGGCAACAAGCATTGACAAGTATGCTAGCACATATCTAGAAAATAAAAGTAAGTATGAGCTTGAGAAACCCTTAAGTAAAATGATTTACCTATTTTTGTTCTCGCCTGCACAATTATCCATCTGTAAAAGCAAATGACGAGGAAGCTTATTTGATGTTGAGGACACATGTACACTATTTGAGCTAGATCCCTCCACTGAACCTGAACTCTCAACAGGGCCATCTGTTTTTTGTGCAGGTTGCTGACAATGCCTCTCATATTCCCAAGTAGCCTCAAGTGCAGACGTGTTCATGAGAGCATTATGTAAAGGTTGAAGGTGTTGTTTCTTCACTTTGAGATCACTGATAGGAGTTGTCTGTGAGTGGGCTTCAAGGTTTCTGAAACACATGGCTAACGACCCAATAGTGAAATTGGAGTCGCTAGACCAATGTGGAAGTGAAAAGTGTCCATATGACTCACAACCGTGTCCATGTGTTAGCACACCTGTTAAAGAAATCGGAAGTTTCATGACATTTCCAAGGCACTTTGGTGTTGCAAAGAGCTTTGGAATGCTGGTCTTTGAATGATCCATCTTGTCATGGATCAAGCACAGATACTCTGATGGGCGTGACACAGAAAGCATGCGGTGTGCATAGTACTGAGACCGACAAGTTTGTTGTGCAATCATGTGGGCCTCCATCTTCCTTTGAATGGTAGTGATCTCCACCAAGGTTTTTGCACAAGCCTCTGCAGCCTTCAATGATGTACAAGTGTCACACTTAGAAAAGCTAGAGTGTTTTGCAATCTCCACATCCTTAAAATGAGTATTCCATATGTTGTTGAAGGTACCAGTGCAGATTGCTTGGAGCCCCATCAAACTGAGGCACTTGTTCACATGTTCACACAGTTTCAATTGAGTGTAGATTGAAGGTAAAACCTTGAGATTTTCCCTGACCCCTGCATTTGTGGTTCGGCATTTGTGAGGCATCCTGTCTGCATTTGCTTCCACAAAAGCCTTGAGTATCTCTATGGCTGCCATGATGTGAGAGCGGGTTTTGACCAAGCGAGTGTTCCCATGAACTGAGGTTCGCGCTCCATCTAGCCACTCATCCCTCCGACGGTAGAACGTGGTCTTTGGGATCCCGTATATACTGTACCAAGCTTTGAAGCAGATGGCCACCTTATTAAATACCATGGATGTACTCTGATAACCTGTGTCCGAGGCCATTCCATCAATACACCCAGTTAGTGCAGCATATACAAACTCATGCCTTTGCTTTTGGGTGAGCATACGAAAGACATGTCTACATTGGGTAATTTCATTCCGGTCTGCCATCTGACAACACTTCTTCTTGCAACAGTCAATCGTGGAAATGCTCGTAACACTTTCGGAAGATGTAGGATCCATCTTTACCCTCTTGCTGAAACTTGCAGGGGAAGATCTACAACCCATGAATCGCCTTTTCTTACAATAGGACCAATGCAAGGAACCTCTTCAAATATGAGTTGTTCTTCCGGGTTGTTATTATTGAAATCCAACCCAGAATATGTTGAACCATCTTGCCGTCTTAATTCAGATGTTCGCCACCTCACGAGGGATCCAGGATACAATGTGCCATTAGGTGAAACCTCTGTCACAACTACACCCACGAAGTCGGACCCTAGTTTCTCTTCTGACACTGCTTCCATTGGATTTATAGCTGTGATGATGCCTCTTCCGACTTCAATCTCACGAAGAAAGAGAATCACCTCATCCATCACAGCAGGCAAGCCATCATCTGGTAAACTCGTGCTACTATTGTTTGTGACTCTGCATATTTGTGTCAGCCTTGACTTCATCCAAATTCCACAATACAGGAGAACCCTCCTCAAATTCCATTCCCAGAACCTCAACATGCTTGAAAATGGTGTTCACCCATA
Organism: Selaginella tamariscina; assembly: GCA_003024785.1. Taxonomy (NCBI): domain Eukaryota; kingdom Viridiplantae; phylum Streptophyta; class Lycopodiopsida; order Selaginellales; family Selaginellaceae; genus Selaginella; species Selaginella tamariscina. The sequence goes on from PUQB01000153.1 coordinate 93,229, forward strand.
CGTACACACAAGATCCTTGGGAAATATTGTGACATGATGCATTATTATCTCGAACTTCCACAGTTCCAGTGCCAACTATCTCGTTGTTCCGAAGAAGACATACTTTATCTCCAGTATTAAACATATTGTCCTGCACATAAATAATTGTATTATTTATGATATCTGTTTATGCAATATTTTTAAGAAATCTGAATTACGGTTACTTAATAATATGCATATGCAATAATACATAATTATGTTTAGAGATAATATCTCATGTTTGATTAATACAACTGATGGGCGGGATTAATCCCGCCAACGAATCCCTCCGACGAGGAACGGTCGGCGGGATTAATCCCGCCGCCGACTCAACCCCTTCGGAGAGAGTCGGCGGGATTAATCCCGCCTTGGACTCCCTCCGACAAGGAAGAGCCGGCGGGATTAATCCCGCCGCCTCTTCCTCCTCGGGGGGAGTCCGGCGGGATTAATCCCGCCGACTCTCTCCGACGAGGAAGGGAGTCCGGCGGGATTAATCCCGCCGCCGACTCAACCCCTTCGGAGAGAGTCGGCGGGATTAATCCCGCCTTGGACTCCCTCCGACAAGGAAAGCGGCGGGATTAATCCCGCCGCCTCTTCCTCCTCGGGGGGAGTCCGGCGGGATTAATCCCGCCGCCTCTTCCTCCTCGGGGGGAGTCCGGCGGGATTAATCCCGCCGACTCTCTCCGACGAGGAAGGGAGTCCGGCGGGATTAATCCCGCCGACTCATCCTCGCCGGAGAGAGTCGGCGGGATTAATCCCGCCGGACTCCCTTCCTCGTCGGAGGAAGAGGCGGCGGGATTAATCCCGCCGGCTCTTCCTTGTCGGAGGGAGTCCAAGGCGGGATTAATCCCGCTCACAATTCTTACGACGGGGAATGGGTGGCGGGATTAAATCCGCACATAACTCTCTCCAAAACTATGATTTCAAAGAGATCTCGGGATAAATCCTGTCCCCAAATCTTTAAAACAGTGAAGTGGTGGCGAGATTAATCCCGCCACCCCTTCCCTGCCTCCTAAAATGGTTGGCGGGATTAATCCCGCCGACAACTCTTTCTAATAAATTCTGGTAACTCTTCATCAGTTGAGAAGGTTATCGACGGGATTAATCCCGCCACTCTTTTTCAGTGGCGGAGAAGCATTGCCCGGGAGATGGTGGCGGGATTAATCCCGCCACTTCTTCAAAGAGGCGAAAAAGAAATGGCCGGATTAATCGCCGCCCCGGTTAACCTAAAATATTAAGTTAAAAGGATATTTAAACGTGATAAATCCCTAACGGAATATATTATAATCCTAATGCATTTCTAAACCCCTAAATTGTAATTTTAAGAGAGAATGTAAGAGAGTGAATCTTAATAAGTATTTTTAAATTTGTTTATAATACTTACTTGTAAACAGCACTGAAGGCGCCGTGCTTTCCGAGAAAGAATAGCACCCAATTTAATCTCGCTCCTGAGATGATCACTATGAAGAAAAAAGAAGATCTAAAGAGTGAAAAATACAGAAATGAAGAAACCCTTGCCGGAGAAAGAACCAGATCTGAATTTGAGTGGGAAATTAAATGCATTTTCAAATTTACATGTCAGACCGACAATACATATGTCAGAAATTCAAATTTTTTAAAAAGAACAGAAAATAAAATTTAAGATGAGTTGACACAAATATCCGACACTCTGACATATATACTCTCCAGTTCCAATGAGTATTTTAAAATTGCATTTAATTTATTCAAGTGATTCAAGCTGTTTAATATTACGAAATTTTAGACTATATTCTACATTCTTATCAAAGTATATTTATATTATATATATATATAAATATATACTTATACAATAAATAAATTGATATATTATTATGTATCATTTAAAATATATTCATAGTCTGTTTATTATTATTATTTTCTTAATTACTCGAGTATTTAGTTTTCATTTCCTAGTATCAATGGGATATTCTTTAATATTTTATTAATATTTGAAGAATATTCTAATATTAAACCTGATTATCATAATTAAATTAGTCTTGTTCTTAATTATTGCAGTAATTATTCTACATTTGTATATATTAATGGGATTTTCTCAATTAATTTGTTATTATTTCAAGAATATTCATGTGTTAAACCTTATTATCAATATTAAATTAATACACACTATGAATTATTTTAAATTATACATAATAATACATCATTTTATCTAATATATAGTCATATATAGTTTTAATAATATATATATTAATATCATTTCCTTAATTACTTGAGTAATTAATCTTCTTTATATTAATGGGATATTCTTTATTATTTTCTTATTATTCCAAGAATATTCCAATATTAAACATGATTATGATAATTAATTTAGTTAATTATTTGAGTACTTAATTTACATTTGTATATATTAATGGGATTTTCTCAATTAATTTCTTATTATTTCAAGAATATTTCAATGTTAAACCTTTTTATCAATATTAAATTAATATATATTATTAAAACTATATATGGCTATATATTAGATAAAATCATATATTATTATGTATAATTTAAAATATGTTCCTAGTGTGTTTATTAATTTTATTTTCTTAATTATTCGATGTTTGTTTTGCACACATATATAAACACAATCATAAATTTACACACGCATTACAAGAACTTACAAAAACACATATGTACACACATGCACAACCCTAAACCAAACTGAAGAAATATGTTGCTTCTTTATTGAAAACATCATGTTCAACGCATGTATGATATATGTACTCAATCTGTGTATATGTAAACATTGAATTTACATGTGTAATATTTATATTAAGCTTTTGGGAGCAAACCCTAAACCCTAAACCCTAAACCTAAACCCTAATATGTAACACAATGAATTTACTCATGTAATATGTATGTCTGTGTGTATACACGTGTGCATGTATATATGTGTACTCTGTATGTATATTGTGTACTCTGTATGTATATATGTGTACTTTTTGTCTTCTCTCATACATACACACCCATGCATGATCCATGTTAATATGTACTGTCTCTCTTCTCTCAAACATACACACCATGCATGATCTATAATATGTACTCGGTCTCTCTAATATTATGTACTAATATGTATGTATGTCTGTGTGTATAATACACACCATGCATGATCCATATTAATATGTACTGTCTCTCTTCTCTCATATACTATGTATGTATATCTGTGTATAATATGTGTAGTATATGTTACTAATATATGCAATGTGTACAAAATAATTTTTCAACACTCTCTCTCTCTCATACATACACACCATGCATGATCCATCCTAAATCCAAAACCCTAAACCTAAACCCTAAACCCATGTAATATGTGTGTATGTCTGTGTATACACGTGTGTATGTATATTTATGTGTATTAATATATGCAATGTGTACACATGAAACTTTAACACTCTCATGGACACACATGTTAAATCCCTGCATGATTTATATTTTTGAGGTGTATGTGATACACCCACACACACGCACGCGCTAATAATATAATGAAAGAATATTCGTTTAGGGCGAATCTATTTTTATTCTTTTTAGGGTTTAAGTATATTCTCAGAAGGAATATTCTATTAGGGTTGATATATATATTTAATTCCTTTAGGGTTTAGGTATATTCTTAGGGTTTCAAGAGGCGGCGGCTGTGAAATCGGCGGCGGCGGCTGTGCACACAGGTGAGATCTGTGTGTGTGTGTGTGTGTGTATGTATGTATATTGTATAGGAGTGTGCGTATAATTTTTTTTCTTAGTTTTTATCTCTCGCACACACACGCACACTCCTGTGTATGTATATGTGTCTGTATTTTTATTTGTTTCGCTCACACACGCATACACACGATATACATATACACATATATATATATATACCTATATACATATATACATACATATATTATGTGTACCAGTATCTGTAAATTTTTTTATTGATCTTGCTTTACACACACACACACACACACACACACACACACACACAGATATATATATTATATATATATATATATAATTATATATATATATATAATATATATATTATGTGTACCAGTATCTGTAAATTTTTTTTTATTGATCTATCTCTCCCACACACACGCGCACTGCTTTACACACACACACACACACACACACAGATATATATATATATATATATATAATCAATGCATATTAACAAATAGTATACAACACTAGTTTATATATATGCTTATATATTCATAATCACACTATATATACCTATGTACACACATATATTAGGTGTACCAGTACTGTATAAGTTTATTTATTTATCTATCTCTTGCACACACACGTACACTCCTATACATACATACATATATATATATATATACACACACACAATATATATGTGTGTGTTTTTATCTCGCTAAGCCCCTCGAGCGGCGGGATTAATCCCGCCGCTATATAGTTGGGGCCATGGCGGCGGGATTAATCCCGCCGCCGAGGCCCTTCAGGCATGGGTGAGCGGCGGGATTAATCCCGCCGCCGAGGCCCTTCACGCAGGCTATGGGCGGCGGGATTAATCCCGCCGCTCTACGACAAACCGAAGAGCGGCGGGATTAATCCCGCCGCCCATAGCCTGCGTGAGGGGCCTCGGCGGCGGGATTAATCCCGCCGCTCATCCATGCCCTGCGCGGAATGCGGCGGGATTTATCTCGCCGGCAATGGCCTGTGTGAAGGTTCTAATGGGCGGGATTAATCCCGCCGGATTCCGCGCAGGGCATTTACAGGGAATGGGCGGCAGGATTAATCCCGCCGCTCTTCGGTTTGTCGTAGAGCGGCGGGATTAATCCCGCCGCCCAGGGAATTCACGCAGGACATGAACGGCGGGATTAATCCGGCCCCACGCTCATGCCCTTCGCGGAGGGCGGCGGGATTAATCCCGCCGTTCATGTCCTGCGTGAATTCCCTGGGCGGCGGGATTAATCCCGCCCCCACCCATCCCTGTTCAAAAATGCCGCAGCCAATATATATGTGTGAGCGCATGATTTACGAGAGGGCGGCGGGATTAGCCTCCGAACCTTCATTACCCGGTGGCGAGATTAATCTCCGAACCTTCATTACCCCATTGGTATGTTGAATCAATCCCGACTAACTCTGTCTGAGACGGAGAAGGTTTACAAAATACCAATGGAGGGAACCGAGAAGGGTGGTGGGATTAATTTCACCATCCCTTACATGGTGGGCGGGATTAATCCCGCCGCGTACGCATGCCCTGCGCGGAATCGGGCGGGATTTATCCCGCCGCCATTGGCCTGCCTGAAGGGCCTAGGCGGCGGGATTAATCCCGCAAGATTTCGCACAGGGCATTGGCGTTCGGCGGGATTAATCCCGCCGACTAAGGCCCGAGTGAAGGGCCTGGGAGGCGGGATTAATCCCGCCGGACGCCAATTCCCTGCGCGGAATCGGGCGGGATTTATCCCGCCGCCATTGGCCTGCCTGAAGTGCCTAGGCGGCGGGATTAATCCCGCCCGATTCCGCGCAGGGAATTGGCGTCCGGCGGGATTAATCCCGCCGCATAGGGACCGAGTGAAGGCCCTGGGCGGCGGGATTAATCCCGCCGAGTCTTCAATGCCTGTTGGAGAAATGAATCTCGCCACCCTTCCCTTTTTCCTCCATTGGTGAGTTGGACCAATCCCAAACGTTTCTGTCTAAGACGTAGAAGGTTTACAACATACCAATGGAGGGGACTGGGAAGGGTGGCGAGATTCATTTAACCATCCCTTACATGGTGGGCGAGATTAATCCCGCCTCCTTTCTGGAGTCACTGAAGGGGTGTGAGAAATAAATCCTGCCCAGTTCTCTCTGAGACCGAGAAGGGTGGCAAGATTAATTCCGCACTCCCGTTCAAGGCCTCCAGAAAGGTGGCGAGATTAATCCCGCCCACTCTTTCAGGAGGCATTGAAGGGGTGGCGAGATTAATCCCGCCGCACCTTCCATGTGAATATATATGTGTATTAGTATATATAAGTTGCATATCTCATTTTATTTACTTTTATCATCTCTTCATATTATTTCGAGTAAAAGCTAGGAATCTATGTAAAACTGTCCAGAGCTCACATTTGTGGTGGTTCTAAAACGAAATGTTATCTTTCTTTTGCACTAACACAAATGTGAGCTTCGGACAGTTAATTACGTCTACTTCTCTCTGTGTATTATTTTTGTATATTCGGGTTTATACAAGTGTGTGTGCGTTTTTATATAATTTATATTTATAGTGTATTATTTTGCAGAAGGACGATTTGATCAAACAAGGAGATCGAGTCATTAGTATGGAGTCGTCGTCAAATTCTGGGTAAGAATTAAAATAAAATCTGTTATACTCGGATACTTGAACTAATCATTTTTGTATTCAGATGTGGAATTGAGGTGACATTAAAGACAAGAGCAGGAGAAGAGATGGGCAGGGGGATTCTGGAATCAACTTGGCCATATTTTAAGATAAATGGGAAGCGCATTGGAGCAACCATGGCTGCTGTCAAATTAACCTCTGTCACATCTCATGGACAAGCAAAACAATGGAAAGTTGATTCGCTAGTCAAGCACCCGAAAGCAGGCTGCGAACCCAGATTGGACGATGCTCGACAGATATGCCTTGTTCCATCCAATGTCACGTTCTCGGATCCAGAGGTCGTCAGTTACAACATTAATCTCGGGTGGTTTTGTCGACTTGTGGATAATGACGTTCACGTGTTCACTAATGATGTTGACCTTGGAGTTCTTCTTCAACTCAACGAAAGCCCATCTATGGAGGGGATCCATCTGGATGTCTACTTCGAAGATCTTCAGACTCATCGAGTAGGTGTATTGTCAGGAGATATTGTTTCACAATACAGAAAATCAGCAAGTGGAGCAATCTTCCCTCTTGACATTGAAGAAGAACACAGCGACATCATAAGGGAGATTGAGAAGGTGGCTCGGTCTCAGGTTCTCTACAGATCACGTTCAATTTGCTTAGGAAGCTTCGGGAGCTGGAGAGTGTGCCGAGAACACTAGAACAGCTGCAGTCGGGGATCACACATGTTGATTCGGATCGCAAAAGAAAATCATCAATCGTTTTGTCAGCTGCACCTGTGGCATCTCATGCTGCAATAAGTCACAAGGAAATGATGTTGGATGATAAGATTTATCCTTGTAGGGTTAAATATTGCAGCGTCAACCCAAACTTCAATTACAGGCCACTCAACCAGGAACGTGTAGCTGAGCTCATGGAGAAGATGAAGGACGACAATTCTTATACCGTTCCACATAATGCTGTTTTGTGTCCATACTATGAAAGAAGGAAGGGTGCTGACAAAGTCTGGATCACAACACCAGAACAACTCATGAAGATTCAGACGGAGAATAAAAGATCTATCAAGTACTACATCATTAGTGGCCAGCACACAATAACGGCAGCCCAACGACTTCTCGAAGAACACAACAAAGGAACGATGGCAACAAAACTTTCCGAGCATACCCGTGAGAAGCTGACAAAAAGATCGGCGTTTTTAGCTAAGCCGAATCTCACAATCGAGCAGTACCATAAGTTATCGGCGGAATGGGACGCTGCCGACACCAACCACTACAACAGCAAAATATGGGAGAAGTTTAAACACACGCGAGCCGTGTGGGAATCTCTTCAGCGACCACAAAGAGCTACCGCAGGGAATACACAATCTGCGGAATACCGGGTAAGCAAATTGTTTGGGCGGGATTTATCTCGCCGGTATATTAATCTGTCTTTTTCCTCAGAGAGTTGAAGAAATTGCAGCAGTTGATTTTGCCCAGGTGGGCGGGAAGGAAACATCATTTCTGATGATGTTGATTTCTTGCCCCGAAGATAGGATCTTTGCCAAATGGTTGGGGATTATGGAATCCTTTTCAAAAGGAACACTGAAGAAGAAGCAGACAAGTGAAGGGGAGCCCTCAGAAAAGTCTGCAAAGAAACCCAGTAAGACGCCGAAGGCTAAGTCTGTTCAATCTACAAAGGATGTAGACAACGATTTCAAGCTCACATGGTTGAAGCCTTTAAATGGAACAACGATGGAGGAGATGGAAGTCTTGGCTGATTTGGTGATCGATGGCAAACTACAAATCAATAACAGCAGCCCAACCTCTCCTTTTCATCTCAAGGCAATGGAGTTGAAGACGGTCAGGCATTTCAAGGAGTGGTTGGGAATACACTGCCACAAACTGGGTTGGACCTCGACTTCAACATATGAAGAGGTTAGCAAATATTTGCATGTGACGAACGATGATATGCTTGTCGAATGGGTGAACCAATCGGAAGATCTAGGCAAGAATCTATTGCACGCCAACGCCAAAAAGGAGAACATTGGGATGACGCCTTCTCTTATGGCAGTCCTTCAGCAGCGGAGAACCGAATTGAACCTTATAAAGGAGGATGCTACGAATCACGACAAGCCCTACAGATGTTTGTTGTTAGATTCGGAGACTTTATGGGGTAACATCACTGCTTGTAGGAAACCGTTTCAATTGTTCGTGATGGATCGGCGGGTGTCAAAAAATCTTTCGACAGATAGGGCACTAGAGGATCTGGTGGAGAAACTTAGCCGTGCAAGCATATACATAGAAGGTATTTATTATTGAATTCATGCTTGCGCTCTTCACTGATACCTACTTTTTCAGGTATTTATTTCTTGATTCTTGCTCATGTCACCGATACTTTTGCCTTCGCCTTCGCCAAGAAGAATAGACATCGTTGGACAGGATTTTATATGAACGATGCTAATCCCAAGTGCATTGATACTGTTGTTCACTTGGTTGTTAGGAATGCGCCAAACAATTTCAAGCTTCCAAATGACTGGCCAGGCATCTGTTTGCACTCCAACGGCCCTGAACCTCCATCCGATACACCGATAGGTATGAGTGACGTATTCGGCAATGTACGTTATCCAAACATTACAAGTCAAGCGGCACGGAGCATCGTCAACTTGATCAGGGGTCCTCACAGTGATGCGTGGGTTTTTGACTACTGCACTAGGGGGTCCGTCTTGAAGGAGTGTTACCTTCGGCATACATGTGTGTTTGCCGTTGAGAAGGATAAGACCATGGTTGAGGACCTGAACAAGTGGATAGATTGGGTCTCAACTGAGTACCCCAACGATTCCATAAAGGCGTATTTGAGAAAGTTCCCTCCAGATAAGTGCGATAGCTCTGAAGGTGAATCTGGTTCAATCTCGGAGTCTGAGAACGAACATCAATCAGATATTAGACCGGAAGTTATCTCGAGGAGTACAGAACATTCGCACACTCCAGGACCCATGGAAACATCAATAGAAGATGCAGAAGATCTTGAACCATCTCACAAGCGGCTTAGACCTTCTTCGCCTCATTCAGAAGGTAATAGCGAAGAAGAATTGATAATGAATTGATAGAGTGATGAATAGTTGTAAATGAGTGTAACATAAGGCATTTTTGTATATTTCTTTTATATTTGTACAGAAAATAAATTCTCAAGGATTAATGAAGCTTTTAGTTCAAACATGGGTCACACATTAACAAGGTAAATAATATACCTTGATAATTTTAAGGTCAGCTAATTATCATTTTGCAGATGTAATGAAATAATTGAGAACATGGATTTTCAGCATTGCCATGAGGTAAGAGAGGGGTTTGGCGACAATTTCTTGTGCCACATGTCAGAATGACAGAGTTCATGCAGGAAATGGATAATAATGCAGCTCAAAACATCGTTACCATGGGGGCCACTTCAGTTTTTGCATCATCATTTTTATTGGCTTCAGTTCCGAAATCAATTTCTTCAGCGCATGCAATATCTGAATCTTGTAAGGATGATGTACAATTAAATGATGAAGGGATAGGCAACGAAATAGTGGCAACGGATAAATGTGAAAGGGAGCAAACAAGTGATTTGCAAAGTATTCAAGAGGCAACGCTATCTCGTTACTCATGGCCATATTGTGTTGTTGGATGTCAATGGTGTTCTGCTTCATCGACAAAGGCCCGAGGATAGAAAAACAGAAATCAAACAAGGAGATTTCATTCCTTGTCATGGTAAATTTCGATATGATATTATTTTTCGTCCAGGGTTGGATCGTCTCTTTCAAAAGCTTAAGGAGATGGGTGCGCTTGTGGGGATTTGGTCATGCATGCAGATTCATAACTTAACACCGCTGTTGAGTTTACTTAAGAAACATTGTAGTGTTGCAGAAGAGGTGATTCGTAAAGATTGGATTTTTGACCAGCGAATGTGTATAAACCTCTCGAATTTCACAATATAAGAAAGGAAAGCAAGCCATACTTCTTCAAGAATGAAAGAATAATTGGGACTCATGGGGAGATCAGTCGCTTAAGGATAACGAAGAATGCACATATCTTAGTAGTAGACGACTCTCCTCAGAAGGCTATGCTCAACCAAAACATTGCTTGTATTCATCCAATCACTTTCGATCCATATTCTGATATCGATATCATGGATGAGCTAGTGAACTACTTGGATACGTGCCTCAGAAAGAAGAATCTCGAAAATTTTTGTGAGCAGTATCCACCGTATCATACATTTCCTGAAGCTTTTCTTTCTCGTGATATTGAATTTTATAAAATGAAGGATAGCAACCGGGCGCTTTATAATATTATTCTTAAGGAACGTCAGTTTTTAGATGAGCCTTTATGCAGACCTTCTCTTATCACATCTTATGTATTAACAAGGATGGCAACTCCCAATTGCATTCGTGAGAGTGTTAAGTGGTGGCAACAACATCAAGATATTGACCAAAATGATTTGATTAATCCGGAGAGTGATGATTTAGACAAAATGAAAAGATTTCTTTGTATGATAGAAAGAAAGTATTTATAAAAAAATTAACATGTTGATAAGAAAATGATTTCATTTGTAATTATGTTTGATAGTATTTCTTCATTATTGTAAACTATTTTTAGAATAATATGAATATTCTAAGATATTTTAGGAATATTCCTTACTAAGTAAGGTTATTGAAGGATTAATTAATTAATTAATTAATATTTAAGGCTTAATTACATATTAATTAAATGATTAATTAATAATTAAAACTTAAGTATTAATTAGTAATTTATTTTATATTCCCATTTTCACGTATCATGCCCACTTTAGTTACAACGTGATCAATGGAGAAAACAAAAGGAAGGGTGGCAGGATTCATTCCTCCAACAGGCATTGAAGGCTCGGGTGGGATTAATCCTTGCCGCCCAAGGCCTTCACTCGTCCTATGCGGTGGGATTAATCTTGCCGGACGCCAATTCCCTGCGCGAATCGGGCGGGATTAATCCCGCCGCCTAGGCACTTCAGGCAGCCAATGGCGGCGGATAAATCCCGCCCGATTCCGCGCAGGGCATGCGTACGCGGCAAGATTAATCCCGCGTCCCAGGCCCTTCACTCAGGCCTTAGTCGGCGGGATTAATCCGCCGAACGCCAATGCCCTGTGCGAATCTTTGCGGGATAATCCCGCTGCCTAGGCCCTTCAAGAAGGCCAATGACGGCGGGATAAATCCCGCCCGATTCCGCGCAGGGCATGCGTATGCGGCGGGATTAATCCCGCCCACCATGTAAGGGATGGTGAAATTAATCCCACCACCCTTCTCAGTTCCCTCCATTGGTATTTTGTAAACCTTCTCCGTCTCAGACAGAGTTAGTCGGTATTGATTCAACATACCAATGGAGGAAAAAAAGAAGGGTGGCGGGATTAATCCGCCACCCGGTAATGAAGGTTCGGAGAGACTAATCCCGCCGCCCTCTCGTAAATCTGCGCTCACACATATATATTGGCTGCGGCATTTTGAACAGGGATGGGTGGGGGCGGGATTAATCCCGCCGCTTATATCCTGCGGAAGTGCCTGAGACTGTTGTTCGAGAGTTGGAAGGGCCTACTGTCACAAGTACAGAATTGCAACACCCTTTTTGGCCTAAAACAAGGTGGCGAGAGGAGATTGAAATGAATCACACTGAGCATAGACGACATAGAAGCCAGTAGTGATGTGGAAGTGCAAACCCCACACTTTGTTAGACAAAGGAACCAAAAACCTAAAGCATACTTTGATTGCTGCAAGGATCTTCAAAAACTAATGATGGTTCTCATTACTCCAGATGCGTCATATAATCAGCCTATTTGGATGGGTCAAATTATCGACACACCTGAAGTAATCACAAAAATAGTATTGTTAAGATTGCATGGTTCAAACCACAAAAAGGCGACACGAGAAGGAGAGCGAAAGATATAATGGATGCCTAGAGAAAACATGGTCTCCCAATCAAAAAGACCCAGCATGTTTTATAAATGTTAAATCCATTCGATATGGGTGGATGTCAAGAAGCGTTGATAAAGTCACGATTAACAAAACTGCAAGGGAATGTATGTTTTCTGAAGCTTAAAGCAATTACAAATTATAAAATATCATATATTTAATATTCATAATTATTATAAACTCTTTAATAATAGTACCAAATTGTATACTTAACTATATAAATTTAAAAAAATGATATGGAAGATTGACTATATTATTATATATTTTATATATATTATTACTACTACAAATTTTTAATTAATAATGTTATATTTAAATATTAATATTTTAATAACAACATCAATATTTTATAATGTACCTCTTATGCTCTTCCTTAATTGTTATATTAGGCAATATTTATATAATTTAATACATTCTACTTTTATAATGTTATTAATTTTTGTTCAATGAATGCTATAATTTATTAAAGGGTAGAATACAAAATAGAATATTCTAAAGAATATTCTCTTTTCAAACATATATTCTAAAGAATATTCCTTTAATATTAGAAAATGCTAATTAAATAGCTAAAATTGCTAATTATTAGGAAATGGGACTATAGCCATGCCCATTTTAGTTACAACTTGCATCAAGTCAAGTACTTTCTTGAAACCTACAAGACACACCTCCGAAACATTGTAAGTATATGAGCGAGTATGAATTGTCCTTGATTGTGTTAATGTTTGTTGGAGCCTTTGACGTTCCCATGCAGGAATAATTGCAATGCGTTGAGAGACCCACTCCACAGGAGTTGTAATGGTTCATGACCTTCAAAGACAATGGGCTGCATCTTCCCCGTGCTAACAAGCTCTTTTGCCAAAGCTTCCCGTGCAACCAAATTCTCCTTTTCATTTTTCCAAAACCCACACGATCAAAAAGTGGAAACCGCTCTTCGCATGCCAGCCGGATCTCCTTAAGTTCCTAGACATTTGCTCTATTGGTTCCTCCCAACCAACCGCATCAAGTCCGCTGTGTGAGTTGAAGTTGTAGTTCTTGAATAAAACTTCTTTTGAAGGCACCTCCCCACGGACCATGAGACCATATTTATGCTTCTTTTCCACCCTTTTGGACCTCTTTGAATGCCGTTTCACTCTTGTCCCTGGAGACGCTTGGGTAGGTGATTGAGACACATGACTATTTTTGTTGACGCTGTAAGGTGTTTTGCTTGGGTTCACCACCTTCAAACTCTTCGCTATGCTAAAAAGCTCCGCAGCTGACCCATAACAAGGCCACTTAACCCAGTGCTCAATGTCGAGGTGAACAAAGCTAGAGCCACGGATCTTTTGGCTTACCAAAACAGAATGAATGCTATCCAAGTCCTCTGGTGCACCATGGAAATGCTACTTGATATGGGTGAACAAAGCCTTGCTATCCCAAGCTTTGCTCTCCTCCAACAAACTTATGGATGACATTGAACGGCTGCTTAACACAACAGTTGGAGAAACACGGTGGAGTGGGAAATAGAAGCTTAGTAGGAGAGCTCGGAGATGAAGATGGAAATGAAGATTGAGAGAATTTATGATACTTTGGAGAGGGCTCCATTAAATGTGTCTTTATAAGAGACTCTAATTATACTTGGGAAGTCTAAAAAAGACATATGTTTATTTAATAGTTTTAATTTACTTACATTTGAATTTTTAAAATAGACATATGTTTATTATTTAAAAGCTTCGTTTAATTACATTTACTTTTAATACAGTATAAAATAACAACCGTACCTATATGGTGAATTCAGTTGAACTAGGAAATTACAGATATATATTATTACAGAATAATTTCATTACAAATAATTATAGATGATAATTATAGTGTATTTTATTTGTCGGAATAAAACTTTTTTTCCGCTTCGTCTTGCTCCATGCAAGGAATGACCTTGACAATGCTTTCCCATTCCTGTGGTTCTTTCTCCTTGTAATTTTCAATAAGAACCCCTTGCTGTGCTTGCAACCACGTAATATATACTTGTTTGTCTTCAACATTAACAGTGTTAATAAGAGCATACCATTTTTCACAGATGGGAGCGTACATCTCCACAACTTCTCCATCTCTAGGCCAGACTGGAACAATGCCAGGTTTACCAAGCTTTAACAGTGCCTTTGGCAGTTCAGCTATTCTTGTCTCCATTGCAATCTTATATCCTGGTCTCTTACCATCACGACAAGGCAGCACACATATTTCTCTAAGTATCTTGGACACTAGTAGAATGCTGCTATAATCAAATCCTTCAACTTCTTTGTGCAGATTCTCATCCCGGTAGTAGCGTCAACCTCAACCTCTCCATCCATACACTATACCGCATGTACTCACCTGCAAAGAACATAACCAATCCCTGTACAAATGTTTACTGTGAATACAAAACTCCAGCTTTGCAATGTACTCAAGCAAATTGTCTGGAGCTTCAACAACAATGTAGTCCCCTCACTAAAGACCGTGTCAGCTACAAGTACTGATGGTACCTTTCTATGGTCTTAGATGACAACTCATATCTAAACGCTGCTAAAGCTTCTTCTTCCTCCTTTGATACATGTCTCTTGGTAGACCTTCCAATGGCTATACCTTTGCTAACGAACTCATCCCAGCTGTGTTGTTTGCTAAACAGACGTATGCTCTTTGCTAAAGTTTGTGTGGAACGCATATGTAACCATCATCAAAGACATGTATGTTACATTTATAACTTCTCAATAAACAAATTTACCTGAAGTTCCTCCTTTGCAATATAATGCAACAAGCTTTTCCCATCGCGTAATAGGAAGTAATCCATCACAGTCAATAGATTTCAAGTTCATTAACTTTGTAAAAAAGGTTCTGCAAAATGTTTTAAATATTAATCTTTAAAAAAACAATGAAAGCATACCTTTGTAATGCTCTGGTGAAGGATATTTCCATTTCTTTTTGGTTTGTGCAGATACGATTCACTGTAGCAAAGAAGCGTTCAAATCGGTAGCACCATAACAAGTCATGATGACCAAATCGCTCAAACATCTAAAACATGTGAGCTGCTCCAACCATATGTTTGGACAATAGATTTGTTGTCTCCAAAAGCAATATTTGATCTAACATGCCATGAAAAAAGAAGAGTCCTTGCAGTTGATATTGTTCTTCATTCCAGCCATGAGTTCTACTGTAATCATAGAATAATTTTGTTATGGCTAATAGCACCTGCATACATATTATTTTCAGTTTAAGTACATGCAACACATATTTACATACCTGTAAAATGTCCCATAGAGCAGATTTACAAGTCCTTCCAAAACATAGAGGCTATAGACAGCACTGAAAGTCTGGTGTTCATCTCCTTTCCAGTTACCTGTCTGCATGTAGGATTTTCAGGAGCACGTTTCTTACGGAGGTAAGGTGTTCTATGCTCCAAAGCAGTCTCCAACCTGGTTGTTAAAATTCTTTTAGAAGTCTGTGAAGAGATCTCTTCCAGCAACTTTCATGTGCCTTCTTTAGAACTCCCAGAGCTAAGTGATGCATTACGTCTATAGTAACATCACCAACAATCTTGAAAGCCTGTGTAGTGACCAACCATATAATTCTGTTGATCCACGTACACCTGTCTCTCTTTGTGTCTCTTCTCCTTTGTTCCTTTTTTGTAGACAACTTTCATAATCAGCTTGAGTGCGAAGAGGATCTGGTTCTCTAGTCTTTAACCACACATCCTCAAACTTACCTCCATTTTCACAACGTACATGACAATATCGGCAAGGTAGCAATCTGCCTATTGTATAAGATTAAAAAAGAAAAAGTTTGGAAAGTGAAAATGTACCTTGTGACAGTTTTGTAATATCACATTGAGCCGGATGGTCTCAACAACAGCAAGTGTCAATACACGTAAGTTGAAAGATCTATCAAGTTGCAAGCCGGGGACATCAATTGCATACTGAACTGGAGTTCCTTCAACAAACAAATCATTCAACTCCGCAACTAGAAGTTGTAGATAAAGATCGTACTTGTCAGGACCATCTGGAAGATCTTCAGTTGTAAATAACATAATTGGTAGAAACCATGTGTTTAACCTCTGGAATAGCGTTTTACCACCATTTTACCACCTAAATGTTCAAAGACATGGTGCTCCTTGTTCTCGTACTTGTGGCCTGAAACTTGTCCGAATGAATGATCACGGCAAGGTTTCTGGGATCACCCTCTGCGTATGCCCCAGAGTACATAAAGATGTTACCACAGATAGAGCAAGTCATGCTTCCATTCTCTGAACGTGTAGCAACAACGTTGTGTTCATTTGGCCAGTAGTGGAACATTGTCTTGCAGGTGGACATTGTTGTGGAAGTTTCCACTGTGCACCTGGAGTGAAAAATGATTGATACTCACGCCACTTACTACCATGCCAAAACTCTTGCATTTTTGAAGGTTGCTCATGCGTATGTTTTCCAAGCCAATCCTTTCTCTCTCGCCATGGCTGTAGGGAAACTCCAAGCTACTGTTCTTGTTGACACTAGCATTTGAAGCCTAGCTGCAAGAGGGATGTACATGAACTGCTTTGCATCCTTGCGGATGTTTAAACATGAAGCACATGACACCCGGTTTGCTTTAGTGACTTGAGCTTCATCGTCTTTAATTTTTGGAATATATATGGTTTGTCATCCTTATGGTAACACATTGCATATCTGTCAACCTCTGGAGCTCCCAAGTCTCGGCAAAAGCGTTTCATAGTCTTCACACTAGTTGGAACCTTATGACCATTCAACTTCCCTGACCAGTTGTTTAACGAAGCTATCTTTGATGCAAGTCCATCTTCTTTAAAAAGCAGTTGTAGACTTCATTAGCTAATGCTTCAGGTGCTCTGGTTGTTCAAACAAACTTGTAAGGTTAAGAATAGAGAATAAAATAGCATCATTCACATCAGCAATCCTTTCTGTGGATGCAATTGTATCAAAATCTGGATCATCAAAATGGATTTTGTACTGCAGTTTGTTGTGGCAATGGCTCCATACACACCTCAACATGCATGTCGTCATCTATTTCATTCTCCCTTGTATTTGGCAATGTTTTGTGTTTCTTCCTTGTAAATGGAACCTGTGGTTTTTTGTTGTAAGGCACCCCCTGTTTGCTGATTGAAGTATTTTTCTTTTACATCCGCGCAACCAAATGCTGCCCATATCCTTTCTAGAGTATTGCACCCCACCTAGTCAGGATTTTTAGCTTTACAAAGTTGACATCTACAAATCCTGTAAACATTTGTAAACCTTTTTCTTGAAGATGCTACATGCAACAATTGCTTGTCGCGCTTTCTATGATAATCCCTTGTTGGTCTAGGAACCAATTTATAGTCACGTTCCTCACTTCGACACAACTTGCATTGACCAAATTACCTTGTTCGCAAGTGCCATACCTAAAAACCTAACATAACTAAAAGATATATGTAAATAATAAACTTAGAACTAAAACATAATACTCAAATAAGTAATAAATACAAGCCCTATTTAAAAAACATATCAGATTAAAAATAACATGTTATTTTATCTTGTTACACTTCCATACTCCCAAATCACATATTATTTGTTATAAATAATAACAAACAATAACAATTAAACAAAAAATAATTTCTCTCACCTCTTGTACAATCACAAATTATAAATGTTATTTTCAAATATAACTTCTTGCTGTTATTTTTAGAATGGGGTCCCCGTGCTATAGGCACACCACACAATAGTATGCATGTGTGAAATTATCCATTATTTCTATATTCTATTTAATGTCTAGACATGTAATACTTGAATAGAACTATTTCTACCCAACCATTTGTGAATAAGTGCATATGCTGCATATAATAAAACTCATATATAGTATATTAATGTATACTGTAAAAGTCAAAACAAGTTTATTTATTAGTACATATTAATAAGAAATAAATAAATTAAAGATTTCAATAGTATATTATTTCTCTTTAAATGTATCTTAAGAAAACAATTTTGATTAATAATTCACCTTTAAGGTATTTAGGAATAAAAGAAACTGCGGTTACGTTTCATCTTCCACGCTCTGTACTATAAATATATTTAAATATAATTGTACATATTCATGAGCTATATATATTTTGTTATTGTTACAAACTTAATCTATTTTATGAGAATGGATAGATCACATAAATGGGATTCTGTTCATGTGTATATAAATGTGTGTTTGTATTTCTACACACACATAAATCTTTATGTGTGTGTGTGTGTGCATATGTATGTATGTAATTTATGTATATATAGTCAAAGGATTTTAAAGAAAAATAAAAATTTCTTTATATATACTCTTCACAAGTTATTAATAAAATTAATATTTTTTATTTTTTATTTGTTATAATTTATAATTACTAATTATT
Source organism: Selaginella tamariscina (assembly GCA_003024785.1). NCBI lineage: Eukaryota > Viridiplantae > Streptophyta > Lycopodiopsida > Selaginellales > Selaginellaceae > Selaginella > Selaginella tamariscina. The sequence goes on from PUQB01000153.1 coordinate 111,875, forward strand.
TATACTAATATTACATGTTATATATATTCTAATCGTTCTTTTATATAATGATTTAATTTTTGACTGCTTATGCAAATACTATGTATTATTAAATAATAATGTTTAAATATTATTTATTTCCATTAGGTCTTAATTATAAATTAATAAAATCATTTAAGAGAAAATATAAATACAAATATATCATATATCATTTAATGAATTCACGTGGAGGTGCAATCAATTATAATTATATATAATTAAAACAAAAACTGTACAAGTTTTATTGAGATAAAACTTTTAAATGTATATCTCTTAATGTATTTTTGTAAAATTTGTAAGTTATGTGATTGAAGTATGAAGATGATTCTGTGTAATATTAGCTAAACATCACGTATTTAGTTTATCATTAATTAACATAAACTTACCTAAAAATATAAAGTAATAAATTAAAGTTAACGTCTCTACTTAAATATGTATTTTATCAAATTTAAAGATTTACATTTATTCGGAGGGAAAAAAAATGCACACATCGGATAGTAATGAAGGCTAATGTGCATAATTCAACTCCCTCACTTAATTGTATGTTAATGATTTTATATGTATTTAAAGAATATAATTAATAATAGCTTCAGGTGTAAATATATTTCTTTAAATATATGTTTTTTTGATTTTTTATTCTTTGCAAATTAATTAAGTTTTAATTAATTGTCACTAATACAAAGGGCTGGATTCCGGTAATCAATACACTTCGTTTTAACTATTTAATTAATAATTGAATTTAATTAAAAAAATTAAGTAAATTTAATGGCAAAGTTACTGTAATAAACAATAAAGTCTTTTATCAATATTTAAAAACATATGATTATTATTCCTTGCAAAAGTTAATGCTGGTTATAAAAAAAGAAGGTAAATGGTGATTCAGAAGATGGATCATGCAGAGCTATTGCTTATATGTTCATAAGTGATAGCCATCGAGACACTTTCAACCTGTGTCACTCCTTATAACTTCTTACTGTAGTAAATTCTAACGGTTTTAAGAATATAAAATGAATAATTCTAGTTTTCTTAATGCTTAAATGAACAGATGCATGATTTAGTGCGTGAGTACAGCCTCATATAGGCACATTATACACACATAATATATGTGTATGTGTAAATTGTCCATTATTATTTTCATATTTTTTAATGTCTTTAGAATCCTATTGAACATTGGTGTCTTAGGGTTTAGTATCATAGAAAGGATTATGCAGTGGCGGTAACTAACTTATCATTAATCAGCTTAATGTATTATAGCAACTAATTTATTCTTAATCAGATTAATAATATAACTTTGGTTATATATATCATTAACCTTGTTGGATTATAAATCATCATGATACAATTATCAACCGGAACCGAACCAGCGAACCTAAGGATATCTGTTCACCTTAATACAGTCCTATGCTCTACCAACTGAGCTACGCATATACAAAATCATTTGAAATAGTTCTTCAATATTTTATTCTAAGTTTTCATAAATCATTCAGCACACACCACACAACACAGACACAAATATAATATGCACTACATACACAATAATAAACAGATTAAAAAGATAAAACATATTAAGAACATTCAAAGTTTATTAACTGTGTGTCACGTATAATATGAGTGTGGTGGTGTGTATATGCGTGTATATACACACACGCACAAAGCTTGCGTTTCTAAATGATATGAAATTTGGTAATGCAGAGACATTGGAGGTCTTAATCCATCTAGCTCCATTTCCAGAGATCTACACACAGCAAGGCTTGTCCACGCACGCATCCTAGCGAACACAAAGATGACAGATATCTAAAGAACCTCCTCATACAAATGTATAGCAAGTGTGGAAGCCTCGAAAATGCAGTCAAAGTATTCGAAACAATCTCCGACCCAAATCTCTTCTCGTGGAGTAACATGCTCGGTGCATATTCCCAGTCCGGGCATCTCCAAGCAGCTAAGAATGTGTTCGATAGAATGCCCGAGAGGAACTTGGTCGTCCGAATACTCTCACACTCGCTTATGCAGAGAATTCTTATACACAGAAAGCGAACTCCGCTCTAAACAGGATGCCGGAGTGGGATGTTTTTCATGGAACAGTATTCTTGCTGCAAATGCCCAGAAAGGGTATTTGCAGGAGACGAAGCGTTTCTTCGATAGCATGCCAGAGAAAGACGTGGTTTCCTGGACCACAATGGTGATTGCCTCCTCTGAGGATTCCCAAATGAACAAACGTTTGAGTTCTTCGAACGCATGCCGCAGAGAAACCAGGTGACATGGAACGCGATGCTCAATGCATTTGCCGCCAATGGGTACCTGCAGGAGGCTAAGATATGCTTCAAAAACATGTGTGACAGGAACCCCATCTGCTGGATCACGCTTCTCCAGGCTCTCTCGGTCTCAGGGAAGATGCAAGATGCAGAGTTTGTGCTGCAGAAGATGCCGGAACGGACGAGTGCGGCGATTGTGAGCATGATATCGAGCTACGGCGATAGAGGGTCTCTCAACGAAGCTATGGAGGCTTACAACACGATTCAAGAGGACAACTTAATAGCTTCTACTGAGATGATACGTGCATATGCACAAAACGGGCATATCGACCTTGCGAGGGATATATTCCACCGCATGCCGGAGCGAGATGTCTTCGTATGGTCTCTCATGGTTACAGCGAATACCATGCAAGGGAACATGGAAGCAGCTGCAGGGTTCTTCGAGAGGATGCCAGCGAGGAACCTGGTGGCATGGACGGCCATGATACAAGGCTATACACAAACTGGCTCGTTTTTGACCAAGCAGAAGAGCTCTTCACAAGGATGCAAGAAAGGGATTCCATCAATGATCTTGGCATACGCCCAAAACGGGCATCCAGAAGTTGCGAGGAGCACGTGGGACAGGATGCTCGAGCACACAGCAGCTGCCAGCTCCGCGATGGTCTGCTTGTATGGCCAACTCGGTCTGCTCGACGAGGCGAGGCCGATATACAAACGCATTCCCGGCGGCTACGTGATGGCGTACACTGGTATGATCTCTGCATGTGCGAAGAACGGCGCCTTGAAGAAGCAAAGGAGGTGTTCGAAGAGGCAGATGTGAGGGTGTGGGATGCAATGATCTCGGCATACGCCCAGAACATGGAACTGCATTGGCCAACTATGGCATCCACATCACTATGCATTTTACCAGCACTGAGAAGCGTGCCCCACGCTACATCATCTGGCGTATACGGCATCTCACACATAATCTCTTTGGCTTCCTCAAGAAACCCGCTCCATCCGAGGATATCAGTTCCATGTTATGGTCGCCTACCATAAGCACGTAAAGCTTGTTCCAGGAGCCCGGGCTTGCAAAATGGTTATGAACGACACCCGGTCGAGCTCCACACCGGCGAGCTGCATACTGCAGATGAGGTCTATAGCACGACTGCAGTCTCCCGCTTGGTAAGCTGCAGTAATCATGGTCGTCCACTACACGACGTTCCTCTCCGGCATGGCCTCGAACAAACTATCGGCGTCGTTAATGGCCATTCTGTGCATTTCCTGTCGCAATGCTGTTCCACGACACTAAGTCCCAGGCACCTTATGTTATACTTACTAGTACGGTGCTAAAACATCATAAGTCTCTCTCACACACACATACACACATGTATAAATACATATCAGAAAGAAGCTTTAATAACTATTATTTTTGTACCATTTACAAACCAGTACGACTACTATTGTCCCAACAACCGCTAAAAACCCTAATAAACCCAGAATTATAGTTTTCCAAGATGTTTGGTGGTAGGGAGGTGGGTCTGGCCTCGTCTTCTCGGGAGCACTCGGGCTAGGCGACGGTGCAGCAGGTACTGGAGTAGACACCGGTGTCTCTGGTGAACGCATTAGAATGTGTGAGATCGAATTAGGTCTTATAACAAAGTCCTTTTTTTTAAGAAAAGAATGAGGTAGTAAATTCTCTTTTAATCCCTGAGATCCTTGCAGTAGAATTAATAAAACCGCCACCCTCGCTAGTAACCATGTTCGACATACCTAGGGTTATACAGATCTCTTTTTTTAATAAAACACGTCTACTAGGGTTAGGGTTGCCTATATATATTCGCCATCGCTACATAGGCCGCACTAAGCCTCTCCTCGGGCAACAAGCTATCGAACGCGAGCTTCCCCACACATAGGTTGTTCCATTTCTTGGCGCCGCCTAAGAGAGCCATCCACAGCACACCATCAGCCCTCACGGGCATACCTTCTATAATAGAGACGGCTTCTTCCAGCATGTTTGCACGCCCCAGGAGATCCACCATACATGTGTAGTGTTTAACATCCGGTACAACACCGTATATCTGTCTCATTTCACGAAAGATCTCCTTTGCTCTCTCCACATAACCTGTGTGACTACACGAGTAAGAACAGTTAAGAAGGTTACACTATCTGGTGTAACCTTCTCAACATCGACCATCTCGTGGAAAACCTTAAACACACTTCCGTGGTCTCCCGTCCGGCTGTAACCATCCAATAGTGCGTTCCACATGCTAATGCTCCTCAAGCGGGGCGCCTTCTTAAAGACTCTGAGTGCATCCTCCATACTACACACTTGCAGTAGAAATCCACAAGGGAACACATAAGAAGCGAGTTGTATAAGTCTGGATGTATTTCGTATTCGAGGGCTCTCCCAGTCTCAAGGAAGCCCAGAACACCACACGCCTTGAAGACAGACACATATGTGGTGGCCTCAAGTGGGACTTGTACCTGTCTCATTCTCCAGAAGAGCTCTAGTGCGACCCTCTCGTGCCCTTGGTTTCCCGCATAAGCCGAGATGAGGGAGTTCCACACTGCTGGACGACACACTTCTACGCCGTCGAAAACCTCTTGTGCGTCAACAAGGCTCCCGCATTTCCCATACATGTCGATGAGGGCTGTCAAGACGTGAGTGTGCTGCTCCTTGCCTGATTCTCTCACATGTAGGTGGATTGCCTTCCCCTTTTCCAGGCTCTCTATTCTCACAGGCACGTTCTCTTCTTTCTCTGCAAGGCTTGCACATGCCACAAGAGCTGCCACGAAAGCTGCCGCATCCGGCCCTATACACTCACACTATATGTATACGTACGTATGTGTGTATGTGTATATGCATATATAAACACGACTTACGGAGTCCTGGAACTTTGTGCATACGGTAATAAACCCCAGCCGAGCTCGGGCTCCCCATTCTCCGCATATCCCAGAATCATGCAGCTCCACGATACCAGGTCGGGGCACGGGATACGCTCAAAAACTTCTTCTGCATCTCGCATACTGCCGCATTTTGCATACATATCTAATAGAGCGTTTGAACAGAACATGTGTTTGTTCATGGGATTCTCCTGCTTGACGATGTAGTTCTCTTGCTTTTGCTAGAATTCCCAACTTTACGGGCTTTCTCTCTTCTTTCCCAGCCAAAACCGCATATGCTTTGAACACAGCTAGGAAAGTTACACGGTTCGGTATACACCTGTAGAAACAAGAACATAACACACACACACAGATGTGTGTGTGTGTGTGTGTGTGCATGGAGAGAGAGAGATGATATCATATACACGCATGTCATACGTGTGTATGTGTCTATACCTTCCATCCTTTTGCATTCTTTCAAAGAAATCTAAGGCAAGTTGTGCTTCTCCGCATTCCACACATCCCGCAATCATGGCAGTCCAGGAGACAATACTGGGACTGTTCATTCCTTCAAAGAGATTTCGTGCTTCTTGTAAACATCCACACTTTGCGTACATGTCCAGTAAAGCCGTTCTCACATATATATCATGGTCATCTCCTATTCAACTAAGAGATACGTTATATGCGTGCGTGTGTGTAATGTGAGTATGTGTGCTTGCGCACGTGTGTTATTACCTGTAAATGTGGCTTGAGAGTGGATTTGTTTTCCCCTTAAAAGGCATCTCGATAAACTTGGGTTTGGGTTGTTCTTAATTGTATTTACACAGGCTTTAAGTGCTGCAAGTAGGGTTACACAATGTGGAGTAAGCCCTTCTTGTAACATTCTTGCAAAATCCAAAGCAGTCTCTGGTGTTCTGGTAAACATATATAGCTGTATAAACACACACACACACATGTGTGTGTGTGTGGAGAGAGAGAAGCACCTTTCAACGTATCCGGAGATGATGCAGTTCCATGAAACAACGTCCCGTTGCATATTCTCAAACACTTGACGAGCATATTCCATGCTGCCACACTTTGCAACGTTCAACGAGCATATCGCTACATAGTTATGAAGCTCTCGTTTGGCTGTAGCATCTGTGTGTATGGCCTTTACTTTCTTTAAAGACTCGATTTTAAACATGTTTCCATTTACCATTGTCCCTGTTATGTACATATCCAACTGTGTGCCATGTTCAAACATACACACACACACACACACACGCGTGAATACCTTGTTCTTTGCAGCAAGAAAAGCACAGGCCTTGAGTGCAGCAAGGAAAAGTCATGTGATCAGGAACACATTCGTATTGCATTCGTGTGTAAAACTCAAGTGCAAGTTTACCATTGTCCTCAGCATATCCGGAAATAATACAATTCCAGTTTACCACATTTCGATATGTCATACTCTCAAATATGCCACGAGCCTCCTCCATGCTCCTGCAATGTGTGTGTGTGTGTGTTACATATGTGTCATAAATGCATACATTGATTAATAGCTGACAAAAGTGTGTATTCACCTGCATTTAATATACATGTCCAGAAGTGTACTGCTTATATTAAAGTTGAGTTGTTTGCCTTCCTTCCACTATGCTTCTATGTACTCCTGGTAAAGAAGAATTATATACCTGTGTAGAGAGAGAGAGAGAGATACCCTCCCCCCCCCCCCCCACACACACACACACACACACACATAGATATACATACATACATATACATATACATATACATATGTGTGTGTGTATGTATATATATGTGTATTTATACACACACACACACAACACATATATTTTGTGTGTGTGTCATCTATATGGATCGTAGTTGAATATAATATATACAACTGTCCATATATGTATATTATACGCACCACAGACACACACGACACATCCGCCTGCCATCCAACTCTCGTACGCACGCGCACGCACAATTACCTTCCTGTAACTAAGTCCTTGTAGCGACTGCATTCCTTGAGTGCTTCAAGTACCACTAAACCGCTTGGTTTAACACTCGAGCTCCATAGTTTATCATATTTTTTGAGATATTCTGTTTCCTGAAAAACACCATATTAATTCTGACATACTCTCATATACATGTTCATGTACACACACACACACACACACACACACACACACACACACACACATTATATGTACAAATCTTTTATATAATTGTTGTAACCTCTACTGGGTGTTGGATGCTTTTGTGAGGCCGTAAATACAAAGCTTCCATTCCTGTAATTGTATACTATCGTATAACTAGTTAATTAAACTATCGTTATTCATTAACTTAAACAATTAATATATTATTAATAATTATAAGAAATATATATGCAAATAATTATGTGCGACTTTCATTAGTTTATACATTTATTTGATGTAGCTTACTTCAATTTTTTAATATACGACTTACATTTTCCTTTATCCAAGAGCCCTAAATTTTGGGGTTCTATGCTCTGTATTTAGGGCTTCTAAATCGATATTCTGAGTATATGCTCCTAGCATCTTGCGTTTGTCTTTTGGGATTTGAAAGGAATTAGGGCTTTTGGGTTCGCCGGTTGGCCTTCTCTGGTGATCTCCAAGGTATTTTCACAAATTACTATTTATTTATTTATGTAAATGAATACATTGTACACACACACACAATATGTCTGTACATATACACATATACACATGTACACGTGTTTTTCAGATTCAATGCAGCTTGCGAGCCGTTTTGGTTTTTCAATACACCCTTTTCATTTAAGGGCAAGGCATGGGAGGCGCTCTGTCTACTTTAGATCAATCCGTCAAGCTAAAACACCTGAATTTGTAAGTATTATACACACATTAACACATGTATACATATACATACATACGCATATATAGCACTACAATTATATTATCTACTATATCGTGCTTATTTATTTTCATATAAGCCTGTTGCAGGGTTTTTTCCTGGTTATAAACGAGTGTAATGGGCAGCAGTGAGGTTTTTGTTAAGATTTATATATTTATGTATGTATAGATGTATATCTGCGTGATTGCTGTACATAAACAAGAGATGTATGTGCATATTCCATGTGTCAATATATTTCTTAGTATGAGATGTATACTGAGGTTAAAATCTATGTATGTTTACTATTGTATATCGTATTTATGTATGTATATACGTATATACACACACTGAGCTTATTACTACAGGTCGCACTAACATCGAGGTTACTTGAGGCTAAACTGAACGCAGAAGAGGTTAAGCTCCCAGACAATGCACTACCAACAGCATCTGGTTATCTTCCAGTTAGCGACACAAGTGAATCACGTCTTTTCTACGTATACTACGAAGCTACGGATCCAGATACGGAGAATGTTCCCGTTATGCTATGGTTAAATGGTGGACCTGGGTGTTCGAGTCTCATTGGTTGCTTTTACGAACTTGGTCCATGGATTGTTCAAGAGAATTTTGTATTAAAACCAAATTCTGGAGCTTGGAACCGCAGGTTAGTACTTAATTTAATTCACACACACACACACACACACACATGTTTACAGATATGTATATGTCATGCAGATGTGGAGTATTGTTCGTGGACAATCCAATTGGAGCAGGCTTTAGTATTGCGGCATCAGAGGCTGAGATTCCACGGGATCAAGAGAGTGTAGCTGCTCACCTACATTATGCACTATGTAGTTTTTCACACAATATGTATGTATAGATTCAACTATATGTATGTATATGTGTGCGTGTGTACATTATATACATGTATCTATACACATATACACGTGTATCTGTATGTATGCCTACGGGTATGGATACCTTAAGCACTTTATATATGTATGTACTATCTGTGTAATATAAACACAAATAAGTGTGCACGATATGCACTTATACTAATGTGTTTGGCGCTGAAAGTGGAATATAAAAATACTAGGACTTCAAGAGAAGGCCTTTGATTCTTGCTGGTGAAAGCTACGCTGGGAAATATATACCTGCTCTTGCACATTATTTCTTAACGAGGCGAAAGGTATTATATATATGTATGTATGTATGTCGTACTTATGTATGCATGTATGTATGTATATATGTGTGTGTGTGTGTGTAGGTATGCATGTATGTATGTGTGTGTATATGTTTTTAACAGGGAAACGGTATACCACTTGCTGGTGTTGCAATAGGAAATGGTTTAGTCCACCCCAGGACTCAGGTATATATATGTTTACACACACATGCCACCATATTTTACATATATGTGCACACACGCTATATGTTAGATATGCACGTTCTTCTGCGCGACGTGTGTTTTATAACTCTGTATACAGGTGCAAATGCATGCAGACGTGTGCTTTTGTTTTGGAATACTAGACAAGAAACAAAGCGAAATGGTAGAAAGTTTGCTAAACAAGTTGTTGAGCTCGTTGACAGGTTAGTTTTACACTTAAATATTTTAATATCTGATTGAAGCCTGGCTAGTTTAGTTAAAATTTAAAATTTAAACCTCTAACATTTAAATTTCACTTTGTTCAATAAATGTTTTTAATTTTATAATTATATTTAAAAGGGAAGATTGGGTAGCAGCACATGAGAAAAGGACTGAGCTGTGTAATTGGGTTGAAACAACGAGTGGGATCCCAACACTTCTTGATATCCGACGGTCCTCGAAGTACCATCGTCGACAGGTATATTATATGTAATATAAGTCCTATAATTAAATGTTTAATTACAGGATGGAAGTGACTATTTAGCGGAGTTTTTAAACTTGCCAAGTGTAAGGGAGGCTTTGAAGGTTGATCCCCGTGCATTAAACTTCGTATGCTGCAGACAAGCGATTAGAGTCCTAATGGCACAGGTACGATATGTTATATGTACATAAATGTGTGTGTGTGTGTGAGAGAGACAGACAGACAGACATAGAGAGAGAGAGAGACACAACACACACAGAGTTAATGGTTAACATACAGGATACAATGAAGAGTACAAAATGGATGCTTGAGACAGTGCTGAAGAAGGGAGTGCCAGTATTATTATACCAGGGAGTATTCGATGCAAAAGACGGGGCAGCTTCATCAGAGGCGTGGATGAGGCTTATCAACTGGGAGCATGCTGAAAGTTTCTGGAAATCCCCTCGTGAAGTGTGGAGGGTTGAAGGACAGAAAGCTGGTTATTGGAGACAAGCTAAGAACCTCACGCACGTTGTTCTTTCAGACGCTGGTCATGAGGTGTGTGTGTGCGTGTGTTGATTTCTTAACATACTACAATATATGTGCATGTGTATATCCCATCCGTTTTCTAGTAGTGTGTGTGTGCTGACATATTCCAATATACATTTATATAAATGGTCGTTCTCTCTCTCTCTCTCTCTCTCTCTCTCTCTCTCTCTCTCTCTCTCTCTCTCTCTCTCTCTCTCTCTCTCTCTCTCTCACACACACACACACACACACACATGCATATACACATATAATCTTGCTTATACAGGTGCCTGCGGATCAGCCTGTCGTATCTAGAGAGCAATGATGGAAATATGGATGTCTAGGATTTTAAGTGGTCGAAAATCCAAGTTATAGAGACAGAATTTGGTGAAGAACTACAGCAAAGTGTAGTCTTTTATATAAACTGCCAATTTAAGGTTGTCTTTTGGGGTACAAATGTACATACATGGTATATACTTATATATACTGAGATTATAATACATACATCAGATTAAGTGGGATTTATAATGTATAATAACACTAGCTAGAAAGTGTGAATCACAATAAATTTAGTTCTCACAAAATGATTTACACATGTATATACACACATACACACACGATATAGTTCTTATATATTTATTAACTAGTAATCTATAACGAGATTAAATATTAAGGATAGGAGTCTTTATCAAGGACACAGAGGCTTAGGGTTTTAGATTAGGGTTTATCAGGGTTTTTGATCCTTCGTGTGTGAGGCCAATCCAGTTCTACAATGTTCCGCGCGGCCGTTTCCAGCCTCAGGTAAGGCTCGCCTCAATCTCCTCTCTCGATTCATGTTCTAATTTCTTGCTTTTCCGCCCAACTCAGGAGGCAAATCCGTGTTCAGGTGAGCGATTTCACACAGAAAAGCTATGAGATTTGGGTTTTTTTACACAAAATATACGGAATTTGTCATTTGCATGATAATAAATGCATTAATAAATACGTTTTTCTAATAAAAGATATGGGGGCTTTAACAGGATGTGAGTGGGCAAGCAGGTGGTTATGGGGTTGATTGCAGAGCTTCTATGCTCCAGGGTGTTGATCTTAAGCTTGAGAAGATTGACAGGTCAATGCTCGGAACTGCAAAGAAGGTTACTATTTCCAAGGACGATACCATTATCTTAGATGGTTAGGAGATCGAAGAAAGATGTGAACAGGTATATTCAGTAATGCATATGTTTATTATGTAGTGATAATTCTGTAGAGAGTCTGTTAAGCTGGCCACTTCTGACTGATAAAGAGCAAGAGAGGCTAGCCAAGCTTTCTGGAGGCGTTGCTGTCTTGAAGGTATGCGTGTGTGTGTGTAAATTTTAGCCGATTAATTGAATTATTCCTTATAGATTGGAGGGGCTAGTGAAGCAGAAGTAGGTTAGGAGAAGGATCGCATAACTGATGCTCTCAATGCAACTAAGGCAGCTGTTGAGGAAGGAATTGTTCCAGGTATATATCTATATTTATGATGCATACACGTTATATATAAACTGTGGAGGCGTTGCTCTTCTGTATGCTTCTAAGGACCTCGACAAACTGCAAACTTCAAGCTTCGATCATAAGTAGGAGTTAATATCATCCAGACCGCACTGAAGGTATTTTTCGCGTGTTTGTGTGCTGATTATGTATTTAATATGCAGATGCCAGCTTATAGAATTGCGGTAAATGCTGGAGTCGAAGGTGCTGTTGTTATTGGGAAATTGTTGGAACAAACCGATTATAACTGGGGATATGATGCCGCCAAAGGTAAGTAATGCTATACCCATATACATAGTTATATGCATATATGTGTATATACAGATGTATATGTATGTGTCATACATGCTTATAGTGTATATATGTATGTTTGATATGTACAGGTGAATATGTTGATATGGTGAAAGCCGGCATCATCGATCCTGTAAAGGTTTTGAGAACTGCTCTTAGTGATGCGGCCAGGTAACATTCATTAGACAAGTATTTTGTAATACTGACAGAGTTAAATACATACGGTGTATCTGACATGTGTGTGTGTATTAGTACATTTATATTTATTTAAGTATTAATCAATTGAAAATTAATCAAGTATACTTAGATTGTTTAAGTGACAAAAATGGAGGGTTAAAAATGTTACACGTATATGAATATTAATAATTTAAATAGTGACATGAAGTATTTTTTAAACACATAATTTAAATAGACATGTATTTAAACTTTAAATCATTTAATTAAGACATACTTTATTTTGATATGCTTATAATTTCTTTAATAAGTTTAAAAATTACTGATATATCCTTATTTATTTTAAGCATAAGATTATTAAAATATGTTAATTATTTTTTACCATTAAAATTTTCTTTAAAAAACTATATATATTAAATAAGTAAATAACCTTGAAATTTTTTAAAATATGAAAAATAGCCTTTAAAACCCTTAAAAACTTCTTAAACGTACATAATAATATATGTGAAATTAAGTCATAATTAGCAAAGGGGTTTCAATTTAATTCGTTAAAAGAATTAAAAATGTATATTCATCGTGTTATTACAGTGTGAAAACAACATGAATTATGTATTTTTTTAATCTTCTTAAAGGTTATAAGGTCCCCCATAACTTATGAAATTCAAATTGTGGTGGTGCTACATAATATGTAACATTTAATATGGTTTAACGTTTTCACAAGGTTATTTTTTAAAATTTTCCCATTATATAATACCATTTGAAACTTAAATATGAGTAAACATTTATCTTTTAAATATACTTTGTTAAATATGTGTATATTAATGATAATTTATTTTGAAATATAATATAATACATATTTATAAATATAATTCAACTCTTTGTGAAACATGGATTCTTTAAAGGCTTATTCTAATTTGATAAATATTATAATGATAATAATACAAAAAAAAGTGTACCTAGTAATAATAAACTTTATTTCAATCTTAAATTTTGTTTAAAGATTTTAATTATAAAAGCTGAATAAATTTTAGATTTGCATAGCAATGATAAATTGCACTTTAATTTAAGAAATTTTAATAATTAAAAAACGTAGAATACCCTAATACATTGTACATAACAGACGGCTTCTTATATCTAACACACATGTAAGACAATGTTACGAGCTATATCTCTTTGCGTGTTAACACAAAACCATGTACACACACTACTTGTTCTCTCTCGTTGCAAATAGGCCTCCCAGTATGTTCCGCATCAACATAAGCACCTGCTACACTTCCTCGATCACCAAACGTATATAAAGCATAATTATATATGAGATATGTATGTGTGTGTTATATACATAGGTTATAATGCATATATATTTTGTTTTAATTCTAACATATAAAAGCTTATAGCATGTATATACATGTGAATATGTAAATATATTTACTGATTATATGTATCTTATTAATTATATTTAGGTTTATCACCTCAAGTAAATCACTGCCTTATAGAATTATTATATACAGATAAGTGAGTATGTTTTATATGTTTGAAGTAACTTGGTCCTAGTATTTGTGCCGTTGTCTAAGTTTAAGTTATATTATAAGCAGCTCTTCTATATAGTATGGAATGCTATTATGTTAGGTCACAAACACAACATTATGTCAGCGGTTGAAATATTAATGAATCTTGATATAAGTTTAAATCACGGTTTAAGGATAAGGTAACACGAAGTGAAGGTGTAATGTTTGTTAAATACTTGATAAACATTATATAGCAGTTGGTTAAGATAACTTACAAATTGTTAATATTTCTCTCACTGTTACACACACATTCGTACTTCTTTGTGTGTTATGTATGCTCGAGTATATTGGTTTGGTTTTAACATAGATGACCATATTTGAGACGCCTTAACATAGATAAAATAGTCGTAGGGAGTCCACGGGGCAGCACAAAAGCACAAACACGTCTAGCCGTCGGATCGTCACGTGATATAAACAATATACACTTAATAAACGTTACAACCTGAAATACATAAAGAGAATATTTATAATAAAAACATTAATATATTCTAGCAAGATATTCATAAAGTAAAAAATATTCTTAAAAATATTTTAAAATATTCATATTATTTTTGAGTTTAAAAATATTTTATAATAATTAAAAAATATTATCAAACATAATTAATATAATTATAAATGAAATTATTTTCTTATCAACATGTTGATATATTTGTAATTACTTTCTCCTTACTATATAAAGAAATTTCTCATTTTGTTTAAGTTATTACTTTATGAATTAATCAAATCATTTTAATCAATATTTTATATTGTTATTACCACATAACACTCTCAGGAATATGCTTAGGAGTTGTCATCTTTATTGATATATAATTTATAATAAGACCATGAGTGCATAGAGACTTATTTAATAAATGAAGTTCATTGATAATAATATTCCGTTGTTCTACTTTAATTTATAACACTCAAAATCGTGAAAAATAAATGCGTTAAGATATGTTTTAAATAGTGAATATTACTTATAAAAGTTTTTAAAATTCTTCTTTATAAAGCATGTGTCCAAATAATTTACTAACTCATCCATAGTATTAATATTAAAATATAAATAAAAAATGATTAAATAAATATAAATAATGTTTTGGTTAAGTATATCCTTTTTAAGAGAGTCATTTACCACTAAGATATGTGTGTTCCTCGTTATTCTTAACTAATTAATTTTATTCTAAGGAAGTATTGCTTAATTTATTTTTTTTATATCATAGTATTTCACAAGTTTACGACGCATTCCCTCAAAAATTTAATCTTTATAAATTACTTCTTTTACAACAATATAATACTTGTTAAACAAATTCAACAACAGTGTTAAGCTATAAAACTGCATGCACATACTACTATACGTGTCTGTGTGCCTATAAGTCTTGTGTAGGATGTGTATCGAGTATTCCTTGTCATGGGAGAGATCAAGGATCAATATCCTTATTGAGAAGGCTATCCTTGCTGCACAAGAGAAAGGACCTAAGGTTATATGCCTTGGAATGCACAACAAGGTAATTAATACACTATTGTACTACTCTCTCTCTCCATTTGGCTGTGTATGTGTTTATATATACTAACTTCTTGAACACACACACACACCAGGATGAACAGCTGAATGCAAACGGAGCTGAAAGACTTGAAGATAAAAGTAGTGGATGGGAGCACTCTTACAACGGCAATTGTGGTAAACAAAATATGAATGAGGTTTTCTTAACTGGAGCTGAGGTTAAAGTTGGGCAAGTTATTTCTGCAGTTACCGTGAAAATATCACCTCACTGAAGGTAAAGCTTGTTTATCCCGTGTGTGTGCGTTTTTGTATATAGAGAATGATGCATAGTACACATATGCATATCGTAATTATCCGCAAATAATGCTATTGGTCCAGGTCATGGTTAAGTCTGTGCATGTTTTCGAAGCTTTAAAGAAGTCGATCCATCACAAGCTGGTTATGATGGATTCACTGGAGAAAGAGAAACAATGCAAGGTGTGTGTGTTTGTGTGGTGTTGTAGGTATATCCGTCTTGATCTTATATTTTTACTTTGATAAAGATATAACCAGATACATATAATATGTATGCATGCATATTCTTATATGTACGTGTGTGTGTACTGTGCAGACTCCTTGGAACACACTTTTACCATTTTACTGAACAATGGTTCCTCTTGGGCATGTGAGGTAATTAAGAGATTTAATTAAAAAAAACAAGCATGAGGTTGGGCTGCTAAGGTCGATAGTGTTATGAAAGCTATAGGCTTTCTCCCTCGCTATCGATACATATATATAGTATTTATAGTTTTTTGTTTTTATAAATGAAAAAGTTTTGTTACTGGATTCCATTGTTTAATAGTTTTAATAAATTCTTAACTATACGGAAGATTTCACATACCATGTGAATTCTTAATTAAGAGATTTTATATGTTACAAAGGCAAAAGAATATATATTATGATAATTATTCATATATTAATCTTAAATTTATGTTATGTAATGATAAAATAAAGTAAAATTACATTTTAAATAAAGTTTTTATAAAACTAAAATGAAAGTTAACTAGGTACAACCATACAATTGTTTATATGAAAATGCTGATTTTTAATGTTTTTCTTTAATATATAGTTTTTTATAAGGATGACGTGATGTTGACATCCTGAATAAATAATGTATATATATATATTTATTAAAATGGTTTTTTTAAAAAGAAATTTCTAACTTATACAACTATATGCATTTATATAAAATATTGTATCTTAATTTTAATTTTTTCATTGTAGGCCATTTACATTATATAACATATATTTAAAATTTCTTAATCTGAAAATTAAGAAAATAATGTGGAGTTTCATTTTCCACTGAAAATATTGTGATATATATAGAGAGAGAGAGTAAAAATACAAGGAGATTTTAGTTTCTATATGTAGATGAAAATTAGTAGGCCTCGCCAAGCTCCTGCTGGAATGAGTCCAGGTCTGCCAAGTCGCCATCATTTTCCAGAAACCGGGCTCCAATCGTCCACAACGCTTTGGTGCTCATACGTAGAAGGACCTACGCTCGCTGCTTGAACTTCTTCCGTGGCGGGCCAGACAAAGTCTGAGGGAGGTCCCCAAGATCATCTGGAAGAGCAGCCCCCATACTAGACACGAATTCCTCAACTTCATCCATGTTTCTGAGCACCACCTGCCTCAGTTCAATGCCAGTTATAGCATCTATCCGCTTACAGTAAATTGCTACTCCTCCTCTCTGCATATCCGTGATGAGCTGAACAAACGGAACGCACGATGCATCAGCACAGTTAAAGAACTCCATATACGCCTGCCGTAAGGACCTCCTCGTCAAAGTTTTCCGTTTCAGCTCCACACCCAGCACAGCTCCCTGTGAGAAAAGCTCCCCGAACATTCTCAACACTGCAACCAGATCGTTCTTCGAGCTGAGCATGCGCTTCCCGTTCACCCATGATGCATCTCTTGCTTGCCACCCAGCCCTCCACGGTTTTACAGTATCTAACTCGCTGTTGCTTCCTCGTAACTGTCATCCCATAACTGCTCGTCTCCCAAAAGTTTCTCTAGAACGTCATTATTGTCTCTTAAAATGTTCCCATCTTTGTCTTCGCTGACAGGCCCCATGATTTTCTGCGCCTGACGTACTAACTCAAATTCATCAATACCAAAGGAGCTTCGTGCAGCGGAAACTTCCTCAAGCTTCTTAAGAACGTGAGTAAGTAGCAGTGAAGCAGAAGGTTCTGCAAAATAAACAAAACGCCTTATCAAGAATCCGCTTTGTTTCAGGTCAGGCTTCTGAAGAATGTGAGTAAGTAGCAACGAAGCAGGAGGGCTTGCAAAAATAAACAAAACACCTTATCAAGAATCAGCTTCCAAACAAACCACGTCCACTGAAACGTGTCACCGACAACTCCAGCCATATCCAGAATGCACAAATCAATCAGGGGGGCAAAAGAAGAACGCATGACACAGAAAGCAGACAAGCACCGCAAGGAAGCACCCACTACTAAACGCAGATATAATAAGAGAAAGCAAGGAGTGGACACTGAAAAATCTACCAAGAAACACAAATTTGTCAGCTATATGTATCGACCCTATCGGCCTTTCACACTCAGGCACAAGCAGATCAACATGGAAAGAGACGCCATAGCCAGCCGCAAACAAGGGGTAAAAGCACATCTTGGGCAAATAATACATAGCCAAAGCATGAGACACACAGATGTGAGCGCGAAATCAAGATAAAACACATGCAATCACAAATCGGATATAGAAAGAGGGTAAAACAGCGCAATACCTGGAAAAGCGTATACAACTTTGTAACTGTAGTTAACGGCCTCCAGCTCTTCATCGAGAACTGCATCCCCGTCAGCGTCCATAAGAAGCCCATCTCCATAAGGCTTCAGAGATTTTATCACCTGTTCCTTTCGCACTGGACGTCTGAACTTCAGCTCGTCCAGAGTGACGCCGGCGCCTGACTGCACCACAACACAGATAATTTGCGCCACCATGTCCACTGCAACTTCGACCTAACCCTAATTTAATTTCTTTTTAAACCCGTAAGCTTCCATTAATTAATAAAGTAGTTTAACAACCTTAATCAAGTTTGAGTTTTTTAAAGTAGAGTTGCTGGCTGTGATTTAAGTCGAGCAATGATCCATTGCATTGCTGGCTGTGTACTGCACACTACTCTGTCTGCCAAGCATGTATACACTTACGGACCTACGTGCGTATATAACGTAAATAATTTCCTAAGTATACCACAGATAATTATGGTGTATATATATATTACATAGGTATATACGTATGCATGCATAAAAAACAATATATTATGCGTAACCATACACGGACTAAATTTATCAAATGATATATATGGTACGGGTCAAAACCTCCAAGAAGTACATATGTAAGTCGCACGTACACACATATAAAGGACCACGTACATTACATGAATACATTAGGGATTGTAAGGTATAAAATGTATATCATTAACTGTTGAGGTCTGTTTTTATGTCATTTTATGCAGTCTCGCAAGCCATAAGTTCTTCAAGGCCCAACTTTACCTGGTGAATTTAATTGTGGTAATCTCTCTCTCTCTCTTTCTCTCTCTACACACACACACACACAAGACATACATATGTACCATATATACGCATATATCTGTCTATTAGTATGTATAGCATAGTCATAAGAAATTCTAACACACAAGTCATACATATACAATATGTACATCTGTTCATATGTGTGTGTGTGTGTCTATGTCTATAATATATAATGTGATACCCATGCAGGTCGGGAATGTGCTATCGTGGTCTGCAGTTAGGTAGACCTGATGTATGTATTAAACCTTGCTAAACTTGTATTAAAAAGATTGCCATTTAGTTTATATTATATATATAAGTAAGTCATACTAAGTTAATAAAAAATAAAAATAAAAAGGTATTATGAATAATCTCTTCCTCAATTTGTCTGAATTTGAACCATATATACTTTAGATTTCTATTATTGTATACCATACATTATTTACTTTTATTTAACGAAAGCTTATGAATGTGTACGCACTTCTCTCTCTCCCTCTCTCTCTACACACACAAATAGTAATAAATATATATCATATCCTACCATATCCTTGTATCCTATTATATATAACATATACTATGTATTTTGGGAAGATTCATGGAATTTAACTTTTGACGAGATATTTTGGCTGCATGCATGTCTTTTAACGACCGCATGTCGGATACAACAACTATTTAATATGTATATAAATTCGTATATTTTAACATTATATTAATTAATATGCATTAACTACATGTGTTTATTGTTTAAGTATTCTCTTTACATGAATTAAACGCTGACCTGAAAAAACTGGATGACTGCATAGTCCAAGGACTATGCAGACTGTCGTGTTCACGCGGCTGGCGTCAGGTCGGTCGTTGTGTAGGCGTACATACATACACCTACATGTGTATGTACACACAGACCTCTACGTGCACACGTATGTGTTTACATATATACATCTTTCTTTGAGGCGCAGTTCTGAGGGGTTCTGGTAGCAGATAGAGGAGCAACCATGGCAACACATCTTGGCCGGTTCACATATTGGCCTTAGCAAAGACTTAGAGTGAAGAAAAGGTAATTCATAATTTAAATAACTTAAAACAGAAAGTCCGTCGATGAGTACATGGTCTGCATGTTGAATATGACCTGATTAAGAATCCACCGGTCGTGGGACTTTCAAGGTTCATTATCATACAATACTTACGTGTGTGTGTGTGTGTGTGTGAGAGAGAGAGAGAGAGAGAGAGCATATAAATTGAATGTTGCATTGTTCGTTCGTGTGTGTGTGTGATGACACACACACTATACAAACTTTCTTATTGCAGTATACCGTATACTTGCCTTTGGTTGTGGATTCAATTATTTCTGGGAGTTCAGACACGAACGTTTCCTTGCATGTGTTTGTCGTGTCTCTTCTTCAGTATGTTCAAGGGCAGCTGTGGGTGAGCGTTACCAGGTTTCATTATTTTGTTAAGAAGCACCAAGTTGTCACGAAGTTTGAGCAGCTCGATCGAGAATCTAACTGGTTAGAATGTTGCGTGTGTGTGTTTGTGTGTTAACATATACTGGATACATGCATGTACACATTGTTGATAATTACTTACGAGTACACCTTAGATACATTGTTAGAGCATATCAAATGTATACGATATAGAAATGTATATACGGTATGTATATAGGTTAAACCTGTATCGTTACTTTGGTGCGTGTGTGCTTGAAATGAACATATCTTCTGCATATATAAATGCCAAATAATATATTATATTACTCTTTTTATATGTAATATACGATGGTATGATACTTGAATGGCCATAAATTTTTTTTTATAAATTTAAGAAGATTTAAGATATTAAAATTAAATCTCTTTACACTTATTTAAATATTGTTGTGAAAGTTAAAAGATTTTTGTTTATACATTAAATCAATATAAATATTTAACTAAAATTTGATGTTATAAGGACATAGGCTATATTATTTATAAAAGAAAAACATACCTAATGAAGTTACTTTTTTAAATTTTGTTAAATAAGAAGAGAATGCAGTTGCAATAATGAAATATAAAGATTTTAATTTTCATTACTTGTTGAATAAGACATTTATTTTTAAGTGGCATTCTACATGTGTATTTAAATTAAATTTGAAAAATAAAAATTTAATATAAAGTCCCATAAGGATATACTTTCAATAAAATTATTTAGGTATGTAAGAGTTATAAAAAAGTAACATGAGAAGTATAATATAGGTTTAAAAATTAAATAATGAATGCAAATGACATATATAATATTATACAAGTGAATCTACTGAAGTAAGAACTGTGATAATAATTAATAATAATAATTGACATTGCCAATAACTTCTTTAGTAATTGTCTTTTAATTGACACCTTGAAAGACTTTACATGTTCAGTCAATATATAATGTTAAATCTTCACACGTGCTTTAAAATTAATTAAACTTGAATAAATTCACATACTTATGTTTAATAAATTGTTCAATACACTTTGCATAGTACTTTAGTGATAAATTAGATATTTAAACTTATTAAGAGAAACATTATATAAAAATTAAAATCGTTGAACTAGGTGTAATAAGCTTCTTCGAGCACAACATAATATACTATAAGAAAACCACTTTTAATTATGAAAAATGTAATATTAAAGAAATAATCAAGAAATCACAAACCTCTTTGTATTGTTTTAGTTAATTATGAATCAAGATAATGTCAAAACTTATAAAAAAAACCCACTAAAAACAAATTTAAAATTATCACCTATGATCAATATTATTAATGTTATATATTATAATGTTACACAAAATTGTTCATTAACAATTATATTTAACTAAGGATTCAATTGTTAAAACATATTAAAATTGATATTAATCAATAAAATTATTAAAACTTTACACATTTATACAATAAAAGTGAAAATTGAATGATCAAGTAGAACCTAATACATATATTAAAAGAAACATATAAGTAATGTATTCATTACATAAGTTACCTCTGTCATCCATGTGATTACTTAATTTTTATAATAAATCCTATTCAATATAAAATGACATCATTAACATTATTGTCATTACTATATAAACAATTAGATATTATTATCAATAGTGACTGTCAATTTAGGTAAACATCATATGTGTGTCATGTATATTTTGTGGCTCAACTACACCAAAGTAAGCCAACTTATATTATTTTGATTGATTTTATTATGATTTCCCTAAATTTTACTTTCACAAGTGTGAGCTAGAAAAACAAAAGCTACTCGTGGAGTTAGTTATAAGGTGAGCCTTAAGTATTAAGATGACCTTGAAAATATAATTACGCTGGTACATATGTACATCCAGGTGAACCTTAGTTATTATTAAGTATTAACTCAAAATATTAAGTTAATACAAAATCATTATTAATGTTATAAAACGAAAAACACAAATGAACCTAATAAATTTAAGTTATAAGGTTACGATGTGACATACTCGGTTCGGACGTATTAAAATATAATAATCATCAAGCCATATCATCAAAATTATATTAAATAATACGATAAACTCACTAAGTTATTGCTGGATTACATGTATTTATTCAAAAGCCTCAACCTTATAAAACATATTCTTAAAACAATCCATACTTAATGTTATTGAATCTTTAATGTTATAGTCCATTGTATTAATTAAGAATTTCCTCTTTCAAATATGTAAAAAACTCTTGAAGTGATAATTAAAAATAATTTAAACAATATTAAACATTATCTCTTGTATCACCTTGAATTTGTAAAGTTAAAATAAAATAAAGTAAAAGACAAAAATGAAAAGAAAAATTACTCAACATCAACAAGTTTGGTTAAATACTTGGTATATATATATATATATATATATGACTCTCAGTATCCATTGTCGTGAGAAAAAATAAAGAAATAAATAAATAGAAATCACGGCCCATGCGTCTTTATGCAAGTATGTTGCATATACTTTACAATATTTGAATTTTTTATTTGAAGTCAATAAAGATTAAATTATGAATATTCAACATTATGATATATTTCTTTAGGTTTTTTAAGATTAATATTTAATTATTGATAAAGTGTCTCATTGTTTACATTTAACAATAAGACTTTTAAATTAGGTTTTCTATAGTCTGTGGATTAGTTCTTAGAATATTCTAAATCCTTCTTGCAGGAATATTACTTTTGGATATGCTTAGGATATTGAAAATAACTTCAAGGAACGAGGGTTTGTCCGCCAGGAGGAAGAGGCATTCTTCTGCAAGCGGGTAAGCACAATGATTCATCACTCTCTCTCTCTCTCACACACACAGACACACACAATTCAGCTAATCCCCTCAAAATCTACAGAGTATTCATGAAATTCGGCAAGCGCCTTCAGCAGCAGATCGAAGAAACACTTCCTGAATGGCAGGACAAATTCCTCTTTACAAGCTGCTTAAGAAGCGCCTCAAATTAATTGCTGCCGAGTGCTTTTTCAGGTATATTACATATAGTTAGGTACTTATACATATAATTGCGTGTGTGTGTGTGTGTGTGTGTCTCTCTCTCTCTCTCTATATATATATGTATGTATATTGTATGTATTTATTTAATTAATTTTATTTTTTGTGCAGAGAATCCATTTGGTGCAAATTCAAGTAATGACAGTACAGAGAGTGTTAATGGGCCAGGTGCAAGAGATGCAAATGCAGGGCTTACAGGACAGGAGGTTGAGTTTATCAGGCTGTTGAATCTTGAGCTTGAGAAGTTCAATGCTTTCTTTATTGAAAAAGAGGAGGAATATATTATCCGATTACAGGTATATATATTGATTGTGTGCGTGTATACATACACACGTCTAATAATATTTATATCAGGTATGTATCCATATATGAGAGAGGATGAGTAAAACATCTCTTTCTTGACTCTTTTCTATTATCTTAATTTAAACTTAAATACACCCATGCATAGTTTTTGAGATTGGGAAACGTGTGACAGGACTTGAAGGAGAGAATAGAGAGGGCCAAAGTGGAGAATGAAGATGGTGGTCCATACTTTGATGAAGAAATGCTTAAAATTTGGAAGGACCTTGTCACTTTCCATGGTGAGATGGTGCTCCTTGAAAACTACAGCTCCCTCAACTACACAGGTAATGTATATCTAAATGGAACCCACATATATCATATTACAATGTATTGATAGTTGGAATTGGTATCTCATATATCTTACAACTAGTATAAAATATCTCTCTCACACACGCGCGTGCACACACACGTGTGTGTGTGTGTGTGTTGTGTGTGTGTATGTATGTATATGCTTGTTTATCAGGTTTAGTGAAGATACTGAAGAAGCATGATAAGACCACTGGAGCACTATTGAGGCTACCATTTATCCGAGAGGTTTTACATCAGCCATTCTACAAGACGGAGCTTCTTTCGAAACTCGTCAGGGAATGTGAAACCAACCTCCATGCCATTTTCCCATGGACGTTCCTCGGGGAGACTGTAACCCCTCAACTTCAACTTTGTGTGTGTGTGTGTGTGAGAGAGAGATCCTTGACCATACTGAAAGTTTATATATATATAGGGAGGGAGAAAGGTGAGAGCTCAACACAGGCACAAGCACAACAGGAAGTGGGAGAATGTTCGTCTCCGAAGAATGAGCAGGGCAACATGGAGGGGATATACCGGAGTACTATGGCTGCTTTGCATACAATACAGGAGCTTAGGAAGGGCAGCTCCACATACAGTCCTTTGTCGCTACCCCTCTTTAGGTCGGAAGATGAGGTGCTTGGTGTGGTTGTGGATGAATCCACTGTTTCATGCTAACATGGTAACCTGGTATATATAACGTGGTTTTGGTTTTATGTTTTTAACGAAATCTGTGATTAAATATCTTCTTCTTTTTTTTAATTTGTACATAATTAAGTATAATGTACAAATTAAATGAACTCTCTGATTGACGTGTTAAGTTTACAGCCATTTTCACTTATTTTTTAATATTCATATCAATAAACCCTAAAACACTCCTGTTCCTTTATGTGAATGGTATATTCTCTAAGAATAGTATTATTATTAAAAACTATTTGTTAACCGTGGCCAGTTAAGAATAAATAAGGAACTGATCAACTACAAGAGAGTGCAATATGATCAAACATTTTATAAAATTATAAATTAGTAAAACCCTTTTCCTTGTTGTAGTCCGTGAGGTCGATGGTGCAGATTTGGTTTGTTAATAATTTAGTTTCATGTGTTTAAAAACCATATAGTATTATATGTAACTATAAGATATAAACATATATATAGTGGTTCACTTTAATGTGAACAATATGTCTATTGAATAACAATGTGTGTGTACAAATACATCAAAAATATATGTTTTTAACTAGTTAATATATGTGTATGTTTGTATGTATATTTTCTTTACCTTAATTTACTGATATATATGAATCCATAAGTATTTAATTTTTAGATATTCTTTCCCACTTAAAAACCTAGTTTTTGAAAGATAAATATGTATATATATTAATTCGATGGTTTAGATTTTATTTAATTATGTTAATTATATAAAATTAAATATTATAGGAAAATAATAGAGCTTATTTTAAGGATATATTTTAATTGGATAGTTTATATTTAATTTTAATACGATCCGGAGGATACAATAACAAGAATACTCACAAATATCTATACCACTACATGAGAGAGCATTGTTTTAAATTCATCATATAAAAACACGGAATCTTAAGTAACCAAAGTAACTTATTTAGCACTATAACTTGCATGTAGTTTAAAAGAATAGGAATTTAAATGCTTTCAAAGATTACTTTTATTTTGATTAATAATTCAGATTTAATCTTTAAGGTACTTAGGATTAAAGAAACTTTGATTAAGTTTCATCTTTCACACTCTATATTTATATATTATTGTAAGCTATATATTAAAAGGTTAAGTTATTATTTATGAGAAATGGATTAAATAGGTTTATGCTTATGTATATATTTTAATGTGTGCATGTATGTCATACACACACATATAATATGTTGTTAAGAAATTTTAGCATATACATTTATATACAAAATTAATGATTGATTACAATTGTGTTGTTCAATAGGATTCTAAAGAATTAAATAGGATATAAAAATAGTAAATTCATGCATCTGTTCAAGTTAAGCATTAAATAAACTAAACTTATTTTTTTTAATATTCTCAGAATCCTTAGAATTTACTGCAGTATATTCCCATGGCGCCAGTTGAACATTCTGTCACTTGTGAGCGCTGCATAATACATCTTCTGAATCACCATTTAATCATAGTAATAATACTCTTTTCCTTTTTTGTTAAACATTGACTTTATTAAACTTAATTAAGTAGTAATATAGATAATAAAATAACTAAATTAAAATATTCCTCCTGAATAAATGTGTACGTCCAATGAACTGTCTTTAAACTAATGAAAATACATGTTTAACTTGAACATTAACTTCAATTTAATATTTATAAGTTGAAATTAAATTTATATTTATTTAATGATATACTTAATAGATGATGTTCAAAATCATCTGAATACTTAAATACTTACACATTTAATAAGAGATATACATTAAAAGTTTTATCTCAATAACTTATATAATTTTTGTTTTAACTTTATATATTATAATTGTGTGCACCTCCACGTGAATTCATTAATTGATTATAGTGTTATATTAGTGATTATCATCAAGTTTATCAATTTATATAGTATATAATAAAGATCTAATGTAAACAAAAGAATATCTAGACATCATTATTAATAATGTATTATAAGCAATCAAAAATTAAATCATTTAGTTTGTATATAAAGAACGATTATATACATGTAATATTTGTATAGATAAACAATAAGTATAAACTATATAAATTAAAAATTAAAATTAAAAATATTAATTTCATAAGTTAATTACAAATATTAAAAGACTTGTGAAGAATACGTACGATGGCTAAATTTACACAGACACACATATATAGACAGTACACACGCATTTAAATATACATAAGCACATTTATGGGATCTATCCATTTTTCATAAATAATAATACCTTAAAGTTTTAATATAGCTCATGAATATATATATATAATTTATAACGTAGATTGGAAAGACGCAACGTAACCAAAGTAAATAAAATTAACCTATTGTGGTGATTTAGGAAATTTTAGAATATTTACATGATATATTTAAAGAAATAAAATATACTATTCGATTCTTTGATTTATTTAATTCTTTTAAATATGTACAAGTAGATAACTTATGTTGATTTTTCCTCTACAGCTACTGAAAGTTGAGAGATATATAATGTAAACATTAATATCAGCTTCAAACTTCAAACTATTATATGAGTTTTATTATATATTGTCTATATGCAGCATATGCATTTATTCACAAATGGTTGGTTAGAAATATATGTATATCCATGTATTACATGTCTAATGCCAAATATACATTAATGAACAATTTACACATACATGTGCACTATTTGTGTTTATATGATTTATTCATAATATATCTTCTGACTGAAACCTAAAACTAACCTTTTTAATGCTGTAACAAATATTAAACGAATTCAGTGATAATGTTCTTTATTTTTTCTTTAAATATAAACTCTAATCTATGTATATATATTAACTTGAAGTGAACTTAATTTGATAAAAATATAGATTACTATCAATTTAATCACAAAAGAAAAGGATATTGATTATAGTGTATTTTCTTTTTACATCAGTTTTAATTTAAGATAAATTATCTATACGAGTCAATAGTTGTATATATATATATATATATATCACTAAAGCAAAATAAATTCATTTGTCTTATGTTTCCAAAAACATCAGAATTTTACTAAATTAAATACTAGAACGGACTGGTTGTGCTTTTGGTGGCGGTGGAATGAATGGCGGTTGATCGTGTCTCGGTGGAGCGTAGATCTTGTCGTCTTTGAGAGCGTAAACAAGAGCTCCAGTTGCCACCACCGCTGCTGCGGCTGCATAATACATACTCTGAATCACCATAATACTAAACCCTAATACACCCTCACTCCTTTTATACCCTGCATTAACCTTTTCCACGCTGTAACGATTATTCTTTACCTTTTTGTTTGAAATGTTATTGTCTAATTAATTATTCTAATTGTGTTAGTAATATGTGTGTGTGTGTGTGTGTGTGTGTGTGTAATGTGGATGTCCAAGGAAAGGAACTGAGTATTTAGTTACTTGATTACTAATATTTATCATCACGTTTAAGACTCTAAATCAGTATATTCTTGAAAGGAATACCGGTAGCACCAAAGGTTCCATGTTCTCTCGTACGAGGAATGGTATATATTATTTACATGGATATTTATGAGAATATTCCCTTTGGTTATTATTTATGTTTAAATTCTATGATTCTAATATGAACTATCTAATTAAAATATATCCTTAAAAATAAGATTTATCCTTCTACTATAGTATTTTTATATAATAATATTATTTAAAAGATAAAATAATAGCTAAACCATCGAATTAATATATATACATATTTACCTTTCAAAACTATGAAGAATATTTAAATTATATACTTAATAGATTCATGATGTATTAGTTAATCATTATAAGCAGTGTTTTATCCCGTAATAAAAACTGTTACGGATTAACAATTAAATTATATTAGTAATAAAGTAAATTAATAATTAAATATTTTTGTAGCATTTTTTAACCACGGGATAAAACACTGATTATAAGCACTATATAATACTGTATATGTAATATGTAAAGCAACTTGAAACTTTAATAAAGACTATTATATGAATTGTAATATATTTCTTTTACACACAGATAAGACTGTAATATAGTTTGACGCATTAAAAATTTATATTTATATTAGTGGCGGGCCAAATTTTAATAAAACTATAAAGTTATCAAAAGATAAATTCTTTAACAATTAATATTTATTTCGATCGTATTAATATATCCACCCACTACATAACGTCACAAATTGTATGAAACATGTTTAAAATATTCATGCACACTGTTTTATATTTTAATATATAAGTCATTAATTTATATAACAATATATAAATAAAGTTTAAACATATATTTTCTGAATTAGCCTAGACTTCTTCTCTTTTTAATAAAACATATGTAAGTTCTGAAATTCTCATTTTAATAAATGTATTTTTTAATTATTTAAATAGTTTAGTAAATTTAGAAGGTCTCTCTGTAATTTTATATCTCAATCGAAGTATAAGATAAATGTAAGATTTATTAAGACATATTTATTGTAGTACATATTTTGTTTGTGTCTGTGTTGTGCGGTGTGTGTGTGCTCAGAGTGAATGATTTATGAAAACTTACAATAAAATATTAACATATTGATATATTTCAAATAATTTTGCGTATCCCACTTTAGCTCAGTTGGTAGAGTGGAGGACTGTAGTAACGTGCACAAATATCCTTATGTCGCTGATTTGATTCCGG
This sequence comes from Selaginella tamariscina, assembly GCA_003024785.1. NCBI lineage: Eukaryota > Viridiplantae > Streptophyta > Lycopodiopsida > Selaginellales > Selaginellaceae > Selaginella > Selaginella tamariscina. The sequence goes on from PUQB01000153.1 coordinate 141,252, forward strand.
CAGGTCGGATAGTTATTTATTAATATATCATTATGACTTATATGCAATTTATGTCAAATATACAATGTTAATGATATATGTAAAATATAATCAAAGTAGTCTTGTGTGTATTTTTAATTAACTTATATGCAATTTATGTCAAATATACAATGTTAATGGTATATATAAAATATAATCAAAGTAGTCTTGTGTGTATTTTTAATCATATTGGTTATTTAATCACCTGTTTAAAAGTAGAGTATTCACTTTCATAACTTTATTTTATATTTCATCTTGTACATTTTATAATGTAATAATACATTTAACATTATATTAGAAATATATATCTGTTAACTACAAAACCTGATCAGTTACTAATAATATACTTTTATCAGTAATAAAACTCATTAATAATAAATTAAACTATCATTTACCATAAAATTAAAAATGATATAAACTTATAATGCCAGTTAACGTGTATATATAACTTAATATATAAATACAGAAATATATAGAGACATTACATAGTTAAATTATATAAATAAGAGAATCTCAAGTATTTGAAGTACTCGATGTTAAACATGTCACAGATGACTGGTACAAATCCACTTCATTTAATAAAAGTCCTAATTAAAAAGAAATATATAATTAAAATCAGAATAAACACTATATATATACACACACACCTTTAAAACTTCTTCCAAATCTTTCCTTTGAATGTGAAACAGATGAGTCCGAACTAGCAACAATGGTGTCCCTGGGAATGCCAAAGTCACCACTTGTTGCTCAAGAGGATTCTAAAGATATTAAACAGAATATAAACATACATATAAATTATGTGTGACTAGTATGCTATACACATGTATACTATGTGTGACTATGTGTATGGTGTGCATATATCAGACTGTAATCACACACTAAATCATTCTATTCAAGTTTAAGCATTAAAGAAACTAAAATTATTCTTAAAATCATTTGACAACATATATATTGCATACATACATTACATTATATATATATATATATATAATACGTACATACATGCACACGCACACACAGAGATATATATGTGTGGGTACACACACATTTAAATATACAAAAGCAGAATATCATTTATGTGATCTATCCATTTCTCATAAATAATACCTTTTAAGTTTTTAATATACAGCTCATGAATGTATATACAGTAATATATAATATATTTTAGTATAGAGTGTGAAAGATGAAACGTAACCGAAGTTTCTTTAATCCTATATACCTTAAAGATTGAATCTGAATTATTGATCAAAATAAAATAACCTGTTCTATATATGCCTGACATGATTTTGGATATTTTAAGAATATTTACATAATAGTATGCTATTAAAATCTTTATTTTAATTCATTCTTATAAATATGTAAATTTATTTTGACTTTTGCAGATTTTTCTACAGCTACCGAACGTTGAGACGTACTATTATATGAGTTTTAATATATATCGGCTATAGGCAGCATATGCATTTATTCACAAACGGTTGGTTAGAAATATTTATATGTATTACATAAATAGATATTAAACAGAATATAAAATAATGATGAACAATTTACACACATGCATACCGTGCCTACGTAATCTGTTTCATGAGACATTGGTTTTGGTGGATTTCTCTTGTACTGAATCCTAAAACCATTGCATTAACCTTTTTAATGCTGCAGAAGGTTAATGCTCCAACAAATGTTAAGTGATAATATTTTATATTCTTTATATTTAAATGTAAAATTCAAGTAAATATTCTAATCTATGTATACAGAATCAACTTAATTTAGTAATATACATTATATATATAGTTTTTATAGAAGTTTTATATGCTTTACTTATCATTTAAATTTAATACATATGTATATATAAAATATCCTTTTTATTAAAAATCTCTCACGTTTCCTCGTTAAAACATCAGAATTTTACCAAATTAAATCGTTTAAGAAGTACTACGGACTTGTTGTTGTGGCATTGGTGGTGGAATGAATGGGGCTTGATCGTGTCTTGGTGGAGCGTAGATCTTGTCATCTTTGAGTGCGTAAACAAGAGCTCCAGTTGCCACCACCGCTGCTGCCGCTGCATAATACATACTCTGGATCACCATAATACTAAACCCTAATACGCCCCCGCTTCTTTTATAACCTGCATTAACCTTTTCCATTAACCTTTTCCATGCTATAACGAATATTCCTTGTGAATATTACGAATTAATAATAACAATCTTCCCCTTTTTGTTTGAAAGGTTAACGTTCGAGTCGTTATTCAACCTAAATTAATTTGTGTGTGTGTGTATAATGTGTGGAATGTGAACGTCCAGTTTATTCTGCAGCTAGAAGTTAAGTGTCGTGAAATATATTATAAACACAGGTTGATGCATATGCCTGTGTGTGTTACAGCATCAAACGATGTCTTGTGACTGTAGAAACTCGCATATTATGTTTATAAATGAATACATTAATATCAGCTTGGAACTTTAAAGACTATTATATGAATTGTAATCCTAGGGAGTCCACTTATAATATATATGTATATATATGGTATGACCATGTATGACTTTTTAAATACACCCACTATACATTTTAAAATTTAATATTTAACCACTATATATACATACAATAAGAGTATTTACTCTCTTGTTTTCTCCAAACCTCTAACGCTTCTTTTAATAAAAGCAAATTGTCTAGTTTTTTAATATATTTTTCAAAATATTTTCTTTTTCTAATATAAGATGTTCATATGTGAAATTGTGAAGGATTTTAATTATTTTCATAAGCTTTAAGATCCTACTACCTTTATATTAATAAAATCAAGTTACATTTGAACTGTATATTGAAATCTCTCGTGAACTACCCACCCTTTTTATACTGTGTTTTACTTTGGATTCAGTTCTGTATGAAAAAATATACACATACCAAATATTTTATTTTACACCTCTCACGCTCAGTCCACATGATGGTGACTGGACTCCCTGGGATTGTAATATACATCTTTTACACACGGATAAGAATGTAATATAGTTGACACTTTAATATTATTGGTGGTGAATCAAGTTATCAGTGTACTATACACACCCACACACACAGTATTAAATATAATAAAAAGTAATAGTATGCAATGTAGCATAAATAATCTAAAAAGTATATAAATAAAAGCCACGTGGAGTAGCATTTAAAATAAAACTTCAAATTTCTTTTATATTGAGATTGTTCAACCACACGATAATATAATATAGAAAACCATTCATAAATGGCAATGACAAATAAAAGTAAATATATAAAGTCCGCTTGTCATAAACACCCATCATATAATTGAAATATTTAAAATAAATTTTAAAATTAAAAAAAATACAAATCATTGAATTACGATATATTTTTTCCATATACTTTAAACTTGAACATTAAATTTATTAAAGTATATTAATTATATATATGACACGTGTATTTCTTTCTCTCTTGAACAAATGTCAACGTGTAAAGAATTGTCTTTAAACTAAAATACCATTTAACTTTAACATTAACTTTAATATGATATTATACTTTTAATTAAATCTAAATTTAATTAATGGCAATGATGTTTATTTAGTTATATTATACAAAATTATTTGAATATTTATAATGTATACATTAATATCAGCTTGAAACTTTAAAGACTATTATATGAATTGTAAACACATGGATAAGAATGTATAATTGACACTCTTCGATATTCATAGTCAACCAAATATTAATAAATTATAAAGTTATCTAAATTCTTTAATATTCTATATTTATTTGGATTATACTAATGTATAAGAAATTAAGGAGAATGGAAAAGGTAGTTCATTTGCTTATCTGTAACGTCACAGAATGTATAAAACACATTAAAATTTACAAACTATTTAATATTTTAATATATAACATAATACATAAATATATTATTTAAACTTATAATTTTAAACCTTTTTCTTTTTAATAAAACATTTGTAAACACTACAATTTTCAATATAACAAAGTTAAAAATTTACAAAGTAGAACATATTAATGTGTTAACTATATATATTTATATATATACATAAACACATAAATATCTTTAGAAAAATCTTTAACAAGAAAAGCTACATTGAAGTGTGTTCAAACATTGTTTAAAATTTAAATTTTAAAAAATTAAAATTATTGTTAGAATCCTTATAATATAAGGACTATTAGTTGCCTCTGCATAATATAACTTCTCAATCACCATTTATTATGAAGCTCTTTTTTTTAAAACTTTTTTAATATATTGAATATTCAGTAACAATGTAATTTGTTTTATTTATGAATACATGTACATATTAAATTTGAATTAAATTATATAGATTATATTATTAATCAAATAACCAAACAAAGTAAATATAGTGTTTTTTTTTTCTTTAAATAAATGTGAACCCTACTATAGATTCTATATAAAAGGTATTATTGACATTATTAGAGTTGTTACTATTGTTGTAACAAATATAAATGTATTGGAATAGTCAAAATCATGGTAATATAAAGATGTTTTAGGAGATCCTATTACTTAATAACTGTTGGTACTATAAAAGTTATTGCTATTGTATTACACCTTGTTATAAAAGATCATATTAGAACATGAGTTGTTTTTGTTGTCAAAATGTTAATATGTGTAAGCCTTATATATAGTTCATTTCACTTCATTAAGCCCACATATAATTCATTTAATTTCAATAAATTACATTTTTAAAAGTACTAATATAAATTACATAAAAAATAAATTTTACTTGAAAAACCTAATTTCTAGTACTAGTATTTTCAAAAAGTACAATAAAAATTGAGTTGATATAATTGTTAATTTAGTGAGCAACAATGCGATCTTAAAATGTTATTTTTAAACCCTTTAAAAACTTTTTAAAATAAGTATTTTACTAATTAATTTTTATATATCATCACATTTTTAATATAAAGATAAAAATAAAACACTTAACATTTTAAACCTTATAAGCTCAAAAGTCCAGTCTATTTAATTATAATAAAAGGTCTCATCAAAATTTAATCTTTAAAAACATAAATAATTTTGACTTCACCCTCGTGTAGATCTCTAATTTATTTTTAATTATATTTGAATTTTAAAAACAGAGAATATAACATAAAGGAGAAACATAAACACAGAAAATGTTTAGTTTATTTTTGTATAATGATATTTAATTTCAAAATTAAGAAAAATAACGTAAAGCAAAAAACATGATATAAAACAAAGTTCAACATAAACATTGGTTTATTGAGTATAAAAAAACTTGTATAATGTTATATTACTAAACTTAAATTATTAAACTTGATTTTTTTAAATTAGGAAACCAAAAGTGAAGAATCTGACGGTGAGATCGATATGGCGTCTCCCTACTATCTGACGCTGGCCATTCTGTACTTTGACTTGGAAATAGCCTCAAACCAGTCTTTCAAAATTGTTGCTAATTTGCTTTTGAAGAAGGTACTTAGCCAAAATTTAAATATTTTGTATATTATATAAATGTATTCTTGCGATACTATTACTCTATTCTCCGTAGATTAGGACGATCATAATACACATTACTATAAATAAGCATCCACATTAGTGCTATATTTTTTAATGTAATCATAGCGTTGTGTGTTTAATCAATTCTCCATATGCTTGAAGATTTATTCTTACTACTCATAATACACATGCACGCACACACACATTGTGGATTTCGTATTATCTTAGACTTAAACAGGTTGTAGTTGAGGAGCAACCTAATGACGTATCAGAGGTTCCATGTTTTACTGGATAAGATAGCTGTGTAGCTGGTTAGAAGCAGGGATGTAACCAGGGAAGCTTGTATACAGAACTTGATTGAGGATCCATACGCTGGCTCACCACGGATACCGAATGGATGGTACATACACAAACAAAAATGAAGAATATGTAAGACTTGCCTCTTAGATAGTTTTTTTAAAAATCCTTTAATAACCATTCAACGCACATGGCTATTGCTTTATTAAACTATGTTATCAAACACACATGGTTACATTTCATGTACTTAACAAGGATATTGGCGTGCTCTTTTCATGGTATGCTTAAAAAGGTCTTTTGACTTTCTCTTAAGAAGTCCCATATCTGTATTCTTGTCCTTATTAGTTTCTGTAAGCATCTTAGAAGACTCACTAGGACACGTTTCATTAATTAATAAAGAGTTATCTATAACCAGTTCGACTTTTTTCTTAAGTCCTCCTGTAGAAATGGTGCCTTTACGATTAGATCGCTTACCCTTGGCAGTAAACACGTTTCCCTTATAATTCCACTTGGGATGAGCTTTAAGGGCAACCACTTTGTCTGCAGTGTCTGCTTTGGGCTCCTGTTTTGGTGCTTCGCGGCTAGAATAAACTATTCTAATCTTTAACATCTTTCCCTCGCACATAACGCTTATTGACTTGCCCTCTGCCATTCTGAAAATACCCTAGTATGAAAATGCCCTAGTAGGTATCTCAATTTATATAGAGTAGAAGAAAAACGTGTCACTTCACAATAGGTACATTTCCTTTTCATTAACCTTTTTCATTAACCTTTTGCATTAACCTTTTTCATTAACCTTTTCCATTAACCTTTTCCATGCTATAAAGTTGCTAATATTACTAATTAGCAATAATAATCTTTCCCTTTTTGTTTAAAATGTTAACGTTCAAGGAGTTGTTATTAAATCTAAATTAACTAGTGTGTGTGTCTATATATATATATATATATATATATATATATATATATATATATATATATATATATAAATTTGTGGAATGTGAACGTCCAGTTTATTTTGCAGCTAGAATTTAAAGTCTAAATGTTGTGAAATAGATTATAAACACGAGTTGATGCGGACACCTGTGTGTGTTACAGCATTAAACGATGTCCTCTGAATGTAGAAACTCACATATTTTGTTTATAATAAATACATTATAATCAGCTTGGAACTTTAAAGATTATTATATGAATTATAAATTGTAATATATCTCTTTTAAAACTGATAAGAATGTAATATAGTTGACACTTTAATAATTTATATTTATAAAATTTTATAAAAATTATAAAGTTATCAAAGGATATACTATATATATAGTATAAATATAATAAGAAAAGTATCCAATGTAGCATAAATAATTTAAAAATTATATAAATAAAAGCCACGTGATGACAATAAAAAATACCCATATAAAGTTTAAAACACGTGTTCCAACCGCTCTTGTCATAAACACCCATAATATAATTGAAATATTTTAAATAAATTTTAAAGTTAAAATAAAATACAAATTATTTAATGAAGTTTTATCTTTTGCATATACTTTAAACTTGAACATTAACTTTATTAAATTTAATTTAGTAGCAATATCAATTATGTTATCAATCAAATAATTAAAACAAGTATATTAATTATATATAAGATGTGCGTTTTTTTTTTTTCCTCAACAAATGTGAATGTCCAATTGTCTTTAAATTAAGATTAAGTTTAATATGGTATTTATACTTTTAATTAAATCTAGATTTAATTAATGGCAATGATGTTTATTTGGTTATATTACACAAAATCATCTAAATACTTTCATCATAACTTGTAAACTTAAACATATTAGTTTTGGTGTGTATAATTTGTATTTTATTTAAATTTTCTGACCTAAAATATGATATTAAACTAACAAGCTAATACACCATCAAGGCTTAAAGATCTTTGGCATACATGTTATATTGTGTATATAAAATTAGTTTAATTAACTCTTAAAGTGAAATTTAGCTTTCATAAATTTCTATTTATTTATTATAGTGTTATCTTAATTTATGTAGGCATTATTATTTAGCTTAAATTAGGTAGTAATATATATTATACCATCAATCAAATAATTAAATAAGTATATCGATATGTGTGTAATGTGATGGTCTAAGGAATTATAAATGTTGTAAGTAAAATGGGAATGATATATGAAAATGAGAATATAAAAAAAAATAAAATTAATACTTACATATTAATTATTAATATTTAAAACATACATTTTTTAAAATATTCTTTCTTTAAACCTATATTATTCTAAAAGTTATTTCTTTATATTAAAAAATGCCAATTAAATAACAAAATTTATTAATTATTAAGAAAATGGGACTATAGATATTCCCATTTTAGTTATAACATTTATAATTATTTTTAAATTCGTGAATATATAATGAATTTAAACATTAAATTTATTTTAATGTTTTTAATTTATTTTAGTGAGTTATTACACCTTTTATTATCCTAATTTTTAGTAAAATATCATAATTCTTATTTTAAATTATAAAATTTGAATAAATAATACTCATAAATAACACATTGTTTACAGATAAACAATATTACACAATACATGATTAAGTTAATAACTTAATAAACTACTGTAAATCGTAAGAATACTTTATATATTATATAAATAATCAAACTATTTCATGTTGTATTTTTATATTAATTGTAGCATCATTCATATAGAAGTTGAATGCTGTACTGCCGTATTATTTTATTATTATTATTAATTAATCATTTATAAGGCAAATTATAATTTATAAAATGATTAAAAAACACAAAATAATATTAATATAATTGTTAAGATGTATGTAATTTATATTTTAAATAGGGAAAGTTATTAAAATGTTTTTTAAATGATGAATATATTAGTTACTGCCACCGCATAATCCTTTCTATGATACTAAACCCAATTTACACATACATGTATACTATGTGTGTATAATGTGCCCATATGAGGATGTACTCACGCACTAAATCTGCATCTGTTCAAAGAAAATTAAAATTATTCATTTTATATTCTCAAAATTGTTAAAATAAGGAGTGACATGGTTGAAAGTGTCTTAATGGCTGTCACTTACGAACAGAGAAGTAATAACTACCTCTTCATTTGCATCACTCTCTTCTTTTTATAACCGGCATTAACCTTTGCAAGGAATAGTAATCATATTCTTTCCCTTTTGTTTCTAAATATTAACAAAAGACTTTATTGTTTATTACAGTAAATTTGTCATTAAATTTATTTAATTTTTTAATTAAATTTAATTATTAATTAAATAGTTAAAACCAAGTATATTGATTACATGAATCCAGCCCCCTTTTTATTAGTGACAATTAATTAAAAGTTAAATAATTTACAAATAACAAAAACCAAAAACATATATTTAAAGAAATATATTTATACATGAAGGTATTATTAATTTATATTTTTTAAATACATATAAACTCATTAACATAATTAACTATGATTAAGGGAGGGAGTTGAATTGTGAAATTATGTGCATTCTTTTTTCCTCCTGGATAAATGTAAAATTGTCTTTAAATTGATGAAAATACATATTGTAAAGTACCTTACACTACAGTAAATACGTAAGTTACGTTACAATATTTAATTGGAACGTTAACTTTAATTTACTATTTATATTTTTTAAGTAAGTTTATGTTTAATTAATGCTAAAGTAAATAGGTGAATATTACACAAAATCATCTCCATACTTCAATCACAAATCTAAAAATACATTAAAAGATATACATTTAAAACAAACTTAAATAGTTTTTGTTTTAATTCTATATAAATAGAATTGATTGCACCTCCACGTGAATTCATTAAATGATATATGTATATATTTTTATATTTTTTTGTTAAATGATTTTTATTAATTTATTTAATTTATAATTAAGACCTAATGGAAATAAATAATATTTAAACATCATTATTTAATAATACATAGTATTTGCATTATAAGCAGTCAAAATTAAATCATTATACATAAAGAACAATTAGAAAAGATATACATTTAATATTAGTATAAATAATTAGTAATTATAAATTATAATAAATTAAAAATTAAAAATATTAATTTTTATTAAAGACGTGAAGAATACATGTAAGGAAATTTTTATTTTTCTTAAAATCCTTTGACTATATATATATATATATATATATATATATATATATATATATATATATATATATATATACATACATACATATGCACACACACACAAATATATTTGTGTGTTAGAAGCTGCTTCAACTTCAACTATGAGTTTCTGTTTTATATAAGCATTTATTAAAGCATACTAGTATAATTCATGTTCTTATTTAATTATAAAATAATTACATATATTTATTAATAAATTTTGGTGTCTTTGAATTATTAATAACAAAGAAATAAATTTGAAGGTCAATTTTATTAACAGAGAATCTTTTCAAGATATATAAATATCATGTTATTTTATTGTGGTACCAATCAAGCTAAGTTAATGGTTCATGTAGCATCTACATGATTTAATTGTTGTGAAATGATTTTTTCAAGGGTGGAAGGCATAATCCAAATAAAAGAACGTATAATGGATAAGACTTATTAGATGTTGCTAGTTTAATGAATAGGTTAGAAGAGTTGGTTGTTGGGGTAAAATAAAGTTTTTTAGGTTACATCTAGTGCATTTGGTTAAAGTTGGAACTAAATGAGTCAAGGTTAACTTAAGTGATTATAATTATGTAATTACGGATGTAAACATAAAAAAAGCCTTAGATTATGTTTAAAAAATGTACAAGACTAATGTTTTAAGGTCAATATATATGTGCGCATAAACATTAATATCACCATAAAGATATGCAATTGTATATCTATATACAAACATAAGAAAACCCTGTATATATAAATATATAAATGCTTATAATTTGTAAATAGGGATTTCAACATTATTTGATAAACTTTGGATAGTAGAAGACTTTTATAAATAGCATTTTAAAGACAATTTTAAATTGGTTTTTAACGATAAAAATATAATTTTGAATTGGTTTTTAACAACGAAATATAAAATGTTGATATTGAGGTAATGCGCGAGGAAGTTAAGATTAATGTAGATGCCTCGCATGAAGAAGAGAAAAATGACTTTACTTGTAAATGAAATTAAAGATATAATATTAAAATCTTGTATGTAGAGTTTGAGAAGAATGACATTGTTTAAAAATTGTCAAAACCACCTTAGTTAGTAAGTTAAATGGCAAAGCCATGTGTTTTTCTTTTAGATTTTCTTTTATATATTTATATAAAAGCATTATTTAATTATGCAAATTGACCCAAGTTAGAGCTAGCACATATATATTTCACATACGTTTTTGTCAATAAAAAATGCTCATATTGTAGTGTGGTATATTAAATAATATTTTACACTTTGTAAGTTACATAATAAATTTTAATTTATTTTAATTTAGGATACCAACATATTAACAAACAAAGTTTAAACAACAAAGGCAATTAAAAACACTTAATATATTTTGTAGAATAATCAAAATCTCAAGAAAGACTTGATAATTGTAGAAAGAAAGTCACAGTTACTTTGACTTGAATGATAAACCCTCTAATGTGAAATTAATGTTAGAGTAGTATCAACAAAATAATGTAATAATAACATTCTTAAAATTTTAATAGTTTAATAAAGATTATGAAAGTCAAAATTTGTTAATAAATTATAAACAGGGAGTATTATAAATTATCCTTATTGTATATAGGGGTCAAATATTAAATTTGTATATGGTATATTTAAAAAGTCATACACGGTCATACCATATATACATATATAAGGGGACTCCATGGGATCTATATATTAGGGGAATATTATGCATACATGCAGTCTTGTGTGTGTGTGTCTGTGTGTGTTTTAAGAAGGCCCCTTTACCTACATCCGTGACCAACTGCAGTTCTAGAGTGTTAAACAAGAGAGGAAGAAAAAAAAAATAAAAATCGGAAGTTACCTGTAGTAGCGCCTAGCGTCCATAGGTTTGAATAATACTTTTATCAATACATATATATATACTATTTATTTATAGGAAGGTGGAACTCAACCAATGTTGTTTTAACTTCACTTCTAGGAGTATAAGATAAGATAATATTCTCAATGGTTATCTTACTATGTGTTTTAATGCTCTGCATTTTAAAAAGCATACCGCGCTTGCATGTGTGTGTGAGTGTGTGTGAGAGAGAGATTTGTTCGTTGGACTCCCTGTCAGATTTAGAAAAAGTTTGCCTACATGGGGGGTCCAAACCGCATATTTGTATGGATTAAGAGGTAATATATGTTTTTTATAATTATTAAACTTTAGAAATAACAATAAATAATATTTAATTTAAAAGAAAAATTTTTCACTTTGCAATTAATATTTGCTGTTTTGTATAGCAATGGAAGATGCTATAAATAATTATTTAGGAACTAAAAAATAATAATTATGTAAATTTTAATGTATTCTCAATTATACTTTGGACTATAAATATAGAGTTTTTTTTAAGAAGATTACAACAGTATATTCCTATATATAAACAAAATGTTTAATAAATCCTCATTAGTTAATAATTAACTCTGGTTAAAAGACAACATTTCTTCAAGTTCATCATGATGATTATGCATAATATTGTATTTGTAATACCCTTAGCATTTAGAGTTTATATACATACTTTCTTGACAGATTAGATGCACATGCACGTGCATGTGTTGTGTAGGGCGTGCGTGCTCCACCATCCTAATCAAAGTAAATATAAGTATGTAGTTTGGTTCATTAAACGATTTCAAATTACAGTCGTTTAGTTTAAACAACAGACATTTCTTGTTTTATGTAAATTTCAAACTAAATAGGCTTTTAACTAATGTATTATATTATAAAATGCAGCTTACTTCAGTTAAATTTACAAAATAAAGTAGATCCTTATTAAATTATAATTAACCCTCGTTAAAAGTGGTAAAGACTTACTTCAATTGGTTATTCGGTTTAGTTTGAAAATATGCTTCACAGGTTTATTTTTACATACATACATACATATATATAGAGATATCAAATTGAATATTGTTCAATTTCTATAAATAATATATCTTAAGCTATGTGCATTCCAAAGGTTATACAGAACTCGAATGTGGTTATTACTAAATAGATAATTCTCTGTCTCATGCAGGCGCGCACACGCACACACACACTACATGTGTTTACATTGATTCTGTTATACTCATGGAGGACTTCATAATACTAATGTAGCGGCATGGCGCCTTACCATCTATAACCCTAAAAATAGAAAACTTGATAGGCTCATAAATGCTGAATTTATTCCCGTAATAATTTACATATTAAATTATACATGTGTCATTATTTGATTCATGGTATAATAGGGCAAATTGCCTAGTTATTTTATTTTTTTCATTTTCATCTAGAAAGCAGTATATGCATCACGTAGGTGCCACTTAGATTTTAAATTTTAAATAACTAACAAGTGGAAAAATAAATAATTTATTAAATTTTAATTGGTTAATGCAATTAATCACCTGTTAATGAAAAGTGAGCATATTATAAGTGTGACCTATGTTTAGTCAAATTATAACATAGGAATGAGCAAGCTGGAATAAGTGCTTCAAATATGCATGTGTATATATCATAAATTTTATCTTAAATTCTCATCATGAAATAACCTTTAAAAAAATTTTAACTAAAATTTACATATATAAACTAAAATCCCTAAATTAGATTTAAGTTTTGTATGTTTAATATACTTCATTTCCAACTACTCTCTCTATATATATAATAGTATTTTCAGTGGAAAATGAAACTCCACATTAAAATATATATTTTCAGATTAAGAAACTGTTATATAATATAAATGTCTTACAATGAAAAATTTTAAATTAAGATACAATATATTATATAAATGTATATAGTTGTATAAGTTAGAATTGTTTTTAAAAGAATATCCATTTTAAAAAATAACTATGTAAGAATATATAATAACGCACAAAACATGATACTTTATTCAACTCAAAACCTTACTTATATCCAAAGTGCCTCAAGAGGCCTCTTGTGATGTGGCATACATGTGACAGGTGATGCTGACACATGGGGGCCAAATCACCACCATATGTCACTATGCATGTGTGTATATACATATGTATATATAGAGTATCTTACATTATCCTTTTGTCCTCAATTATGTAAATGCTATTGGATCTAATGGTCTTGGATCTGTGTAAGCTGGCTCATTTAAGGTATGACTAAATGTACTCAACGAGTCTTGAATGACAAACATTGAATATACTTGATCACATCAACACGTATGTTGGGCCAATAAAAGGATCGGCAAAGATTCTCCAATACTCATTGGTGATTGAGATGACCTCCAATAATAAGTGAATCATGATATGCTCAAAAAAGGTGTGAACGTATGTAGAAGGTACAACCAAACGTAGTTTATCTTTTAGATTCATGTCGAAATCAAGGTTCGGAAGAAGGATTTGCAAACACATCCCATAATTGCCTCGTTCATGGCTCATGTTTTTGAGCATCCTGCCATTGTTCCAAAGATGGTAAGTTAGCATTGAATACCTGAGGAGCTTGTAGTAAACCAAACGGCTCAGATACTGCATGAGCAGGCAAAGTGAAATTGGAAAGGGGTGCTTGAAAAAGTGCATCTGCATCCACCATTGTTCGCCTAGGCATGTGCACCACTTTAAAATTATACATTTGGAGACGTAATGGCCATATGGCTACACGACCCACAAAATTCTTCCGCTTTAATAAGGAAGTAACAACAATATGATCACACTCCAAAAGTGTTTCATTCCCATATAAATAAACATGAAGTCGTTTAAAACCCCAAACAACAGTAAGGCATTCCTTTTCAGTAATGGAATAATTTTGCTTAGTAGGCTCGATTATTCAACTAATGTAAACCACTAGGTGTCAAATCACCACATTGGTTTGCATCAACACACCACCAATACCAATATTTAATGCATCCACTCATAAAGCGAATGAATAAGTAAAATCTGGGTATTGAAGTAGTGGTGGAGTTATTAAGAACTTTTTTAATTGATCAAATGCTTGTTGACACATGCGAGTCCATCTAAAAAGTACATGTGGACGAATTAATTTTCGAAGAGGGGCAGTACAATCAACAAGATGATCGATGAATCGACCCAAGTACTGCACCTTACTCAAGAAACATTGAACTTCATGTATTGTACGGAGATGAGGGAACTCTCGAACATCTCGCAATTTCGTTAGATCCACTTGTAAACCTTCTTGAGAAGTGGTGTCGATTGAATCGAACACACACTTCTTAAATTTCAAACTTCAATCCAGCTTCTTAAAATTGATCAAGAACTCACCATATAACACAAATGTAATTCTCCCAAGAACCAAACCCATGAATCAGCACATCATTGATGAAATCGGTAGTGATATCTGACATATATAAAAAATGTTTATCTATCATGCATTGAAAGGTGGCAAGAGTTGAAGTTAATTCAAAAGGCATGACCAAAAACTCGTAAAGATTGAATGGTGTCTGAAAGGCTATTTTTGGAATATCCTCCTCATCTTTAAGAACCTTCTAGTACCCTAATGCCAAATTTAACTTAGTAAACCATTGACTATGACCCAATTGATCTAATAAATTAGCAAAGTTTAGAAGTGGATAAACACTTTTGACGGTAACATCGTTAAGAGGTCAGTAATCCACAAAGAATTTTAGAGATTCATTATTGATTTGATTATTTAGAGATTCATCAAATTTTAGAGATTCATCATGATTCACACCTGCTTACTAGTCATATCGGTAACAGCTATTCACATGGATGATAACTTTTTTAGTGACTTGCGTTGAACCGGTACTTCAAAAGACTTTGCATTGCCAGTGGGTATATAGTGTTAAGTCTTCACACATGCACCTTGTGACAAATCAAATTTGAACAAATCTGCATATTTCAACTTAAGTTGTTTAATGCATTGTGCTCAATACTCATGTGATGGATCATGTATTTAAGCCTATTGGGACGAACACTAGCCCAAGATTGGAATTAGAGGAGCAGTATGCATGATAAAACAACAACATGCTTCTATGGACATAAAGGAACATATTGTAGAGACACAAATTTCAAGCATAATACTGAAGGAGAGAGTGAAAAATCACACATACCTTTCGACTGCTACATCCCAAAATAATGGCGAAGACTTGGGAAGGGACAACCTTAAGAGACCTAAATGAAAACTTACGGTTGTCACCCATAACCAATGTAGTCAAAGTGTATTGTGATACTACACGAGATTGTCCATTACCATATAAATGTGTAAGACCTTATCTATATGTCTTAAGGGTAAAGAGCATCAATGCGCCAGAAAGGTAGTTATGGAAGACATACTAGATCTGTATCCACTAGCACTATGACTGAAAAATCATTCATTTATGTAGTAAATGTAAAAACTAGATGATTTGACGGAACTTGCAATCCTTGATATGCATAACAGAGAAAACATGGAGGTGAAGTCTTCATTGCACGGGATCCCTCCATCGCTGGTACAATTACTAGTTTCTTGCAATAGATCCACCTACAAGAAAGGTTTTATCATATGGAAGCTCATCATTAGACATAGTGGCTGCCATTAGGCACACCGTTCGGAACATATGGTCAGCCTGGATGTGGTGGATGCCAATTAGGATACACATCACATGTTTGCCAAGTATGTTCATGTTCCGAACACGCCCAACAATGAACATGATTGGGTTGTTGGGGTTTAGGGAGGTTTGTTTTGATTCCTCTTGTCAGGAATCCATGAATTTTGACTACCACGAGCCGACGCTAGAGCAAGTGTAGGAGGATTTCCTAGAGGTGGTCCACGAGGTGGCCAATGTGCAAGAGGTCAACCACAAAGGGCTTGTCATGCTAGCACATATGCAGTAGCGTCAACCTCCATTGGATCAACAGGTTGAATAGGAGGAGTAGGTAACTCAAGGGGACCATGACCCTCACCAGGCACCAACACAAATCGTTGAACTAATGTAAAAGCATCCTCCAATGTGATAGGACGAAGAACCTGAATGAATCAAATGAGTTCAGGTTGCATAGTCAACCATAACATATTAAGCTTAATGAGCTCAAGCATGTTAGGATATGCACGTCGAGCTAAATCCTTGAACCTAATATTGAACTGCATAACAGATTCACTAGGATGTTATTGTATCATATGCAGTTGTTGAAAAGTATCATTTGAGTCCTCATATTTCGTCAATTAATTATTATTGACTTGAATCTCCGCAGCCAATTCATTATACCATTTGAGTGTCGGGCCCTCCAAACATGTAGGGAACTCTTTGAAAGCATGAGCCTCATCCCAACCATGATAATGAATAATAACTTGAAAATGATCAAACTAGTAATATACATTATCTCCCAGATCACCACAAAAAAATTGGGGTTGAACTCGGATTTGTGGCATGCAAAGAAGATGGAGGAGTATTGGAAGCAGATCCCCTAGTAGGAGGCTCAGTCAAGGAAGATGAGAACGGACCCTCAACAAAGCGCTCCAATGACTTAGTTTGTGTGTCAATAATAGTTACAATAATACTAAACACCGTCTCCACATTCATCGTCATTAAAACAAGAAAAAAAAAAAAAAAGAGACAAAAGAGAAGGAATACCCAACTTATCCACTAATGTAAGAACATATAATAATGTACTGAACATGTATCATAGTTTTAACCCAAAGGGCTAACACATGGCAACACATGGCCGCCAAGTGGCCTTTCGACATCAATTCCTTATGTGAGCAATGCTAAGTCTTTTAAGATGACCTCAAGAGTCTGACTCAGATGCCTAATTGAACAGAAGACTTAGACCATCCCCTGAACCTTAGGGGATATCCTGAGTAGACTTTAGGATCCTATCTCATTAGCCCTAGACAGCCTTATGCCCTAACCCCACAAAGGAGATGTGTCTCACACATACCCCATGATAGAGCTAAGACATTGTCATTTACCCCGTGAGCAATCACCCTCATCTAGGAGTATAACCCTTTTAGGGCGACAAGGGTACCCTAAACCACGACTAACCCTTGAGGGTTTGAGTGGTGAAGTTATACCCTAGACCTAGGGCTAGTACTTAGTGAGAACATGAGTGTGCTGTAGGCAAACACGAGCATTCTACTAAGCAAATTCTCTAAGGTTAAGTTTGGATAACCCTAAGTACATGACCTTACGAGTGCGGGCTCCTACTAATAAGCTTAGGTGTTTCAACCCCTAGATTCCAGGGAGAACACTCCCCTAGCCAAGTGTGCTAAAGCACACTTAGTTACGAGACCTAACCTCCCTTGAGTAATGCCCAAGGCTTAGCACCCTAGTACGAGCACAAAAATGCATGTTTGCTAGAATATCCAACCCCTTGGCGACAAATTCATAACACAACCCCAAAGGGCATGCCTTAGGCGTTGTATTGTGTGACGTCTAGCCCATTGTCACATCCTCATGTGACATTGCCTTCCACGATGTGGGCTATCATGCCCTAGCCCCTTAGATTCAAGAGTTGTACCCAGTGCCACAAATGTGGCTCCTAAATGCCAACTCTAAAACCCCTCAGTGAACCCTTATGAACTAGGTAACATGAACCTGTTAAACAAGATCCCACAAAGGACATATATGTGCCTTGCTTGGCCATGAGTGCTACACCTAGCTTGATATGGAGGAGAAGGCTGGAGACAAGCTGCAACCAAAATGTGCATTCTGATAAGACCTTCTAAGCCCATATTCACCAATGTTAAAGGTGAACAACCCCAAAGGTGGGACGTACCCCTGTCATTTGGAAGTTAGGACAACACAACAGAGGGGTACCTTAACGACATAGGCTAAAGCCTGCACCAGGATAAGAGTAATGAACTCAGTCATGAACCTAGAAACTCTCACTCTTACATACTTTACCTTAATATTTATGTGACGCCCTGCCCCCCTTTTCCTACATGTGTAAGTGGGTTGGCACAGAATTTCAGCCCCTTAGATAAATTAATGGTATGAGCCTATAACTCACCCTTACTCCTACCCCTAAACCCTACCCAAGGGGGTGGGGGTTTTAGGGTGTGAAGTAGGAAAACCCTAGGGTTAAGTCAGCCCTAAGAGTGTTCCTAACCCTACTTAACACGCTGAACTCATTTGCATTAACCAATCAACCTAATTGAAACGTCAAAATTGAGGGTGAGTTTTCTAAAAAGTAATTGTTACTTTTGTTTAAAGTTTCTTATGATATCTAAGGACAACCGATCAAACTACCCTTAAACACTTAAGTGCACTAAGTGGAGCTGTTTATCATTTCATATAGGGTCCGTCAACATAGTATAATAAGTAATAATAATTAATCTCCAAAGTAAAAGGTCAAGTCATAGTAAAAACTATGACAACATAATACTTTATTAAGCTTAAAACCTTGCTTATATACATGAGGCCTCCTACCACATGGCATACATGTGACACATGGTGCTAACACATGGGGGCCATATCACCACCACCCATGTTATACATTATTCATGTGTGTATATACACATGCATATATACAATATCTTACAAATATATACATTATCTATTTAGGATGTCAAGATAGGGAGGAAGAAAGCACAGTCTAGAATTATGCTTGTACACATTTGAAATTTCCTTTTACCAGTACGTGAACATGATCAAATTAATTAATTAAAATTTATTTTAAAGGAATTTCTTCATAAATTTATTAAGGGAATGCACAATTCTATTATTTTAAACGATTGAATTTTAAATTGTAGAATCTATTAAATTAATATACATAATCCTCCTTAAATATATATATATTATAAAAAAACATAAATTGAAAAGTTTCATTTCCAAAACTTTAAAAAGCAAACATTTTGGTTGTACCTAGTTAACTTTCATTTTAAAGTGGATGGGAGCACTCTTACAACGGCAATTGTGGTAAACAAAATACCTCACGAGGTGAATGAGGTTTTCTTAACTGGAGCTGAGGTTAAAGTCGCTGCGTAGAAGGACCTTCACCAGAATCACGCTCGGTCTTCTCCTCCATCTGCTTGAACTTCTTCCGTGGCGGGCCAGACAAAGTCTGAGGGAGGATCAGGCCGTCCGGACCATCATTCCCAAAATCATCTGGAAGAGCAGCTCCCATATTAGACAAGAATTCCTCAACTTCATCCATGTTTCTGAGCACCACCTGCCTCAGTTCAATGCCAGTTACGGCATCTATCCGCTTGCAGTAAATTGCTACTCTCCTCCTCTGCATGTCCGTGATGAGCTGAACAAACGGAACGCACGCCCAAAGAAAGAACTCCATATACGCGGACCTCCTCGTCAAAGTTTTCCATTTCAGCTCCACACCCAGCACAGCTCCCTGTGAAAAAAGCTCCCCGAAAATTCTCAACACTGTAACCAGATCGTTCTTTGAGCTGAGCGTGAACTGCAGGCCCTCAAACTTGCGCCCTACAGTTTCCCGGTTCCCGTTCACCCATGACGCATCTGTGAAATCTCTTGCTTGCCACCCAGCCCTCCACAGTTTTACAGTATCTAACTCGCTGTTGCTCCTCGTACCGCTCATCCCAGAACTGCTCGTTTCCCAAAAGTTGCTCTAGAACGTTAGTATTGTCGCTTAAACTGTTCCCATCTTTGTCTTTGTTGAGAGGCCCCACGATTTTCAGCGCCTTGCATCTCGATGTCATCAGCATTAATACCAGAGACGCTCCGTGTTGCGGAAACTTCCCGTCCCAGAGTGTCAAGTGAGTAAGTAGCACCCAAGCAGGAGGGTCTGCAAAAATAAACAAAACACCTTATCAAGAATCAGCTTAGAAACACTGAAACGTGTCACTGACAACTCCAGCCACATCCAGAATAAACACCTGTAGCGTGTGTAGGTGTGTGTGTGTAATTCTATATAAATATGATAAATTAAACAAATTACTTATATATATATATATGTTCATTTCAAGCACACGATTTGTCAATAGTATTTTACACTGATTCTGTTATATGCAGGGAGGACTTCATAGCATAGAGTTCCTCTACTACTGGTTCCACAGGGCACTCCATCACACGAGGTACCATTCGCACCATGGAAATGTGCATCCCTTTGCTGAGCATCTCGCCTACCTTGTGTTATTCGGCTCCCCTGTTGCTGTTTGCTCCTTCATGGGTTGTCTCCTTAATGTACGGTTACATACTATGGGTCGATTTTATGAACAATATTGGACACTGTAAATTGGCTCTATAAACCACTGAAGTACCTCGTCTACACCCCATCGTACGTCTCTCTCTACATGGTTGATAAGCTGCATGTCCAGACTTGGGCCATCCATTTTTTAATTTCCACGTTTGATATCTGTGAGTATGCATACACACATACTACTATACGTGTCCGGTGCCTATAAGTCTTGTGTTTCTTTTGTTGTATGATGTGTATCCTGTATTCCTTGTCATGGGAGAGAAGGCTATCCTTGCTGCACAAGAGAAAGGAGCTAAGGTTATATGCCTTGGAATGCACAACAAAGTAATTACTATAAGATATAATATAATACTAAGTACAATGACGTCTTATCTCTCTCTCCATCACGTGTTTATATATACTAACTTCTTGAACACACACACACACCAGGATGAACAGCTGAATGCAAACGGAGCTGAAGAACAACGGAGACTTGAAGATAAAAAGTAGTGGACGGGAGCACTCTTACAACCGCAATTGTGGTAAACAAAATACCTCAAGGGGTGAATGAGGTTTTCTTAACTGGAGCTGAGGTTAAAGTTGGGCGTGCAATTGCAAGTCACCTCTGCAGTTACTGCAAAAATATCACCTCACTAAAGGTAAAGCTTGTTTATCCTATGTGTGCACGTGCGAGAGTTTATAGGTTCGTGATTAATATCGTTAATTTTGTACCAGTGCAATCTTTAACTTATGTCGTGTTTGTATATAGAGAATGATGCATATTTATAGATAATACACATAACATGTTTTATATTAATTATCCACAAATATTGCTATTGGCCCAGGTCATGGTTAAGTCTGTGCATGTTTTCTAAGGTCAATCCCTTATGAGTTTCATCATAAGTTGATTATGATGATTCATTGAAAAAAGAGAAACAATGTAAGGTGTGGGTTCACGTTGAGTTCGTTGTTTTTTTTTATCAGTGCAAACTTTAACTTACGTAGTGTGTGTGTTTCTATATAAAGAATAATGCATATTTATACATAGTAATACATAAATAATGCTATTGGTTCAGGTCATGGTTAAGTCTGTGCATGGTTTTCAAACTTTGAAAAAGTAAATCCCTTAGGAATTTTATCACAAGCTGGTGATAATTTATTAATGAATGTTATAAATAAAATGGGAATATCTATAATCTCATTTTAAAAATAATTAACAATTTTAATTATTTAATTAACATTTTTAATATAAAAATAAATTTTAAAATAATATATATTTAAAAAAAGAATATTCTTTAAAATGTATGTTTAAAATATTAATAATTAATATATAAGTATTAATTAATTTTTTTTTATATTCCCATTTTCATGTATCATTCCTATTCTAATTATAATGTTCATATTGAATAAAGAAACAATGCAACCTGTGTGTGTTTCAGGTATATCCGTCTTGATCTTATATTTTTACTTTGATAAAGTTATAACCAGATACACATAATATCTATGCATGCATTTGTATACGTAGGTGGTGTGTATTGTGCAGACTTGGATGGTGGGGAATGCAGCAGCAGTCTTTAAAAAAGAATATGTTCTCCTTGGAACACATTTTTATTACCATTTTACTGAACAATGCTTCCTCTTCCTGCAAGTGAGGTCATCTGTTTTTTTTATATAAATTTTATAATTTTCTTTTATATAAACCTTTAAAACATTTTAGTATGGGTTTATGGTCTTTAAATTACACGAATGCTTAATTTATAAAAAAATTATAATGTTTTTTAACGAGGTTATTTATTATTAATACAGGGGAAACTGCCGCGTGGAGTCATCCACGGTGGCATCATGGATGTAACAAGCATACACTATGGATGTTGCTAAGGTTGATCGTGTTATGAAAGCTGCTCTAGACTACGGCTTTCTCCCTCGCTATTGATACATATATATAGTCAAGATTAGTATTTATAGTTTTTTATTATTTTTATAAATTAAAAATTATGTTACTTGATTCCATTGTTTAATAGTATTAATTAATTCTTAACTTGTCTAAGCACACATTTTAAAGAAACATTTCACATACCATGTGAATTCTTAATTAAGAGATTTTATATGTTACAAAGGATGATAATTATTTATATATATTACTCTTAAATTTGTATTATGTTAATAATAAAATAAAGTAAACTATATTTTGAAAAAGATTTTAATTGAAAAGTTTCATTTCAAAAACTTGAAAAAGCAACATTTTCATATAAACAATTGTACGGTATGTTTTTCTATAATATATTGTAAAGTAACTATGGTAAATATGTAAGTTACCTTAGTAATTAAGGTATATATGGAGGCTAATTTTATAATTAGGATAATTTATTATTGATTTATAGATAGTTCAAATATGATTAGGACAATACCTTTTACATGTATATATAAACCTTTACATGAATATAAAGGTGATCTTGAGTTTTCTTCTTTACTCTCAGGGTCCTTACATTGGTGGAGATGCCGGGTAGTATGTTAAAGAGGAATTATCGGTCTAGTCCAATATAAATATTATTGATTTTGTCATGATGTTAATTTTTAATGTCTTTATGGTATATTATTGATTGTTGATACCTTGTAGCATGTTGTTAATTGTTGATACCTTGTGGCATGTTGTTGATTATCGATGTTTTATGATATGTTGTTGAATGTTGATGCCTTGTGATATGTTGTTGAATGTTGATGCCTTGTGATATGTTGTTAATTGTCAATACTTTGTGGTATGTTGTTAATTGTCAATCCCATTGTGATATGTTATGTTGTTAATTTTCATAGCCCTTGTGGTGTATTGTGTTGTTAATTTTTATTATTTTTACGATATATATTATATTGTTGATTCTTGAGTTGTTTTATTATGGTAATTTTGAGTTACTTTTACGATATTTAATAAAAATAAAGAAGACAGAAATTTTTTTGTCATAGAAGGAGATAGAATATAAAGAATGATGAAGATTTCATCATTGGGCAATTTATTATAAAAGATGAGAGTTACAAGTGCATTGATTAAGCTTTTATACAAAAGTTCTTTATGTTATAAAGAAGCATTGGTTTTTGCACAAAAGAAAATATAATATGTAGATGTAGTTTGTGGATGTGGTTGAAGGAGTAAAATATGTGTAGTGCAAGGTTCATTCTTAGCATCGAGAATTACAATAGAGCATGTTTAAAAGACATAAAAACTGGTGTTATGAAGTTTTTAATATTATATCATGTGGTTGAAGATTTTTTTTTTCACACAGAAAGGAGTAATATAAGGTAACTATGGTAAATACTTAAGTTAACTTAGTAATTAAGATATATACGACTAATCCTATAATTAAGATAATCTATTATTGATTTATAGGATAATCCAAATATGATTAGGACTATACCTTTTACATGTATATATAAACATTTACATGAATATATATCCTGAGTTTCCTTCTTTCCTTATGTTCTTACTATATGTTGTCTCGGGTCCTTATATTGTGATGACGGTAGAACATGTTTAGGTAAGCTCTTCTTTGGCGGGGAAGATCAGGATTAGGAGTGGATTAGGTGTATTGCAGAGCAGGTTTAGTATGGCGGCGCCTATAGTGAAGGAAGGATTTAGGCAGCTTGCAACGCATAGAAAGCAAGCAATCACTCTAAGTGATGCTGATGCAAAGAGAATTCAGGATTTACTTAAATTAAGAAATAAGAATTACTTGAAAGTAGGAGTGAAAACGCGGGGATGCAATGGTCTCAGTTACACAATGAATTATGCAGATGAGGTAGGGAAAGTGATGAAGTTGTGGAGGACAAAGGGGTTAAAGTTATCATTGATCCCAAGGCTTTAATACATATCGTAGGAACCAAAATGGATTTTGTTGAAGATAGGCTCAAATTAGAATTTATATTTAAAATCCAAATTCAAAGGGGAATTGTGGATGTGGAGAGTCCTTACTACAAAATGATGGGAGTAGTGTAAGGTAACTACGGTAAATATGTAGGTTACCCTAGTAATTAAGGTATATACAGAGGCTAATCCTATAAATCAATAATAAATACCTTACACTATATATTTTATAAGGAGGATTATGTATATGAATTTAATATATTGTACAATTTAAAATCCAATCATTTAAAATAATAAAATTGTAAATGTTTAACATTCCTTTAATAAATTTATGAAGAAATCCCTTTAAAATAAATTTTAATTAATTAATTTGATCATGTTCACATACGTAGTACACGTCTAAAATGCAAACAAAAATATGTGGTGAAAGGAAATTTCAAATGTGTATGAGCATAATTCATTACACACACACATATACACGCACATACACACGCATGCCTAAACACACAAGTGGATGTTGATAGTGTTATCTCTAGACTGCCTCACTATCACTGTTGATAGTAAATATAATAGTGTGACATTATATTGACATCCTGAATAAATAATGTATATATTTAGTTGTAAGATACTGTATATATGTATGTGTATACACACACATGCATAGTGACACATGGGTGGTGATATGAACCTCATGTGTTATCACCACGTGTCGCATGTATGCCATGTGGTAGGAGGCCTCTGTATATAAGCAAGGTTTTGAGTTGAATAAAGTATCATGTTCTATGCATTATTATATGTTCTTATATCGGTGGAGAAGTTGGGTATTCCTTCTCTTTTGCCTCTTCTTTTTTTTTTTTCTTGTTTTGATGACAATGAATGTAGAAACGACTTTTAATATATATTATGACTGCTATCTACGCACAAACTAAGTTATTGGAGAGCTTTATTGAGGGTCCATCCTCTTCTTCCCTGCTTGAGCCTTTAATACTCATTTGTCTTCTTTGTGGGCCACAAATCTGGGTTTGACCCCGATCTGTTTGTGGTGATATGAGAGATGATGTATAACAATTGGTTTGATCATTTCTAAGTTATTGTTCGTTATCATGGTTGGGATGAGGCTCATGCTCTTAAAGAGTTCCCTACATGTTTGGAGGGCCTAACACACAAATGATATAATGGATTGGCTACGGAGATTCAAGTTAATATTAATTGGTTGATGAATGCCTCAAACATATGTTTGTCAAAGTTGAGGACTTAGATGATGCTTTTCAGCAATTGCATGCAATGTAACAACATCTAGTGAGTCTGTTATGTAGTTCAATATTAGGTTCGAGGATTTAGCTCGACGTGCATATCCTAACATGCTTGAGCCCATTAAGCTTAATATGTTATGGTTGACTATGCAACCTGAACTCATTTGATTCATTTGGGTTCTTTGTCCTATCACATTGGAGGATGCTTTTGCATTAATTCAACGATTTGAGTTGATGCCTAGTGAGGGTCATGGTTACCTGCTCCTCCTATTCAATGTATTAATCCAATGGAGGTTGACGCTGCTGGATATGTGTTAGCACGACAAGCCCTTCGTGGTCGACCTCTTGCAGATGGGCCACCATGGACCACCTCCATGAAATCCTCCTACATTTGCATTGGGTCGACCCTCATTGTTTCAATTCCTCTTGTCACAAATCCATGGATTTTGACCACACAAGCCGGTACTCACGTTCATTGTTGGGCATATTGGGCACCTGGACATACTTGGCAGGCATGTGATGTGTATCTTGATTGGCATTCACCACATCCAACCTAGTGACCATATGTTCCGGACGGTGCCTATGGCAGCCACTATGTTTGATGATCAGCTTCCAGATGATGAAACCTCTCTTGTAGGTGGATCTGTTGTGGGAAATCAGTAATTGTACGGGCAATGAAGTGATCCCGTGCGATGAAGACTTCACCTCCATGCTATTTTCGCTATGCATTCAAGGATTACAAGTTCCACCAAATCATCTAGTTTTCACATTTACTACATAAATGAATGATTTTTCAGTCACATTGCTAGTGAATATATGATCCAATATGTCTTCCATAACTACCTTTCTGGCACATCGATGCTCATTACCCTTAAGACATGCAGATAAGGTCTTACACATTTTATTTGGTAATGGGCAGTCTCGTGCAGTATCACATTACACCATTTTGACTACACTAGTTATGGGTGACAACCATAAGTTTTCATTTGGGTCTCTTAGGGTTGTCACTTCCCAGGTCTTTGCATTATTTTGGGATGTGATTGAAAGGTATGTGCAGTATTATGTTTGGCCAATCAATCTAATAAATCAACAAAGTTTAGAAGTGGATAAACATCTTTAACGGTATCATCGTTAAAAGGTCATTAATCCACAAAGAATCTTGGAGATCCATCAGGCTTGGGAACCAAATGAGGTTCGCATGCCCATGCACTTCATGGTGGATGACACACCCGCTTATTGGTCATATCAGTAACAGTTATTCGCATGGCCGATAACTCTTTTGGTGACATGTGTTGAACCAGTACTTTGATAAGCTTTGCATTGCCAGTGGGTATATAGTGTCAACTCTTCACACATGCACCTTGGGACAAATCAAATTTGAACAAATTTACATATTGCTGCTAAAGTTGTTTGTTACAGTGTGCTCGATACTCAAGTAACAGATCAAGTATCTAAACCTATTGGGATGAACACCACCCCAAGATTGAAATCAAAGGAGCTGTATGAGTGATATAAACAACAACAAGCTTCTTTGAACATAAAGGAACAAACTATAGAAATATAGACTCGGTCAGAGTCAATGGTTTAATAAGTTGGATTTGGTATCATGGTATTGGCAGGTTCTTATGGATGAGGAGGATATTTCAAAAATAGTCTTCCAGATACCATTCGGTTTTTACGAGTTTTGGTCATGTTTTTTGGATTGACTTCAGCTCTTGCCACCTTTCAATACATGATGAATGAGCTTCTTTCAGATATGTCAGATATCACTGCTGATTTCATTGATGATGTGTTGATTCATGTGTCTAGTTCTTGGGAGGATCACATTTTTGATGTACGGTGAGTTCTTGATCGATTTCGAGAAGTCAACTTGAAGTTGAAACTTGAGAAAGTGTGTGTATGTTCAGTTCGATTGACACTACTTATTTAGGTTTATAAGTGGATCCAATGAAGTTGCAAGATGTTCGAGATTTTCCTCGTCCTCATATAGTATAGGAAGTCTAATGTTTCTTGGGCAAGGTGCAGTACTTGGACCAATTCATTGATCATCTCATTGATCGAACTGCCCCTCTTCGAGAATTAGTTTGCCCATAAGTACTTTTTAGATGGACTTGCATGTGTCAGTAGACATTTACCATTTAAAAGAGTTTTTGACAACTCCACCACTGCTTTAATACCCAGATTTTACTCATCCATTCGCTTTATGAGTGGATGCGTCGGATATTGATATTGGTGGTGTGTTGATGCAAACCGATGCAGCGAATCTTTCAATTCAACACTCGATGGCTTACATTAGTTAAGTACTCAAGCTTGTTGAGCACAATTATTCCACTAACTATTATTAATATTTAATTCCAATCTATATAATGACATGCAATGTATCATCCCAAAAAATAAAAAAAAAATTTAAATGTTTTGTTGAAGCAGTATGGTTCCTCTGTAACTGTTGACATTATTCCAAACTAAAAAAAAATGCCTTGCTGCTATTTGGGGTTTTGAACGACTTCATGCCTATTTATATGGAAGTGAAACACTTTTGGAATGTGATCATGCTATTGTCACTTCCTTATTAAAGCAGAAAAATTTAGTGGGTCATGTAATCAGATGGGCATTACGTCTATAGGTATATAACTTTAAAGTGATCCACATTCCTGGGCAAATGATGGTGGATGCGGATGCATTTTCTCAAGAACCCCTTTCCAATTCCACTTTGCTTACTCATGTAGTAGTTGAGACATTCGATTTACTACAAGCTCCTTATGTATTTAATGCTAACTTACCATCCTTAAAACAATGGCAAGATGCCTAGAAACATGAGCCATGGACGAGGCAATTATGAGATGCGTTTGTAAATCCTTTTTCTGAACCTTGATTTTAACAATATCTTGCTCAATTTCAACTTCATGATGGTTTACTATATTTTATTGAGATAAATCTAGAAAATAGACTATGTTTGGTTGTACCCTCTATATATGTTCTACACCTTCTTTGAGCATATCATGGTTCGCCTATTGTTGGAAGTCATCTTGGTCACCAATGAGTGTTAAAGAAGCTTCGTCAATCCTTTAATTGGCCCAACATGCATGATGATGTGATTAGGTATATTTAGAACTATCCCATTTGTCAAACTCAGAATTCTTATATGATTCCTTTTCATCTTCCTATGGCATACTTATTTCTCCTTTTGGCAATCTTTGCTCTGGCTCCATGTGATGCCAAATCTACACCATGGCCCTTTGCCTTGTTGGCTTAAAAGGAGAGGGAAACTTGGGTTACATGGGTGTTAAAATCCATTAATGTCTCTTGCCCTTTTGAGTTAGTTGCAATGGATTTAATGGATCGTTTCCATGTTCCTCTTAAGGTAATCAATACATCATTATTATATCTGATTATTTAACTCATTGGGTGGAGGTTGATGCTCTTTGGATGCAATTGCCATGTGAATAACTTTGTTTATGTTCAATCATGTGGTTTTGCAACATTCTTGTCTAGAGTGGATGCTATCAGCTAATGGCCCTGCTTTCATTACAAAGGTATTACGAGTGTTGTGTGAACGATTAGGGGTAAAAGGCTTATGCATAGATTTTGAGAGATGGGGAGCCCCATGACGAGCAGTGTTTTACATTGGTCATGTTGATAAAACACTCATTTGCATTTCCATATCATCTACAAATTGATGGCTTGGTGGAGCGATTAAATTGAACTTTCAAGGTAAGATCTCAAATTATGTGAACTTCAATCATACTGATTGGGATTGATATTTGCAATGATTGAGATTTTCTTATGTAACAAGCATTCAAAATCGATTGATATCTCTCCGTTCAAAGCATTGTATGGATATGATCCTAAGTTGCCTAGTGAATTGGGGTCATCATCAAATTTGCCACGTGTCGAAGATGCAAAGATGTGGGCTCAACATTTGGATGTTGTCTTGCCTCTTTTGTGTACAGAGTTTGTTGAACATCTCAAATACGACAGCAATTTTCTTATAATGTACAACATTAAATTCCACCAAATTAAGCCGAAGGTGACTTGGTACTAGTACGTTTCGTAAGCACATGGGCTTGCAACTAGTTTATTACATAAGTGGCTTGTCCCTACCAAGTACTCTAAAAGATTGGTCCTCAGGTGTATCAAGTACAATTAGTGGTAAAGATAGTTCACGCAGTTCAAATGAAAATTTGTCATTCAAGACTTGTTGAGTACATTCGGTCATACCTTAGATGAGCTAGATTACATAGATCTAGGACCATTAGATCCAATACCATCTACACAGTCGAGGAGGGGAGGATAAATGTAAGATACTGTATATACGCATGTGTTTATACACATAGGCGTAGTGACATGTGGGTGGTGATTTGGCCCCCATGTGTCAGCACCATGTGTCACATGTATGCCACATGGTAGGAGGCCTCCTAGATATAAGCAGGGTTTTGAGTTGAATAAAGTATCACGTTCTGTGCATTATTATCTGTTCTTACATAGTTATTTTTTAAAATGGATATTTTCATAAAAAAACAATTCTAACTTATACAACTATATACATTATATAATATATTGTATCTTAATCTTAATTTTTTCATTGTAAGACATTTATATTATATAACAATTTCTTAATCTGAAAATATATATTTTAATGTGGAGTTCCATTTTCCACTGAAATATACTGTTATAATATATATTAATTATATATATATATATAATATATATATATATATATAATATATATAATATATATATATATATAGAGAGAGAGCAATCAGAAATGAAGTATATTAAACATAAAAGACTTAAATCTAATTTAGAGATTTTAGTTTATATATGTAAATTTTTATTGAAATTTTTAAAGTTATTTCATGATGAGAATTTAAGATAAATTTATGATGTATACACACATGCATATTTGAAGCACTTATTTTACATATACATTTGCTCATTCTTTTGCTATAGTTTTATTAAATGTAGGTCACATTACACTATAAATGTTATAATTAAGCCCACTTTCCACTAGCAGGTGGTTAATTGCCTTAACTAATCAAATTTTAATAAATTATTTATTTTATTAGCAGTTTGTTTTTCCACTTGCTAGTTATTTAAAATTTAAAATCTACATGGCACCTATGTGGTGCTTATATGGCTTTTTCGGTGGTAGCCAAATAATTAAACAATTTTGCTCAATTATACAGTTACCATCTATAAAATAATGACACATGTATAATGTGCATGTGCTCTTTTTTTAACTTTTTTTATTTATTTGTATTATATATAGATGAAAACAGAAAACATTAGGAAAAAACATGATAAGTCTACCAATGTTGAAAGGGGATTCAACAAAGGCAAAGAAGGATCCTAGTGAGATACTCATGCATTTTTTATCCTTGTAATTTTATATTATAGAATACATAAATATATATATATATGCAACATATAGATATACTATATGCACTTTGTAACTAAAATGGGCATGTATATAATTCCATTTCTTAATAATTAACAATTTTAATTATTTAATTAGTAATTTTTAATATTAAAGGAATATTCTTTATATATTTAAAGAAAGAATATTCTTTAGAATATATGTTTAAAGACTGAATATTCTTTAAAACATTTTTTATATATAATTAACTCTTTAATAAATTATAGCATTGGTGGACAAAAAATTGATAACATTATAAAAGTAGAAGATATTAAGCTATATAATATATTATATTTAAGATTGTATAGGACTAATATAAATGTTATAAAGAGCATGAGAGATACATTATATAAATATTCATGTTGCTATTAAAATACTAATATTAAATATAGCATTATACTAGTAATAATATATATATATACAAAATCCTATATGGTCAATTTTTTATAAATTTATATAATTAAAGAAACAATTTGGTACTATTATTAATGAGTTGATTATGATTATGAATATTAAATATACTATATTTTATAATTGTTTTAAGCCTTAGAAGATATATATTCTCTTGTAGTTTTATTAATTATGACTTTATTAACGCTTTTTAACATCCACCCATATCAAATGAATTTAACATTTATAAAACATGCTAGGTCTTTATGATTCAGAGACTATGTTTTATCTAGGCATCTATTAAACCTTTCACTCTCCTTCTCATGTCACCTTTTTTGCAGTTTGAACTATGCAACCTTTACTATATTTTTTTGTGATGGCTTTAGGTGTGTTGATAATTTGACCCATCCAAATAGGTTGGTTATATAACACATTTGGAGTAATGAGGATCTCAAACACACTTTTGGCAACAAGCATTGACAAGTATGCTAGTACGTATCTAAAAAATAAAAGTAAATATGAGTTTGGGAACCCTTAATTAAAATGATTTATCTATTTTTGTTCTCATTTACACAATTGTCCATTTATAAAAGTAAATGACGAGGAAGCTTATTTGATGTTGATGACATTTATACACTCTCTAAGCTAGATCCCTCTAGTGAACCAAAACTCTTAATAGGGCCATCTGTTTTTTGTGTAATCTGCTGACAGTGCCTCTCATATTCCCAAGCAGCCTCAAGTGCAAACATGTTCATGAAAGCATTGCGTAAAGGTTGGAGGTGTTATTTCTTCACTTTGAGATCACTCGTAGGACTTGTTTATGAATGGGCTTCAAGGTTTCTGAAACACATAACCAATGACCCAATAGTGAAATAGAAGTCGTTAGACCAGTGTGGAAATGAAAAGTGTTCATATGATTCACAATCGTGTTCATGTGTTAGCATACCTATCAATGAAATTTGAAGTTTCATAACATTTTTAAGGCACTTTGGTGTTGCAACTAGCTTTGGAATGTTAGTCTTTGAATGATCCATCTTATTGTGGATTAAGCATAGATATTCTAATGGGCGGGACACAGAAAACTTACGGTGTGCACAATACTGAGATTGGCAAGTTTGTTGTGCAAGCCTCCATCTTTTTTTAAATGGCAATGATCTTCTTAAAATGAGTATTCCATATGTTGTTGGATTGTTTGGAGCCCCATCAAATTGAGGCACTTGTTCACATATTCACACATCTTCAATTGAGTGTAAATTGAAGGCAAAACCTTAAGATTTTCCCTGACCCTTGCATTTGCAGTATAGCATTTGTGAGGCATCCTATTTGCATTTGCTTCCACAAAAGCCTTGAGTATCTTTATGGTTGCCAATGTGAGAGCGGGTTTTGACCAGGTGAGTGTTCCCATCTACTGAGCTATGCGCTCCATCTAACCACTCATCCCTTTGGTGGTAAAACGTGGTCTCGGGATCCCATATATAATATACCAAGCTTTGAAGCAGATGACCACCTTATTAAATACCATGAATGTACTCTAATAACTTGTGTCTAAGGCCATTCCATCAATACACCCAATTAGTGCAGCATATACAATTCATGTCTTTGCTTTTGGGTGAGTTATGAATGACATGTCTACATTGGGTAATTTCATTCCGGTTTGCCATTTTGAAAACACTTCTTCTTGGAGCAGTCAATCATGGAGATGCTAGGAATGCTTAAAGATGTCGAATCCATTTGACCCTCTTACCGGAACTTGTTAGTGTCCTTTTTGTCACAATTTCCCTCTCCCCTTATGCCAACTAGGCAAAAGGCCAATTGGTGTTTATGAGAGGGCCCCTAGTCATGATGACTTAGTTACGATTGAGTCTTTTTGCTCACATATCCCATAATTTTTACTTAGGTAGTCAACCCACCAGGTTAGAACTATGACACTCTTTACCCATTTGAGAAAGTGGATGCCTTCAAAGGGTTGCTACTATGCCTTCCTCCAAAAGGTGGAGTCAAAGGCAATCCCCATATTGTGTGACCGCTTGGCTGTACTTGCATCACATGTCAATCAGGCCAGAGGCGGACCTAGAGACACTTGTCTACTTACGCTACACTTGACTCACACCCAGCTCAGAGGCGATCCCCACATTGTGTGACCACTTGGCTATACTCGCATTACATGTCAATCAGGTCAAAGGCAATCCCCACATTGTGTGACCGCTTGGCTGTACTCGCATCACATGTCAATCAGGCCAGAGGCGATCCCCACATTGTGTGACTACTTGGCTGTACTCGCATCATATGTCAATCAAGCTAAAGGCGATCCCCACATTGTGTGACTGCTTGGCTGTACTCGTATCACATGTCAATCAGGCCAGAAGCAGACTTGTCTACTTACGCTACGCTTGGCTGTGCACATGTGATCGAGGGGTTTAGTTAGGCAAGGACAAGTGCGCAAACCTTAGTGACGTGAGTTTTACTTAAAGTTCATCCCTGATAAGAATCAAACTCGAGACCACTCTGATACCAAATGTCAGAACCTTTCTCTCTCCCCTTATGCCAACTAAGCAAAGGGCCAATTAATGTTAATGAAAGGGCCCCTAGTCATGATGACTCAGTTAAGCTTCTTTTTGCTCACATATCTCACATATCCCACAATCTTTACCCAAGTAGTCAACTCATCAGGTTAGAATTATGACACTTTTCCTTACTATAGGACCAATGTAAGGAACCTCTTCAAACATGATTGCCCTTCTTGATTGTTATTATTGAAATTTAACCTTGCATATGTTGAACCATCTAGCTGTTTTAATTCATATGTTCGCCACCTCATAAGGGATCTAGGATGTAATGTGCCATTAGGTGAAACCTCTATCACAATTACATATATAAAGTAGGCCCCTAGTTTCTCTTCTGATATGGCTTCCATTAGATTGACAGCTGAGATGATGCCCTCCCAACCTTTATCTCACGAAGAAGGAGAATTACCTCATCCATCACAGCAAGCAAGCCATCATCTTGTGAGCTCATATTAATATTTATTTATGAGTCTAGATTTTCTGTGTCAACCTTGACTTCATCTACATTCTACAATACAGGAGATGTCACGACCCTTACAGGAGAACCCTTTTTAAATTTCATTCCATGAACCTTAACGTGCTTGTAAATGGTGTTCACCCATACTTACACACAAGACCCTTGAGCAATATCATGACACATTATCATCTCGAACTTCTATTGGTTCCAGTGCATACTATCTCGTTGTTTCGAAGAAAAATATACTTTATCTCCATTATTAAACATATTGTTCTACATATAAATAATTATGTCATTTATGATATATGTTTATGCAATATGCAATAAAATTTAAATTAAGAGTGCTTAATATATATGCGTGTGCAATGATATATAATTATATATAAGGATAAATTCTCATGCTTGATTAATACAAATGGTGGCGAGATTAATCCCGCCACCCCTTTTCCACCTCCTATAATGGTAGGCATGATTAATCTCGCCCACAACTCTCTTCAACGAGGAAGAGGTGGCAGGATTAATCCCGCCACCTTTTATAGTGGGTGTTTGTAATGTGTCATTTGGTGAAATTACTTCAAGAGTTTAGGAATTCATTATGATTACACTAAAATCCATTAAAGATTTATCTCGTTCACACATCCCCTTCATTTAAATTTATTAATTAGTCGAGATTTCATAAAGTTTTCAATTGGGTGGCGGGAATGCTTCCTTACCTAATAAAATGGTGGGCGGGATAAATACGATGGCGGAATTAATCTCACCATCCCTTCCTTGCTTTCTAGAATGGTGGGCGAGATTAATCCCACCCATAACTTTTTGAAATGGGGAAGGGTGGCAAGATTAATCTCGTCACCTCTTAACCGTTGGGCGGGATTAATCCCATTATTCATTTTAAGAGGCGAGGAAGCATTGGCAGGATTAATCCCGTCACTCCTTCTCCGTTTTAAAGAATTCTAGGCAGGATTAATCCCACCATTTTAAGAATCGAATAAAGGGTGGTAGGATTAATCCGGCCACCCCATCGAGATTTCTTCAAGATCTCGACTAACCAAGAATTCTAAGTAAAAAGGGTGTGTGAATGGGATAAATCCCTAATGGATTTTAGTGCAATCTTAATAGATTCTTAAACCATATAAGTACTATACATTTTTAAAGAAAATGAAAATTTATTTATGTAAACTTGAAATTTTTATTTTGATAAAGAGTGTAAAAGAGTGAGTCTTTATAAGTAGTTTTAAATTTATTTATAATATTTACTTGTAAAGAGTACAGGGCACCCAATTTAGTGTCACTTTTTATGTAAACATTATTTTTCATAGTTCCTTAGACCATCACATTACACACATATTGATATACTTGTTTAATTATTTGATTGATATTACTACTTAATTTAAGTTAAATAATAATGCATACATAAATTAGGATAACATTTTAATAAATAAATAAAAATTTATGAAAGCTAAATTTCACTTTAAGAGTTAATTAAACTAATTATATATATATAACATGTATGTCAAAGATCTTTAAGCCTTGATGGTGTATTCGCTCGTTAGTTTAATATCATATTCTAGGTCAGAAAATTTATATAAAATACAAATTATACACACCAAAACTAATATGTTTATGTAATGAAAGTATTTAGATGATATTGTGTAATATAACCAAATAAACATCATTGCCATTAATTAAATCTAGATTTAATTAAAAGTATAAATACCATATTAAACTTAATCTTAAAGTTCAATGATATTTTAGTTTAAAGACAATTGGACATTCACATTTGTTGAGGAGAAAAAAATACGGCATCTTATATATAATTAATATAAATTATTTGATTGATAACATAATTGATATTGCTACTAAATTAAATTTAATAAAGTTAATGTTCAAGTTTAAAGTATATGCAAAAGAAAACTTCATTAAATAATTTGTATTTTGTTTTAACTTTAAAATTTATTTAAAATATTTCAATTATATTATGGGTGTTTATGACAAGAGCGGTTGGAACACGTGTTTTAAACTTTATATGGGTATTTTTTATTGTCATCACGTGGCTTTTATTTATATAATTTTTAAATTATTTATGCTACATTGGATACTATTTTCTTATTATATTTATACTATATATATAGTATATCCTTTGATAACTTTATAATTTTTATAAAATTTTATAAATATAAATTATTAAAGTGTCAACTATATTACATTCTTATCAGTTTTAAAAAAGATATATTACAATTTACAATTCATATAATAGTCTTTAAAGTTCCAAGCTGATTATAATGTATTCATTATAAACAAAATATGTGAGTTTCTACATTCAGAGGACATCGTTTAATGCTGTAACACACACAGGTGTCCGCATCAACTCGTGTTTATAATCTATTTCACAACATTTAGACTTTAAATTCTAGCTGCAAAAATAAACTGGACGTTCACATTCCACAAATTTTATATATATATATATATATAGACACACACACTAGTTAATTTAGATTTAATAACAACTCCTTGAACGTTAACATTTTAAACAAAAAGGGAAAGATTATTATTGCTAATTAGTAATATTAGCAACTTTATAGCATGGAAAAGGTTAATGGAAAAGGTTAATGCAAAAGGTTAATGAAAGAAATGTACCTATTGTAAAGTGACATGTTTTTCTTCTACTCTATATAAATTGAGATACCTACTAGGGTATTTTCAGAATGGCAGAGGGCAAGTTAATAAGCGTTATGTGCGAGGGAAAAATGTTAAAGATTAGAATATTTTATTCTAGTCGCGAAGCACCAAAACAGGAGCCCAAAGCAGACACTGCAGACAAAGTGGTTGCCCTTAAATCTCGTCCCAAGTGGAATTACAAGGGAAACGTGTTTACTGCCAAGGGTAAGCGATCTAATTGTAAAGGCACCATTTCTACAGGAGGGCTTAAGAAAAAAGTCGAATTGGTTATAGATAACTCTTTATTAATTAATGAAACGTGTCCTAGTGAGTCTCCTAAGATGCTTACAAGACTAATAAGGACAATAATACAGATACGGGACTTCTTAAGAGAAAGTCAAAAGACCTTTTTAAGAGGTACCATGAAAAGAGCACGCCAATATCCTTGTTAAGTACATGAAATACAACCATGTGTGTTTGATAACATAGTTTAATAAAGCAATAGCCATGTGCGTTGAATGGTTCTTAAAGGATTTTTAAAAAAACTATCTAAAAGGCAAGTCTTACATATTCTTCATTTTTGTTTGTGTATGTACCATCCATTCAGTATCTGTGGTGAGCCAGCGTACGGATCCTCAATCAGGTTCTGTATACAAGCTTCCCTGGTTACATCCCTGCTTCTAACCAGCATACATAGCTATCTTATACAGTAAAACATGGAACCTCTGATATGTCATTAGGTTGCTCCTCAACTACAACCTGTTTAAGTCTAAGATAATACGAAATCCACAATGTGTGTGTCCGTGCGTGTGTATTATGAGTAATAAGAATAAATCTTCAAGCATATGGAGAATTGATTAAACACACAACGCTATGATTACATTAAAAATTTAGCACTAATGTGGATACTTATTTATAGTAATGTGTATTATGATCGTCCTAATCTACAGAGAATAGAGTAATAGTATCGCAAGAATACATTTATATAGTATACAGAATATTTAAATTTTGGTTAAGTACCTTCTTCAAAAGCAAATTAGCAACAATTTTGAAAGACTGGTTCGAGGCTATTTCCAAGTCAAAGTACAGAACGGCCAGCGTCAGATAGTAGGGAGAGGCCATATTGGTCTCACTGTCAGATTCTTCACTTTTTGGTTTCCTAATTTTAAAAAATCAAGTTTAATAATTTAAGTTTAGTAATATAATTTAATGTTTATGTTGAACTTTGTTTTATATCATGTTTTTTGCTTTACGTTATTTTTCTTAATTTTGAAATTAAATATCATTATACAAAAATAAACTAAACATTTTCTGTGTTTATGTTTCTCCTTTATGTTATATTCTCTGTTTTTAAAATTCAAATATAATTAAAAATAAATTCAAAATTATTTATGTTTTTAAAGATTAAATTTATAATTAAATAGACTGGACTTTTGAACTTATAAGGTTTAAAATGTTAAGTGTTTTATTTTTATCTTTATATTAAAAATGTGATGATATAAAAATTAATTAGTAAAATACTTATTTTAAAAGAGTTTTTAAAGGGAAGGCGTTTAAAAATAACATTTTAAGATTGCATTGCTGCTCACTAAATTAACAATTTTATCAAAAATTAAAATTATAAATTGTTATTTAAATAAAGAAAGTCACAAATTATTAGTGTTGATTACTTTTGCAAAATATTAATATATACACAAGCAAGTAAATTGTGCTTTCTTTTTCTATTTAGAGATTATTTTTCATCATTCAAAATTTGTGACAAAAATATTACTCAATTTTTATTACTTTTTGAAAATACTATAGAGAGTTAATACTAGAAACTAAATTTTTCAAGTAAAATTTATTTTCTATGTAACTTTTAAAAATGTAGTTGATTAAAATTAAATGAATTATATGTGAGCTTAATGAAGTGAAATGAATTATATATGAGACTTACACATATTAACATTTTAGTAACAAAAACAACTCATGCTTTAAGATGATCTTTTGTAACAAGGCGCAAGACAATGGCAACAACTTTTATAGTACTAACATTTGTTAAATAATAGGAGCTCCTAAAACATCTTTATATTACCATGAGTTTGACTATTCTAATAGATTTATATTTGTTACAACAATAGTAATGACTCTAACAATGTAATGTCAATAATACCTTTTATATAAAATCTATAGTAAGGTGTTCACATTATTTAGAGAAAAAGAAAATAATGTATTTACTTTATTTAGTTATTTGATTGATAATATAATCTATATTAATTCAATTCAAGTTTAATATGTACAACACACACACCATGTATATAAACGTTACATTTACCTTTCAAATAGTTCACCTACACCGGACAACCAATGACCAGGATGAGCAAGACTGGTGATTAAGAATTATATTATGCAGTGGCAACTAATAGTCTTTATATTATAAGGATTCTAATAATAATTTTAATTTATTTAAAATTCAAACTTTAAACAGTGTTTAAACACACTTTGTCAATGAGGCTTTCTCTTATTAAAGATTTTTTTAAAGATATATATGTGTTATGTGTATATATATGTTGACACATTAATATGTTCTACTTTGTAAATTTTTAACTTTGTTATATTGAAAATTGTAATGTTTACAGATGTTTTATTAAAAAGTAAAAGGTCTAAAATTATAAGTTTAAATAATATATTTATGTATTGTGTTATATATTAAAATATTAAATAATGTGTATTTTAATTTTAATGTGTTTTATACATTTTGTGACGTTACAAATAAGCAAATGAACTACCTTTTCCATTCTTCCTAATTTCTTATGAAACTTTAAAAACTATTATATGAATTATAATAGATATCATTTACACATGGATAAGAATCTACTGTTGACACTCTAATAATGTATATTGATATTCATAGTCAACCAAATACATTATAAGTATTTAAATAATTTTGTATAATATAACTAAATAAACATCATTGCCATTAATTAAATCTAAATTTAATTAAAAGTATAAATATCATATTAAAGTTGATGTTAAAGTTAAATGGTATTTTAGTTTAAAGACAATTCTTTAAACGTTGACATTTGTTCAAGAGAAAAAGAAATACACGTGTCATATATAAAATTAATATACTTTAATAAATTTAATGTTCAAGTTTAAAGTATACCAAAAAAATATATCTTAATTCAATGATTTGTATTTTATTTTAATTTTAAAATTTATTTAAAATATTTCAATTATATGATGGGTGTTTATGACAAGCGGACTTTATATTTATTTTTATTTGTCATTGCCATTTATGAATGGTTTTCTATATATATTATTATCGTGTGGTTGAACAATCTCAATATAAAAAGAATTTAAAGTTTTATTTTAAATGCTACTCCACGTGGCTTTTATTTATATAATTTTTAGATTATTTATGTTAGATTGCATACTATTACTTTTTATTATATTTAATACTGTGTGTGTGAGTGTGTATAGTACACTAATAACTTTATAATTTTATTAAAATTTAATTCACCACCAATATAAATAAAATTTATTAAAGTGTCAACTATATTACATTCTTATCTATGTGTAAAATATGTATATTACAATCCACCATCATGGAGTAGAAGATGTATATTACAATTCACCATCATGTGGACTGAGCGTGAGAGGTGTAAAATAAAATATTTGGTACGTGTATATTTAAGGTAAAACACAGTATAAAAAGGTGGGTAGTTCACCAGAGATTTCAATATACAATTCAAATGTAACTTGATTTTATTATTATAAAGGTAGTTGAAAATAATTAAATTCCTTCACAATTTCACATATGAACATCTTATACTATAAATAGAAAATGATTTTGAAAAATATATTTAAAAATAGACAATTTGCTTGTATTAAAAGAAGCGTTAAGGTTTGGAGAGTAAATATCCTTATTGTATGTATATATAGTGGTTAAATATTAAATTTTAAAATGTATAGTGGGTGTATTTAAAAAGTCATACATGGTCATACCATATATATACATATATAATATAAGTGGACTCCTTAGGGTTACAATTCATATAATAGTCTTTAAAGTTCCAAGCTGATATTAATGTATTCATTTATAAACATATATATGCGAGTTTCTACATTCACAAGACATCATTTGATGCTGTAACACACACAGGCATATGCATCAACCTGTGTTTATAATATATTTCACGACACTTAACATCTAGCTGCAGAATAAACTTCCACACATTATACACACACACACACACAAATTAATTTAGGTTGAATAACGACTCGAACGTTAACCTTTCAAACAAAAAGGGGAAGATTGTTAATTCGTAATATTCAAGGAATATTCTTTATAGCATGGAAAAGGTTAATGGAAAAGGTTAATGCAAGGTTATAAAAGAAGCGGGGCGTATTAGGGTTTAGTATTATGGTGATCCAGAGTATGTATTATGTAGCGGCAGCAGCGGTGGTGGCAACTGGAGCTCTTGTTTATGCACTCAAAGATGACAAGATCTACGCTCCACCAAGACACGATCAAGCGCCATTCATTCCACCACCAATGCCACAACAACAAGTCCGTAGTACTTCTTAAACGATTTAATTTAGTAAAATTCTGATGTTTTAACGAGGAAACGTGAGAGCTTGTTTTTAATAAAAGGGATATTTTATATATACATATGTATTAAATTTAAATGGATAAGTAAAGCATATAAAACTTTTATAAAAACTATATATAAATATATATTACTAAATTAAGTTGATTCTGTATACATAGATTAGAATATTTACTTGAATTTTACATTTAAATATAGAGATATAAAATATTATCACTTAACATGTTGGAGCATTAACCTTCTGCAGCATTAAAAAGGTTAATGCGATGGTTTTAGGATTCAGTACAAAGAAATCCACCAAAACCAATGTCTCATGAAACAGATTACATAGGCACGGATGCATGTGTGTAAATTGTTCATCATTATTTTTATATTCTGTTTAATGTCTATTTATGTAATACATGGATATAAATATTTCTAATCAACCGTTTGTGAATAAATGCATATGCTGCCTATAGCCGATATATATTAAAACTCATATAATAGTACGTCTCAACGTTCGGTAGCTGTAGAAAAATCTGTAAAAGTCAAAATAAATTTACATATTTATAAGAATGAATTAAAATAAAGATTTTAAGAGCATACTATTATGTAAATATTCTTAAAATATCCAAATCATGTCAGGCATATATATAGAACAGGTTATTTTACTTTGATAATAATTCAGATTCAATCTTTAAGGTATATAGGATTAAAGAAACTTCGGTTACGTTTCATCTTTCACACTCTATACTAAAAATATATTATATATTACTGCATGAGCTGTATATTAAAAACTTAAGGTATTATTTATGAGAAATGGATAGATCACATAAATGATATTCTGCTTTTGTATATTTAAATGTGTGTGTACCCACACATATATATCTCTGTGTGTGCGTGTGCATGTATGTACGTATTTATATATATAATGTAATGTATGTATGCAATATATATGTTGTCAAATGATTTTAAGAATAATTTTAGTTTCTTTAATGCTTAAACTTGAATAGAATGATAGTGTGTGATTACAGCCTGATATACGCACACCATACACATAGTCACACATAGTATACATGTGTATAGCAGACTAGTCACACATAATTTATATGTATGTTTTATATTCTTTTAATATCTTTAGAATCCTATTGAGCAACATATTTAAAACCAACCATTATGAATAAATACATATGCTGCATATACCATATATACTAGAACTTATATAATAGTGTTTAAAAGTTTTAAGCTGATTTAATGTATACAGTATAAACATAATATGTGAGTTTCTACATTCAGGACACCATTTGGTGTTGTAAAACGTATGTAGGCACCTATGATTATAATTTGTCTTAGGATCCCTCAAACTTTATCTTCTCATGTTCGGCATTTAAATTATGTAAATATTCTTAAATTATCCTGGCATAACGATTTGATTGAACGATTCGGATTTAATCTTTACAAGGAATTTAAGAAACTTTGGTTCACTCTCTGTTATAAATATATTCATATATTGTATATATTCATGAGCTATATTAAGAAATTTATATATTATTTACAAAGGGCATAGATCACATAACTATAGACAGAATGAAAATAAACACTAATAACACTGGTGCATGTGGCATTCCATTGTTGTCTGCTTCACATATGAGCAAAGATTTTGAACTGAACAAGCATTAAAAGTTTATATGTATATTTATTATTGTTTCATATTTATTATGTCTTATATTTATAATTTTGTTTGATTCTTTTTTTATTTAGAATTGAGAATTTTATTAAATGAAATATGAACCTGTAAAGGTGATCTGTTGTCACAAATCTCTATATGTGTTTAGTATTATATATTTGGAGTTAAATACATTTGTTTAATCTTTATATTTATAAAGTGGGCCTAAATTTTGAATTAAATATTTATTTAAACTAACTCTTACAAGAGAGAGAGAGTCTAAAACTCTAAATTTACCTCTATGTTAAATAATAATATATTATTATCTATATTTTAAGTTTTATGTGATTAACAGGTAGTGTGTGACTTTGGCATTCCTAGGGACACCATTGTTGCTAGTTCGGACTCATATATTATGTCTGTTTCACTTCAAGGAAAGATTTGGAAGAAGTTTTAAAGGTGTGTGTGTGTATATATAGTGTTTATTCTTATTAATTCTGATTTTAATTATATATTTCTTTTTAATTAGGACTTTTATTAAATGAAGTGGATTTGTACCCATCTTGTGACATGTTCAACATCGAGTACTTAAAATACTTGAGATTCTCTTATTTATAACTTCACTATG
Organism: Selaginella tamariscina; assembly: GCA_003024785.1. Taxonomy (NCBI): domain Eukaryota; kingdom Viridiplantae; phylum Streptophyta; class Lycopodiopsida; order Selaginellales; family Selaginellaceae; genus Selaginella; species Selaginella tamariscina. The sequence continues at coordinate 185,707 of PUQB01000153.1, forward strand.
TAATGTCTCTATATATTTCTGTATTTATATATTTAAGTTATATATACACGTTAACTGGCATTATAAGTTTATATCATTTTTTAATTTTATGATAAATGATAATTAATTTGTTATTAATGAGTTTTATTACTGATAAAAGTATAATAATAGTACCTGATCAGGTTTTTTTGTAGTTAACAGATATTATTTTAATATAATGTTAAATAATTTATTACATAAAATGTACAAGATGAAAATATAAAAATATAGTTATGAAAGTGAATACTCTACTTTTAAAGGTGATTAAATAACCATTAAAATAAATTTAATGTTTAAAATGAAATATATACGTTCAGTTCCTTGGACACACACATTCTATATATATATATATAGTATATATATGATTAAAAATACACCAAAAACACTACTCTTGGTTATATTTTATATATACTCATTAACATTGACATAAATTGCCTATAAGTTAATTAAAAATATACACAAGACTACTTTGATTATATTTATATATATCATTAACATTGTATATTTGACATAAATTGCCATATAAGTATATTAATAAAAACTATCCGACCTGCCAAAATCGAACCAGCGACATAAGGATATCTGTGCACGTTACTACAGTCCCCGCTCTACCAACTGAGCTAAATCGGAGACAAAAAAAATTATTTGAATATTATATCATTATATTCGGGAAATATTTTATTGTAAGTTTTTATAAATCATTCACAACACAGACACAAAATAAATATATACTACAATAAATATGTCTTAATAATCTTACATTTATTTTATACTTCGATTGAGATATAAAATTACAGAGAGACCTTCTAAATTACTAAAATATTTAAATAACTAAAATGCATTTATTAAAATGAGAATTTCAGAACTTACATATGTTTTATTAAAAAGAGAAGAAGTCTAGGCTAATTCAGAAAATATATTGTTTTAAAACTTTATTTATATATTGTTTATATAAATTATGACTTATATATTATAAATATAAAACAGTGTGCATGAATATTTTAAACATGTTTGTATACAATTTGTGACGTTATGTAGTGGGTGGATATACTAATACGATCGAAATAATATATTAATTGTTAAAGAATTTATTCTTTTGATAACTTTATAATTTTATTTAAAATTTGGCCCGCCACTAATATAAATATAATTTTTTAATGCGTCAACTATATTACAGTCTTATCTGTGTATTTAAAAAAATATATACAATTCATATATAATAGTCTTTATTAAAGTTTCAAGTTGCTTTACATATTACATATACAGTATTATAATATATTATAATAGTGCTTATAATCAGTGTGTTTATCCCGTGGTCAAAAAAATGCTATGAAAATATTTTAATTTACTTTATTATTAATATAATTTAATTGTTAATCCGTAACATTTTTTTGACTACGGATAAAACACTGCTTATAATGATTAACTAATATATCATGAATCTATTAAGTATATAATTTAAATATTCTTATTAAATGTTCATAGTTTTGAAAGGTAAATATGTATATATACATTCGATGGTTTAGCTATTATTTTAACTTTTAAAAAAATATTATTATATAAAAATACTATAGTAGAGGATAAATCTAATTTTTTAAGGATATATTTTAATTAGATAGTTCATATTAGAATCATAGAATTTAAACATAAAATAAAACTAAAGGCAATAACAAGAATATTCCCATAAATATCCATGTAAATAATATATACCATTCCTCGTACGAGAGAGGCATTGTTTTAATTTTATCGTATTCTCGAAAGAATAAAACACAAAGTAAAGAAATTCTTCACAAATACCTGTGAACATGGAACCTTTATGGTGCTACCGTATTCCTTTCAAGAATATACTGATTTAGTGATGATAAATATTAGTAATCAAGTAACTAAGTAAAACGAATTATATATAACACTCTTCATGTAGTTAAAAAATGAATATTATAAATGCTCTTTTGATACTCAATTTTATAAACACATATACTTTGCAATCTTTAGTGCCTTCCTTACTCTAAATATACAAAGTTGTAAGTACTAGTTTTATATTCTAAATAGAGCTGAAAAGGACAAGATGGTTGCCTGAGCTTGAAGTGAAATTAAAAATAAATGTTCAAATTGAATTTATGTATTCTCCGGCTTGAACTCAGTGACATCCACATTACACACACACACACATTACTACTTAATACAATTAAGAATATTCGTTACAGCGTAAAAGGTTAATGCAGGGTATAAAAGGAGCGATATTAGGGTTTAGTATTATGGTGATTCAGAGTATGTATTATGCAGCTGCAGCAGCGTGGTGGCAACTGGAGCTCTTGTTTACGCTCTCAAGACGACAAATCTACGCTCCACCGAGAGACGATCAACCGCCATTCATTCCACCGCCACCAAAAGCACAACCAGTCCGTACTAGTATTTAATTTAGTAAAATTCTGGAAACATAAGACAAATGAATTTATTTTGCTTTAGTGATATATATATATACAACTATTGACTCGTATAAATAGCTTATCTTAAATTAAAACTGATGTAAAAAAAATACACTATAATCAATATCCTTTTCTTTTGTAGTAATCTATATTTTTATCAAATTAAGTTCACTTCAAGTGTAATATATATACATAGATTAGGGTTTACATTTAAAGAAAAAAGTAAAGAACATTATCACTGAATTCGTTTAAATTGTTACAGCATTAAAAGGTTAGTTTTAGGTTCAGTCAGAAGATATATTATGAACAAATCATATAGGCACAAATAGTGCACATGTATGTGTAAATTGTTCATTGCTATTTTTAAATGTCTATTTGGCATTAGACAGTAATACATGATGATATACATATATGTCTAAAACCATTTGTGAATAAATGCATATGCTGCATATAGACAATATATAATAAAACTCATATAATAGTTTGAAGTTTGAAGCTGATATTAATGTTTATATTATATCTCTCTCAACTTTCCGTAGCTGTAGAGAAACAATCAACATAAGTTATCTACTTGTACATATTTAAAAGAATTAAATAAAATAAAGAATCAATAGTATATTATATTTCTTTAAATATATCATGTAAATATTCTAAAATTTCCTAAATCATACATTGTCAGGCATATGGTTAATTCCATTTCGATAGATTTTGAGCTAATTTGGTTATGTCAGACATAGGTTAATTTTATTTTGATAAATTCAATCTTAAGGTATTATTTAGTATTAAAGAAACTTTGGTTACGTTGCGTCTTTCCAATCTAAATTATAAATTATAATATATATATATATATATATATATATATATATATATATATATATATATATATATATATATATATATATATATATATATATATATATTCATGAGCTATATTAAAACTTTAAGGTATTATTATTTATGAGAAATGGATAGATCCCATAAATGTGCTTATGTATATTTAAATACGTGTGTATGTGTACATGTGTGTGTATGTAAATTTAGAAGCATCATATGTATTCTTCACAAGTCTTTTAATATTGTAATTAACTTATAAAATTAATATTTTTAATTTTAATTTTTAATTTATTATAGTCTATACTATACAAATATTACATGTATATATGTTATAATCGTTCTTTATATATAAACTAAATGATTTAATTTTTGATTGCTTATAATGCATTATTAATAATGATGTCTAGATATTCTTTGATTTACATTAGATCTTTATCATATACTATATAAATTAATAATCTTGATGATAATCACTAATATAACACTATAATCAATTAATGCATTCACCTGGAGGTGCACACAATTATAATATATAAAGTTAAAACAAAAATTATATAAGTTTATTGAAATAAAACTTTTAATGTATATCTCTTATTAAATGTGTAAGTATTTAAGTATTCAGATGATTTTGAACATCATCTATTAAGTATATCATTAAATAAATATAAATTTAATTATAACTTATAAATATTTCAGGAGGAATATTTTGTTTTAGTTAATTTATTGATAGTATAATTTATATTACTACTTAATTAAGTCAATGTTCAACAAAAAAGGAAAAGAATATTATTATTATGAATCCATTTGCTGCATTAAAATATAAAAGGAGAAAGGTTTTAGGTTGGATAAATGGTGATTCAGAAGATGTATTATGCAGAGCTCAGAAGTGACAGAATGTACATGCGACCTGCCATGGGAATATATTGTAGTAAATTCTAAAGATTCTGGGAATATTAGAAAATATAATTTTACCTTGGGAATATACTGTAGTAGGATTCTGGGAATATTAAAAAAAATAATTTTAGTTTATTTAATGCTTGATGCATGATTTAATATTTTTATATCCTATTTAATTCTTTCCTATTGAACAACACATTTGTAACCAACCATTGACAAGATTACATGTGTGTAGACATACATACACACATTAAAATATATACATAAACATAAACGTATATCAATAATACCTTAAGCTTTTAATATATAGCTCATGGATATATACAATAATAATATAAATATATTTATAATATAGAGTGTGAAAGATGAAACTTTGTATCCTCCGGATATTATTAAAATTATCTACGATTTTAAAATTAAGTATAAACTATCCAATTAAAATATATCCTTAAAATAAGCTCTATTATTTTCCTATAATATTTAATTTTTATATAATTAACATAATTAAATAAACTCTAAACCATCGAATTAATATATATACATATTTATCTTTCAAAAACTAGTTTTTAAGTGGGAAAGAATATCTAAAAATTAAATACTTAATAGATTATATATCAGTAAATTAAGGTAAAGAAAATATACATACAAACATACACATATATTAACTAGTTAAAAACATATATTTTTGATGTATTTGTACACACACATTGTTATTCAATAGACATATTGTTCACATTAAAGTGAACCACTATATATATGTTTATATCTTATAGTTACATATAATACTATATGGTTTTTAAACACATGAAACTAATTAATCCCTCACCGCTAATCCGGACTACAACAAGGAACTAATTCCGCTAATCCGGACTACAACAACGAAAAGGGTTTTACTAATTTATAATTTTATAAAATGTTTGATCATATTGCACTCTCTTAAGGTTTTAAACCATGTATATATAGTTGATCAGTTCCTTATTTATTCTTATTAAAATAATACTATTCTTAGAGAATATACCATTCCACATAAGGGAACAGAGTGTTTAGGGTTTATTGATATGAATATTAAAAAATAAGAATGTATAACTAGAATTCTGTTACTTATTGAAAATGGCTGTAAACATTTCAATCAGAGAGTTCATTTAATTTGTACATTATACTTAATTATGTACAAATTAAAAAAAAGAAGAAGATATTTAATCACAGATTTCGTTAAAAACATAAAACCAAAACCACGTTATATATACCAGGTTACCATGTTAGCATGAAACAGTGGATTCATCCACAACCACACCAAGCACCTCATCTTCCGACCTAAAGAGGGGTAGCGACAAAGGACTGTATGTGGAGCTGCCCTTCCTAAGCTCCTGTATTGTATGCAAAGCAGCCATAGTACTCCGGTATATCCCTCCATGTTGCCCTGCTCATTCTTCGGAGACGAACATTCTCCCACTTCCTGTTGTGCTTGTGCCTGTGTTGAGCTCTCACCTTTCTCCCTCCCTATATATATAAACTTTCAGTATGGTCAAGGATCTCTCTCTCACACACATACACACACCACACCTGAAGTTGAAGCTTCTGGGGGTCATTTACAGTCTCCCCGAGGAACGTCCATGGGAAAATGGCATGGAGGTTGGTTTCACATTCCCTGACGAGTTTCGAAAGAAGCTCCGTCTTGTAGAATGGCGATGTAAAACCTCTCGGATAAATGGTAGCCTCAATAGTGCTCCAGTGGTCTTATCATGCTTCTTCAGTATCTTCACTAAACCTGATAAACAAGCATATACATACACACACACACACACACACACACAAACACACACACGTGTGTGTGCACGCGCGTGTGTGAGAGAGATATTTTATACTAGTTGTAAGATATATGAGATACCAATTCCAACTATCAATACATTGTAATATGATATATGTGGGGTTCCATTTAGATATACATTACCTGTGTAGTTGAGGGAGCTGTAGTTTTCAAGGAGCACCATCTCACCATGGAAAGTGACAAGGTCCTTCCAAATTTTAAGCATTTCTTCATCAAAGTATGGACCACCATCTTCATTCTCCACTTTGGCCCTCTCTATTCTCTCCTTCAAGTCCTGTCACACGTTTCCCAATCTCAAAAACTATGCATGGGTGTATTTAACTTTAAACTAAGAAATAAATTTAGATAATAGAAAAGAGTCAAGAAAGAGATGTTTTACTCATCCTCTCTCATATATGAATACATACCTGATATAAATATTATTAGACGTGTGTATGTATACACGCACACAATCAATATATATACCTGTAATCGGATAACATATTCCTCCTCTTTTTCAATAAAGAAAGCATTGAACTTCTCAAGCTCAAGATTCAACAGCCTGATAAACTCAACCTCCTGTCCTGTAAGCCCTGCATTTGCATCTCTTGCACCTGGCCCATTAACACTCTCTGTACTGTCATTACTTGAATTTGCACCAAATGGATTCTCTGCACAAGAAATTAAAATATACATACATATATAGATCCACACACACACACACACACACACACACATATATAGATATATATACATATATAAATATGTATGTACATAAACATATATATATAGACACACACACGCACTGCAATTATATGTATAAGTACCTAACTATATGTAATATACCTGAAAAGCACTCGGCAGCAATTAATTTGAGGCGCTTCTTAAGCAGCTTGTAAGAGAGGAATTTGTCCTGCCATTCAGGAAGTGTTTCTTCGATCTGCTGCTGAAGGCGCTTGCCGAATTTCATGAATACTCTGTAGATTTTGAGGGGATTAGCTGAATTGTGTGAGTGATGAATCATAGTGCTTACCCGCTTGCAGAAGAATGCGTCTTCCTCCTGGCGGACAAACCCTCGTTCCTTGAAGTTATTTTCAATATCCTAAGCATATCCAAAAGTAATATTCCTGCAAGAAGGATTTAGAATATTCTAAGAACTAATCCACAACATATGAAGTAGACTATAGAAAACCTAATTTTAAAGTCTTATTGTTAAATGTAAACAATGAGACACTTTATCAATAATTAAAATATTAATCTTAAATAACCTAAAGAAATATATCATATTGTTGAATATTCATAATTTAATCTTTATTGACTTCAAATAAAAAATTCAATATATTAAGAAGTATATGCAACATACTTGCATAGAGACGCATGGGCCGTGACATGGTGTCCATGTGTCCGTGTGGAAGTAAACTATGTATATAAGTAGGGTTTATGAGAATATAGGATATCTCGACCTCGAATTGGGTTCACATTTTCTTTTTATTTATTTATTTCTTTATGTTTTTCTTACGACAATGGATATAGAGAGTCATTATTGATATATATACCAAGTATTTAACCAGACTTGTTAATGTTGAGTCATTTTTCTTTTCATTTTTGTTTTTTACTTTATTTTATTTTAACTTTACAAATCCAAGATTTCGCATGCAAACTTTTGAAGGTGATACAAGACATAATGTTTTAATATTGTTTAAATTATTTTTAATTATTATAGTTGATTTGATGAATGTGCACTTTAAGAATTTGTTTAAAAGGGGAAACTCTTAAATAGTATAATGGAATATAACATTAGAGATTCAATGAGATAATAAATGTGTATTGATTATTTTAAAAATACGTTTTTAAGGTTGAGGCTTTTGAACAAATATATGTAATCCAGTAACAAATTAGTGAGTTTATCATATTATTTAATATTAATTTTGATAATTCGGCTCAATAAGTATATTTTAACATGTTAGAACTAATAAAATTTACTGCAACTATACAACTTGAATTTATTAGGTTCATTCTTGTTTTTCGTTCTACAACATCAATAATGATTTTACTTTAGTTTCAATATTTTGAGTTAACTTAATAATAATTAAAGTCTACTTGAGTTGTACATTCTTCCTATTCATTTAATTGTCCTAATAAATGTACAACATATGTACCAACACAATTGTCTTTACAAGGTCATCCTAAAACTTAGGGTTCATTCTATAGCTAACTTTGTGAGTAGCCTTTGCATAATTTTTTAATTCATATTTATATTTTTACTTGTGAAAGTAAAATTTAGCGGAATTATAATAAAATCAACCAAAATAATATAAGTTGGCCTAATTTGGTTTAGTTGGGCCACAAAATATACATGACATAGTTATGATGTCATTGAACATTGCAACTATAAAAACAATTATTAATAGATATTATTATCAATAATAACTATCAATTTAGTATGATAAAATTGCTGATGATGTCACTTCATATTCAATAGGATTTCCTATAAAAAATGAATAATCACATGAATGACGGAGATAATTTATGTGATGAATACATTATTTTTATGTTTATTTTAATGTGTATTAGGGGTTTCAAGCTCTACTTGATCATTCAGTATAAATGTGTGAAGTTTTAATAATTATGCTAGTTAATATCAATTTTAAATATGTTTTTGACAATTGCATCCTTAGCTAAATAAAATTGTTAATGAATAATTTTGTGTAGCATCATAATATATAACATTAATAACATTGATTATGGGTGACAATTTTAAGTTTTTTTTTAGCAATTTTTTTTAATAAATTTTTGACATTATAATTAGCTAAAACAGTACAAAGAGGTTTGTGATTTCTCGATCATTTCTTCAATACTACATTTTCATAATTGAAAGTGATTTTTTTTTAGTGTATTTTGTTGTGTCAGAAGCATATAATTCATCACTAAAGTATCATGCAAAGTGTATTGAATAGTTTATTAAATATAAGTATGTGAATTTATTTAAGTTTAATTAATTTTAAAGCACATGTGGAGATTCAACATTATATATTAATTGATAATGTAAAGTCTTTTAAAGTGCCAATTAAAAGACAATTATCAAAAAGGTATTGGCAATGTCAAATGTTATTACTAATTATCATCCGTTGTGAATGTCACAGTTCTTACTTGAGGAGATTCACTTGTATAAATTTATATATGTCATTTGTATTCATTGTTTAATTATTAAACCCATATTATACTTTCCATTAAATAATTTTATTGAAAATATATCCTTACAGTACTTCATATCAAACTTTTATTTTTTCAATTTTAATCTAGATACACATGTACAATGCTACTTAAAAAGTAAATTTTTTGTTCGATAAATAATGAAAGTTGAGATTTTTATATTTCATTGTTGTAGTTGCCTTTTCTTCATATATAATAGTAAATTTGAAGAAGTAACATCCTTAGGCATGTTCTCCTTTTGTAAATAATATATCTTATGTCCTTATAACATCAAATTTTGGTCAAAATTCTATATTAATTTAATGTATAAACAAAAATCTTTTATAAATTTCATTTTCACATTAATATTTTAATAAATGTAAAGAGATTTAATTTTAATATCTTAAATCTTCTTAAATTTTATAAGAAAATTTTATGACCACTCAAGTATCATACCATCATAACACTTTTAAAGTGTTGTGTTCATAAATCTAATTTCATACATTTCAATTATCAAGTACAATATATACTATTATTTTAATTAAAAAACTCATAAAGTGCACCCATACCACTTTAACATAATAAATCTTTTGAAAGTTCTTACTTAGTAAAATCATTTAACTCAAATAAATTATAGTTACTTAGTTAAGTAACATATGGCCACTCCTTATAATATTTAATGACTCTTAATCTTTATAAATAAGGAGAGAGTAAATATGTTATGACAATGAAGTCTGTGAGGATATGAATTGCATTTTAATTTAATGAGTCTTTATAATTATGTGTGGATTATTAACCTTTTAATGATGTTATCATCAAGAATGTTTATTCACTTCCAACACTACTAATTTATTAACTCATTTAGGTAAAATTAATGATTTACCAAGTTAAATTTAGCCTTTAAGTATTAGTAAATTCTAATGATTGATGAAAATATTTTAAATAGTACTTTTGGCCTTTACAAATTTATGGTCATGTATAGGTTAACTTCAGCTTCAACCACTTTTAACGCATGAAACAAATTTTTACTAATATGTTAAATATTACTATCAACATTATTGAAGATGTTTAATATATAGAGTTGGTTTGTTAAAGAATGACAAGAAAGATACTTAGTCAAAATAAACATTCATTATCTATATTAATATAATAATAATAATATTAATTAAAGTTGATTAGAGGATCATCTTCATAGTGTGTAATGAGTCTTGGACTAGTGATTAAAATTTGAAAAGTGTGTGTTTGATTATATAAACACTAGTTATTCATAATATCATAAATTTAATATTTCCTTGGCAAGGTGTAATATTTAAGGCGGTTCATTAATCATGCATCATAATTAAACTACTCTCTTCTAGCACATACCTTTTCAATAGATGTGAAAATGTTATCAAAGTGTTTGATCATTTAAAATAATTATTAATAACTTTGTATGTACTTTAGTATTGAGATTTCACTTGACCATAAATCACTTGAACCAACTAAACGTAATTACTTATCACTAAATAAGAATGCCATGTTTTAAAATGCAAGAACTTAGTGGATCGTTATGGTAGTTTCAAGGTGTGGGATAAATAATGATTAATGATGATGTTTATTTGTAAGCACCTTTACAAATATACATTGTCTAATAATACTTTGTAACTGAAAGAAATTATAATATGCATAGAATGTGATACTCTATTCAGCTCAAAACCCTGCTTATATACAAGAGACCTTCTGCCACGTGGCACACATGCAACACATGTGCTAACACATGGGAGCCAGATCACCACCCATGTGTCACTACGCATGTATGTATATACACATGCGTATATACAATAAACAATATCTTACATTATCCTCCCCTCTACAGCTGTGTAAGTGGTGATGAATCTGATGGTCCTACATCCGTGAGCTGGCTCATCTAAGGTATGACTGAAATGTACTCAATGGGTCTTGAACGACAAACCATTTCATTCGCACTATGTGAACTATCTCAACCTCATGAGATCCCACCAACTGTACTTGATACACTGAGGACCAACCTTTCGAAGTACTCGGTAGGGACCAAGCCACTTATGTAATAAACCAGTTGCAAGCCCAGGTGTCAACTTGGGAAAATGTACCAGTACTAAGTCACCGTCAGCAAAATCTGGTGGAATTTGATGTCGTGCATTGTAAAAGATTGCTGCCGTATTTGAGCTCACCAAGATGTTCAACAGACTCTGCACATAGAAGAGGCAAAACAACATCCAAATGTCGAGCCCACATCTTTGCATCCTCGGCACGTGGCAGATTCGATGATAACCCCAATTCACTAGGCAACTTAGGATCATATCCATACAATGCCTTGAATGGAGAGATACCAATCGAACTCTGAATGCCTGTTACATAAGCAAATCTCAAGCATCGCAAATACCAATCCCAGTCAGTGTGATTGAAGTTCACATACTTCGAGATCATACCCTTGAAGGTCCGATTCAATCGCTCCACCAAACCATCAGTTTGTGGATGATATGGAGAGGCAAATGAGTTTTACCCCTAACCTCTCACACAACACTCGGAATACCTCTGCAATGAAAGCGGGGCCATTATCTGATAACATCCGCTCTGGACAAGAATGCTGCAAAACCACATTATCGAACAGAAAAAAAGCTGTTGACATGGCAGTTGCATCCGGAAGAGCACCAACCTCCACCCAACGAGTTAAATAATCAGATACAACAATGATACTGGTTACCTTGAGAAGAACGTGGAAAAGGTCCCATTAAATCCACTGCAATTAACTCAAAAGGGCGAGAGACATTGATGGATTCTAACACCCCCATGGCCCGAGTCGTAGAGGAATTCCGAGTTTGACAAATGGGACAAATATACCTGATCACATCACCACGCATGCTAGGCCAATAAAAGATCGGGAGCTTCTCCAACACTCGTTGGTGACCAAGATGACCTCCAACAATAGGTGAATCATGATATGCTCGAAGAAGGTGTGGAACATATGTAGAGGGTACAACCAAACGCCATCTGTTCTGGATTTGTCCCAATAAAATACAATAAACCATCATGAAGTCGAAACTGAGCATGATATTGTCGAAACCGAGGTTCGGAAGACGGATTTGCAAACATCACGTAATTGCCTCATTTATGGTTCATGTTTTTGAGCATCCTGCCACTGTTCCAAGGATGGTAAGTCATCAATACCTGAGGGGCTTGTATCAAACCGAAATGCTACAGCTATGCATGAGCAGGCAAAGTGGAATTGAAAGGGGTGCTCAGAAAGTGCATCTGCATCCACATTGTTCGCCCAGGCTTATGCACCACCTTAAAGTTATATACCTGGAGACATAATGCTCATTTGGCTACTAAATTCTTTCGTTTTAATAAGGAAGTAACAATAGCATGTCACACTCAAAAGTGTTTCACTCCCATGTAAGTAGGCATGAAGTCGTTCAAAACCCCAAACAGCTTTTCAGTAGTGGAATAATTCGTTCAACATGCTCGAGTACTCGATATGTAAGCCACCGGGTGTAGAATTGAAGATCTGCAGCATCAGTTTGCATCAACACACCACCAATACCAATCTCTGAAGCATCTATCGTAAAATGAACGACGAGTAAAATCTGGATTTGAAGTAATGGTGGAGTTGTTAAGAACTTTTTAACTGGTCAAATGCATGCTGACACTGCTAGTCCACCTGAAAGTACCTGTGGACGAACTAAATCCCGAAAAGGGCAGTTCGATCAGCAAGATCAATGAATCAACCCAAGTACTACACCTTACCTAAGAAACGTTGGACTTCCTGTACATACGGGGACAAGGGAACTCTCGAACAGCTCGCAACTTCGTTGGATCCACTTGTAAACCCTCTCGAAATATACGGTAATCGAAATAAGTGGTGTCGGTCGATTTGAACACACACTTTTCAAGTTTTAACTTTAAGTTAACTTCTCAAAATCGATTAAAAACTCGCTGTACATCACGAATGTGATCCTCTCAAGAACCAAAATCATGAATAACACATCATCAATGAAATCGGCAGTGATATCGGGCATATTTGAAAAAAACTTATCCATCATGTGTTGAAAGGTAGCGGGAGCTGAAGTCAATCCAAAAGGCATGACCAAAAACTCATAAAGACCAAATGGTGTTCGGAAGGCCATTTTTGGAATATCCTCCTTAGCCATAAAAACCTGCCAATATCCTGATGCCAAATCCAACTTAGTAAACCATCGACTCTGACCTAAACAATTTAATAGATCAGCGGAGTTTGGAAGTGGATAAACATCTTTGATGGTAACATCGTTGAGAGGTCGGTAATCCACACGGAATTGTAAAGATCCATCAGGCTTGAAAACCAAATGAGGTTCACATGCCCATGGACTCTGTGATGGACAACACACCCGCTTACCAATCATATTGGTAACAACTGTTCGCATGGCTGATAACTCTTTTGGTGATCTGCGTCAAACCGGGACTTTAAAAGGCTTTGCATTGCCAGTGGTATACAATGTTGAGTCTTCACACGTGCAACTTGTGACAGATCAAATTTGAACAAACTTGCATACTGCTGCTTAAGTTGTTCGATGCAGTGTGATCGATACTTAGGTGACGGATCGGCAGTTGAACCTGTTAAGATGAACACCACCCAAGATCAAATCAAAGGAGCTATATGCGTGATACAAACTGCAACAAGCTTCTCTGAACGTAAAGGAACAGACTGCAGAAACATAGACTCCAAGCGTAATATGGGAGGAGAGACTGAAAAATCACACATACCTTTTAACTGCTTTAAAAATCACATTCCAGAATAATGTTAAAGACCTGGGAAGGGACAACCTTAAGAGACCCAGAGGGAAACTTACAATTGGCACCATAACCAGCATAGTCGAAGTGGTGTATTGTAACCATATAAAATGTGCAAGACCTTATCTACACGTCTCAAGGGTAATGAGCACCGATGCGCCAGAGAAGTACTTATGAAAGACATACTAGATCCTGTATCCACAAGCACTATGACTGAAAAATCATTCACCCGTGCATTAAATGTGAAAATTGGATGATCTTATGGAACTTGCAATCCTTGATATGCATAACGAAAAAAATATGGAAGTGAAGTCTCCATCGCACGGGATCCCTCCATTGCTTGTACAATTACTAATTTTCCGCAACATATCCACCTGCAAGAGAGGCTTCGTCATCTAGAAGCTCATCATTATACATAATGGCCGCCATAGGCACACCATCCGGAACATATGGTCGCTAGCCTGGATTTTGTGGACGCCAATCAGGATACACATCACATGCCCACCAAGTATGTCCAGGTGTTGAACATGCCCAACAATGAATTTGATTGGGTCGACTTGCATTGTTCCGATTTCTCCTGTCACGAATCCGTGGATTTTGACCACCGCGGGCAGGAATTGGAGCAAGTGTAGGACAATTTTGTGGAGGTGGTCCACGGGGTGGGCCCCGAGGTCGACCACAAAGGGCTTGTCGTGTGGGCACATATGCAACAGCATCCACCTCCACTAGATCAACACGTTGAATAGGAGGAGAAGGTAACCCAAGGGGACCACGCCTTCACCAGGCACCAACTCAAATCGTTGAGTTAATGCAAAAGCTTTCTCCAATGTGGTAGGACAAAGAGCCCGAATGAATCGAACGAGTTCGGGTCGCATAGTCGGCCATAAATACTGAGCTTAATGGGCTCAGGCATGTTAGGATATGCACGCTGAGCTAAATCTCCGAATCTAATATTGAACTGCATAATAAACTCACCAAATGTTGTCATATCGCATGCAGTTGTTGGAAAGCATCATCTGAATCCTCAACTTTACCAAACGTACATTTAAGGCATTCTGTCAATCGTTTACTATTGGCTTGATTCTCCGCAGCCAATCCATTATACCATTTGGCCTTTCAAAATGTAAGAAATTCTCTGAGAGCATGGCCTCATCCCAACCATGATAATGAATAATAACTTGGAAATGATCAAACTAGTGGTATACATCATCTTCCGGATCATCACAAAAAGATCAAGGTCGAACCCTCGGATTTATGGCCTGTGAAGAAGACGAAGGAGTACTAGAAGCAGATCCCTTGGCAGGAGGCTCAGGCGGGGAATAGGAGGACGGACCCTTAACAAAGTGCTCCAACAACTTAGTTTGTGCATCAATAGTAGCAACAATAATGCTAAAAGCCATCTCCATATTCATTATCATGGAAATAAGAAAAGGAAGAGGCGAAAGAAAAGGAATACCCAACTTCTCCACACCAATGAAAGAACAGATAAATATGCATAGAACGTGATACTCTATTCAGCTCAAAACCTACTTATATACAAGAGACCTTCTGCCACGTGGCACACATGCATGGGAGCCATATCACCACCCATGTGTCACTACGCATGTATGTATATACACATGCATATATATAATATATAATATCTTATAGTACTAAGTGTTTTAATTGGTGCAAGCTCCTCAAATGGTTAATGTTAATTTACCATTTTTAAAGGCATTACGAATTATATAAAAAATGAGTTATGGACAAAGTGCTTACGGGATTGATTTTAAAGTATTTAAAACCTCAATTTTAATAGTGTCATATTTACTTCTAACTTTAAGATCAATTATGGTGATGTTTCTTTTTAAGCACCTCTTACAAATTATATATTTTGTATTAAATGTTTTGGTTCCATGTACTTTTTGAAATGATTGATGTTAATTTACCATATTTAAAGGCATTACAACTTATATAAGAAAGTGAATTATGGATAAAGTACTTATGGAATTGATTTGAAAGTCCTCTATCTAATTTAAAATCATTATATTTAATTTTAATTTAAGATGATTTATTATTTTTATAAGAACAAATTTAAAAAATTAATTATAATTAATTATACCTTCTATTTATGTTCATACTTGATGTAAGCATATTATGACTTTCATCTTATTTAGGATCATCTCAATTATTAACATAACTGTAATTATTGTATTAATAGACCATGCATATTATATTTAAAATTATTTAACTTATTAGACTCAAAATTCTCACAATGTCACGTCTTAGTCTACAGTTAATCTGATATGACATCTTTCAATATATCATTATTTGTTTTTTCTTATTATTTCTCTTGGTACGTAATTGTTATCATGTCAGTGACATTATTTATGTTAGAGTGGATATTTGCAAATAATACAATCTAATTTCCATTTCATAATGTTATGCATCTAATTAAGTCTTAAACGTTTATTCACCCTGATTTAATAAAATAATTAAATGAGACATTCAAAGTTGACTGAGCCTAAATTAACAATCAATTTATCACATAAATGGTTGGTTTGAAGTATATAAATATAATTGGTAACCTCTTAAAACAAAACAGATTGTTAAGATGATTTATAATTAAAATTCCCTTAAAAACGTTTGAACACAATTCAGTGTAGTAACACATAAGCAATGACCTAGCCCCCCTGTGTAGGGTGCCACAGGGCAAAGAGAGAATAATGAATATGTCCGGAGTCTTACAATTATAGTATCTCTCAATATGTAATTAACTACATACTATTGACTCTTAAATTAATCCAAATAGAATCTTTGAAATGATGAATATAATACATAATTAACACACACACACATATATATATTACGGGTCTATCGGATTTCTTGCAGCAGAGCACTCCACACAGGCCGCAACATGCACAATGGCGGCCTAAAATGCTGCACGACAAAAAACAATTACTATATAATAATATTATTTAAATATAACAATTAAATAAGGTTTAATGATAATTATATTCCTAATATACCTTGAAAACAAGAGTTAACTTTGGCTCGCTTTTAAGCACCAAAGCAAGGTAAAAGTAACACGTAGTTGGTGTTACTGCTTCGTTAATCACAGCCGCTAAAACTTTTTGCATAGGTATAAATATGCACTTGCTCCTTCCACTGCATATAACATAATAACATTAAACTAGATTTAAGTCATAAACATATTAGTAACAGTAAACAACTTATATATACCATATAATTATAATTATCCTCATCTAATATAGTAATACATATCTCTCTCTCATCCATCTATCTATATATTACAAAAGCACGAACCTGCTGTATTTTGTTTCGAGTTGAACTCCCACTTTTGGCATAATAACAACCGCTTCTGGCAGAAATAATACAGCAGTTTAATCCGTGTAAAATAATACACATACATACATACATAGTATGCTCTCTCTCTCTCTCTCTCTCCTCTCTCTCTATATATATATATATATATACCTTCGGTGACCCTTCCTTTTTGAAATATAAAAAGCGCACAGGAGACAGCTAAAAACAGTAAATGCAGAAAAAAGAGCTGCTTTCCAATCTCAGCATACATGTGTATTGCATACATTATATATCTATGTGTGTGTACGCATAATTAGATATAGACATATACATGTGTGTATATATACATACAAATATATGTACCTTGGCCGTATAAGAATATGCAGCAGCAATAATAAGAATCAATAAAAGCGCCCTGCTTAAGGATCCACTGCCTTGGTTTCTTAATGAGATTTTATGTTTAGAAACCAGCTTTCCCGCTGGATCAGACCGATATACAAAGCGCTTGGACTCCATAGCCAGGAAGAAACAAATTAGGGTTACATAACCCTTAATTACATAAGAATATTCCATCGTATAATTTAACGTTTAACCTTTTAACTCAAAAGCAAATTTAATTAAAAGTTTCATGATACTTATAACTATATACATTATGTTTTCAAATTAAATTATGATTAGTATATTTGACCTTATATGCTTTATATTTAAAAATAATATAAATACATGTAGTAAAGACTAATACATGTATATTGATATTAAAAAATGAAATGCTGCACACACATACATAGAATCAAATTTAGCTAACGCATGTTCTTAAGATACATTACATAATTAATATTTAAGCCTCATTTCAAATACTAATCTTATATAATTAAAATAAACTTTAAGTGAATAATTGAATCCTTACCTTATCATCTTAAACCTTATTTAAGCTCTAAATGATTTAGTTAAGGTCCCTTGTAAGATATTATTAAAATATTTCACTTTGATGCTGTTTTTATGATTAAAATATTTATAAAATTTAAAATAAAATAAAACAAGATTTTCAATTGTATTGTGACTATGTGTAACTATAATTATTAAAGCTTTAATTTAATATATGTTGTCCTTATCATTGGGGACAATACATATAATAGAAGATTATTCGTGTAAGTTTACTATCACTGAGGACGCTATTTAATTGGGTAAGTCTGGACCAATTGCATGACTATGTCTTGTGCATTGATTTCATGGCACTTGAATAAAAGGACCATATATTAAATTATACAAATAAAACATTGAAAGACAACAACTTAACTTATTTGTTGCATTGGTATAATTCCTCAAAATCTCTAAAAACTTGTCTAAAGAGTTATCCTTATTAATATAAACAAGCTCCTTTATATTGATCATAAAATTTATTTTTAAATTAAGGTCAAGTTGGAATGTATCATTTTCAGATTAAATATTTCTTGTGAGACCCTTGAGTCTTATAAGGATTTATTTCAACTTGACTTTCTTTTTATAAATCAAGAAATCAATTTGTAAAACATATTGTAGTAAGTAAATTTGCCTCTCACTTTTGCATGGATATTTCCCATAAGATAGTATAATCAATTCCATAAGATACCACAATAAAGAAGATAAATTAAAATGAAATGGGAAAAATATTCTTAATATGAACCCAAAAAAAATGGTTGTTTAAGTTAATAGTATATTCATGGCCATATTATTCAAATAATACATAAAAAGTTTGTAACCATTCTCATAATAAATGTTTGATATTAATATGGTGGTTTACTTAATACAAAATCATAACAATATTATATTACATACTATCACTTACAAGCTTGTAAGTTGTACACAAATTGGTCCTCGTTAATTAAAAAGAGAACATTCATAAATAATGTCCTAGTATATATTTTTGAAGAGGGGTACAATGATTATAATGAAAACGACCAAGTAGTTAAAAAGAATAGTTAAAGAAAGAATTGAACAACAAATTAAAAGTGAGACATTTTCACTCTAGAAAGATAAAGAAAAACAATTCCTTCCACTGAACATAAAGAAATAACGATTCGACATCCTAAATAAAGGCAATGTAGGTTCCCAAGACGGAGGAATATATCACCTTCCAAATAAAAGAGCAAAACAATCATAAAGAAAGGGCAACTTATAAAGAAATTGGCAATAACAAAGAATGCACATGGAGAACATTTTGATGTGAGGACAAGAAAGAATAATTAAGAAGTCATTTTGATTACATCCAACCCTGTTAAAAGGATAGTGGCTAAAAATGTTAATGACGCTTATAACGAGTGAAAAGGATGGTAAAGAAAGAAGTAGGCATAAAAAATAATAAAATAAAGATTTTTTTTTTTAATAAACACATAAAACATATGCATGAACATCCTAGTTAATTTTGATCCTCTATAGGCCCTACTTCATTTTCGTGCCAAAGGTGAATCATTGTGAAAAAAATGTCTTAATATAAATATTTGAAATTCATTGTTCATTTCTCAATGCCAAGGATGGAATAATTATTTCTAAAATATATATTTTGGGTACATGATGTTCGGTACTGAAGATGGGCTTTTTCAAATTAATAAACTAATCATACTTAGTTAACAACTAGAAAGTTCTTTATAATCGAGAAATAAATATGCGAAGAGAATTTAACTGATAATCATTCTACGTAGTGATTTTATTTCTTTAGGAAAAATAAAAAATGTATAATTATGTAAAACTTGAATCACCTTAATAAAATTTCTCTACAACATAATATACATGTTAAAAACTTATTTCTATTAAAGAATATGTCTTTGACACCGAGGATAACCAGCTAGGCTTTAAAGATGAAGTTTTATAAAGTTTGTTTGCTCTTTCATAACTTAGAACACTCATTTGTACATATGTCTATACAGAAGCATAGATTCACTGACTCAATTTATGCATGTATACTATATCTAATTCTTCTTATTGTAAACAATATATATTATATTTTAAAAATGTTCAATGAATGTATATTTTAACATATACTTCCATTGGTTAAGAGATGATATATTAAAATAATTTAGTTTTTGTACTATTAACTAAAGTTTAAGACTAAAAACTCAATTTTAGTATTTTATTTTCTTTTGAAATAAAATGAAATCTAAATCATTAAATCCTCCCTAACTGACGTATTAAACAATTGAAAAGGAATCAAGGTATTTTAATTAAAATTTTAAATTTTAAACTCCCTTCTAATTAGGGCATATCCTTAACATATATAGGCTATAACATATAACTATATATATGTTTAAAATACACAATATAAGTTTTAACAAAAAATAATTGATAAGTATACACTTTCTATAGAATCATTAGATATTCGAGGTCTTGGACACATGTGACTCATGGTACATAGTGTTTCAAAATCCACGCTAGCCAATCAGAGGGCTCGATTTCTCACCACCTTATCACACTTTGTGGCTCTAAAGGCTCCACACAAATGTCCACATGGAAGAATATACTTGGCATCATTCTCCTGGTTTAGGTTTTAACGGACATTTGAAAGAATGCTTGTATGAGGATGGTCTGAAGCCCGGCTGCGCAAGGTATGAACAATCCTCATAAAATTCTATAAATCTCAATTAAGATCTTGTTGAAAATCAGATTTTTCCATCAAATTTTCATTAAAATCTTTGTTTTTCATTGTAATATCTGAAAAAAATGCATTTTTTTTCAATATTCTCATTGAAATCGAGTAATTCTTATACCTCCACTAAAAATCTCCTAAAAATGCGTGTTTTGCATTTACCAGATTCAATATGGCATCTAACTCTCTTGGAATCTTGTCGACTCCGCAACTCAGCTCGATATATTCACGCTCAAACTCCAAAGGTTCGTAACACACACACACACACTCATAGTATAAGGTTCAATGTATTAATGCAGGTTTGGGATCATCTTGGCATGAAGGTCTTAGGTTATGCAATGACATTGATGACCACTCCAAAGCTGTAAGTTTGTGCTCCTGTACACAACACACAGACACACACTCACTATATATATATATATATATATATAGAGAGAGAGAGAGAGAGAGAGAGAGAGAGAGAGAGAGAGAGAGAGAGAGAGAGAGAAGAGAGAGAGGTTTTAGAATATACGTACTTCGACGTACATTATACTGTATCTTTCACATGTTTCAGGAGCTTTGCAGCCTAACAGCTTCTGTAACTCTAACTAGAACTGTACCACGTCAAAACACGGTAAGTATATGTGTATGCTATCTACATTATATCCCCTTACTACTCGTCAAGGGCTTATTCCTTGTTTCTTGCATTTACATGTGTAATGTGATATATATAGAGAAGAGTGAGAGCATGGAAATATACCATCATATATACGTTTATATACACTATAATACGAGAGAATGCTTTTATAGAGAATATCCGATAATGGGAATGGTTTATTCACACAAACACGCCCGGATATACGAAGGATCGTTCCAGAATCTAACCCAGCACAACAACTGTGAAACTGGTATATGTGGTTCTAGAAGCACAGTATCAAGCATCTCTCGCAGCTGTACGGAACATCAACAAGTCCAGGAGTGATGTACAGTTTGAGGTCGTTGGTTACCTTGTTGAAGAGCTCCGTGACAAGGATAACTACGAGTTATTTCGCAAGGACCTCTCTGATGCGAATATATTCATTGGTTCATTGATCTTCGTGGAGGAGCTTGCTCAGAAAGTCAAAGAGGTAAAGTGTGTGTGTGCGTGTGTGTATACACACACATACGAATATATATGCAGGCTTTAGAACCAGAGAGGGAAAGAATGGATGCTGTTTTAGTTTTTCCATCAATGCCGGAGGTTATGAGGTTAAACAAGCTTGGGTCATTTGCACTCTCTCAACTGGGACAGAGCAAGAGTGCCATTTCAGTTAATACGAAAGAAGAAGAAGGAAACGGTGGACGTTTTGAGGAAACCATGCTTAAGCTCGTTAGAACTATTCCCAAAGTTCTTAAGTACTTGCCATCCGACAAGGCTCAGGTCTCTCTCTCTCTCTCTCTCACACACAACTCTCTCTCTCTCATGTGTATATTCATTTATACAGGATGCAAGGAAATTCCTTATGAGCCTGCAGTTCTGGCTAGGGGCTCTCCAGAGAACCTGGAGAACCTACTCCTTATGATATTCTGGTTCATACGTACCAAGCCTGAAATCGAAGCAGCTATCATACGGAGATCCCGTGGTATTTCTAGATACCGGAATCTGGCATCCACTGGCTCCGAACATGTTCGATGATATTAAGGAGTATTTGAATTGGTATGGTACGAGGCGGATGTAGTGAAAGCCTGAAGAATCCCGGTGCTCCCGTTGTGGACTTATTCTACAGAGAAGTCATATTGTGACAGGTGCTTTGTGTGTGTGTGTGTGTGTGTCGATATGTAGATTTGTAGGCACCTATATACTACATGCTTTCAGTTATGATCTACTGTAAAATTTGTCTACACGTATGTCCTCAAGGTCATGCATTCATATCTGTTACTTTATACACTAGTATAAGGTCAACACACACACACAATTTATACACGTTACACTGTCACTTGCTAAATGATTAATTTAACAGGTGATGATGGACACTATGTAGCGGTAGTCATGGCTTGGAAGCAAAGGGTGCAAAGGTGGTACCAATATTTGCAGGAGGATTAGACTATTCACTTCCTGTAGAGAAGTTCTTGTACGATCCCATCACAAAGAAGCCCCTCGTACAGTCAGTTGTCTCCTTAACAGGATTCGCCCTTGTTGGAGGTAAGTACACACCCGAGTATATTTGTACATGACTATTAACTCTCTCTCTCTCTCTCTCTCTCTCTCTCCTCTCTCTCTCTCTCTCTCTCTCTCTCTCTCTCTCTCTCTCTCTATTTATTTTGTATAAATTGTATAGGCCTGCAAGCCAGGACCATCCAAAGGCAATCGAAGCTCTAAGAAAGCTCGATGTACCGTACCTTGTTGCACTGCCTTTGGTTTTCCAGACAACTGAAGAGTGGCTTGGGAGTACACTCGGCTTCACCCTATTCAGGTTGCCTTGCAAGTTTCACTTCCTGAGCTGGATGGTGGCTTAGAGCCCATTGTGTTCTCTGGCCGAGATAGTCGCACAGGTCTTTCTCTCTCTCTCTCAAAACAGCACATATAATTATATACAAATGCATACAAATTAATCTATAATTTAGTCCGACATCTTCTTATCCTTTGGTAAGGTAAATCCCATGCATTACACCAGCGGGTGGAGCAGCTATGCACAAGGCTGTAAAATGGGCTAATCTGAAGCGGAAGAGTGTGGTACGTTATGTAATGTGTCATATATACATATAAACACATAGACATTCGTACACACACATAAACTTGTTGCAGGCAGAGAAGAAACTAGCTATCACAGTGTTCAGCTTCCCACCAGACAAGGAAATGTAGGCACAGCAGCCTATCTGAATGTCTTCTCATCAATCTTCAGTGTATTAAAATCGGTGAGTAAATTTACTCAGTTAAACAACCATGTGTGTGTGTTATATGCGCGTCTGTGTGTGTTTATTTGTTAACTATTTTATTTTCTCAGTTAAAACAAGACGGATACAAAGTGGATGGGCTTCCGGACAGCAGCAGATCTCATATCCGACATAATCCACGACAAAGAGGCAAAGTTTAACAGTCCAAATCTCAGAGCATATAAAATGAGTGTGCGTGAGTATGAAAAGCTCACACCGTATTCAAAAGCCTTAGAAAGTCTTGGGGTAAACCCCCAGGCAATCTAAACTCTGATGGTGCAAATCTACTAGTCTATGGTATGTGCGTGCGTGCGTGCGTGCGTGCGTGTGTTACTTATTGTTTGTAAATATAGGTAAGCAGTATGGGAATGTGTTTATTGGAGTTCAACCATTTGGATACGAAGGAGATCCAATGAGGCTGCTATTTGCAAAGTCTGCAAGCCCTCATCATGGTTTTGCTGCTTATTACACCTTCCTAGAGAGAATATTTGGAGCTGATCTGTTCTCCATTTTGGTACACACACACACATGCACTACATATATCAGCCATTTATCCATTATACTTTTCATTTCAGTCTTATATATATATATATTGTGTGTTCTAGATACACATGTGACACATATATATTGTACACATTGTTCACACACACACACACAACACACACACACACACACAATATATATATATATATATATATATAGAGAGAGAGAGAGAGAGGAGAGAGAGAGAAGAGAGAGAGAGAGAGAGAGAGAGAGAGAGACCATGTGCCCTTATTTCAGGTACTCACGGCTCCTTGGAGTTCATGCCAGGTAAACAAGTGGGAATGAGTGATGCGTGCTTCCCAGACAGCCTCATTGGAAACATCCCAAACGTCTATATTATGCAGGTACGTATATAGTGTGTGCGTGTGCATGCATGCGTGCGTGCGTGTGTGTGTGTGTGAGAGAGAGAGAGAGAGAGTACATTAATATGAATACTTACTATACAGCAAACAAACCCATCTGAGGCCACAATTGCAAAGAGAAGGAGTTATGCAAACACAATTAGTTACTTAACCCGCCAGCAGAGAATGCGGGTCTTTATAAGGGGCTTAAACAGCTCAGTGAACTTATTTCATCATACCAGTCACTGAAGACAGTGGGCGTGTGAACAGATAGTCAGCAGCATAATAAGCACAGCAAAGCAGTGCAACCTCGACAAGGACGTGGCGCTCCCTGATGAAGGACAGGAGCTGTCTGGGGACGAGAGGACAGGTTGTCGGGAAGATATGGCAAGATTATGGAGATTGAGTCGAGGTTGCTCCCTTGTGGCTACATGTCATAGGGGAGCCACCTACAGCAATGAAGCAGTTGCTACCCTAGTCAACATTGGTTCTCTTGACCGACCGGTATGTATATTAAACAGTTGGCATGTACATACGTATCTCTACACAATATGTATATCTATTTGTGCAGGTGTATATGTACATGATGTATGTGTATTTATATCTGTATTTATACTTTATATATATTTAATTATATGTTATGTACAGGAAGAGAATATTTATGGACTACCGGTATTCTGGCATCTGCTGTTGGGAAAGACATTGAGGATGTATACAGAAATTCTGACAAGGGCATACTGGATGACGTGGAGCTGCTTAAGGAAATTACCGACACGTGTAGGGAGGTTATCGGCTGTTATGTGAAAAAATGAGCAACAACAATGGCCAAGTTGTCAACGTTCTTGAGAAGCTGGGTGGTTTTGGAGGTAAGTGCGCATGTGTGTACATGTGCATACCTGTGTCTGTGTAATGATAAAGTCATATAAAACACTATGTAAGTAATTAAACGCAGTATAAATGCAGCAATACACACACAACACACACACACAACACACATGCAGAGGATTTTGCTTGTGCTGCATATATTTTGTATACATATCTAACACACACAGACGTCCTGACGTGTATATATAAGTAGGATTTTTCAATATGGCAAGGAGGGAGCCATGGCTTGAGGTGGTTACAAGACAAAGTTTAAGGAGGCAAACCAGGAGAAATAAGGAATCTATTCGACTTCCTAAATGAGTGTTTAAAGCTAATTGTGAAGGATAATGAGCTTATGGACTTAAGCAGGCTTTAGACGGGAAATATGTTGAGCCGGGACCTGGTGGTATCCGATAGGAATCCCAAAGTACTCCCGACCGGGAAAAACATCCATGCATTAGATCCCCAGGTAATGATCTACACACACACACACACACACACACAGTCATACACATACATATATATATACGCACGATGATATTGTTATCTAGTAGTTTAAATTTAACCTTTAATAACTCTCTCTCTCTCTATTTGTATTATGAATTCATATACTAAGTACATTTATTTACATACAGGCGATACCTACAGTAGCAGCTCTACAGAGTGCAAAAATAGTCGTGGAAAGGCTTCTTGAAAGGCAGAAGTTAGAGAACGGCGGTAAATATCCTGAGACAATACGCTGGTTTTATGGGGCACAGACAACATTAAAACTTATGGAGAATCCCTTGCTCAGGTTAGTACAAACACATATATTTATGTATACATGTATATATATTGTGTGTATATATATCATACTATGTTCTAATACTTATGGTACTAATTACATTAATGATTTAACTACAGGTTTTAATGCTTGAGTAAGGCCAGTTCCAGATGCACTTGAAGAGTTCAAGATCGAGCCTGTCCCTCTTGAGATCTAGGAAGGCCAAGGATCGATGTTGTTGTAAATTGTTCTGGTGTATTCAGGGACCTCTTCATTAACCAGGTTAGTTATAACACACAACACACACACACATATACATATAATATGTACTATATATAATATGTTTATATAATAAAACTGACTATATAATCTAATAATAAATAAAATCATTTCGTTTGCATTTAATGCTCTTCAAACATTCAGTAACTGGTTTAGCGGATACACTTGTTCACACACGCACGCTACTTTCCCTGTGCATAACATATATAATATGGTGATGAGACGGTACTATATACATGTATATTTAATATGGTTATGTATATGCAGATGAATTTGCTGGATCGTGCTGTAAAACTTGTAGCTGAATTAGATGAGCCAGTGGAGCAAAACTACGTACGTAAGCATGCATTAGAACAATCCGAGAAGCTTGGAGTGGGAGTTCGTCAAGCTGCCACTCGTATATTCTCCAATGCATCCGGCTCTTATTCATCCAATGTTAACCTTGCAGGTAAGTGTCTGCCTCTGTGTGTGTGTATTGTGTGTCTATGTGTATACATGTGCTTATTTTATGGTATATTATGCAGTTGAGAATTCTTCGTGGGACAATGAGAGGCAGCTACAGGATATGTATCTTACAAGGAAGTCGTTTGCATTTGATTCCGACACACCGGGAGCTGGTATGAGTGAGAAACGCCAAAT
Organism: Selaginella tamariscina; assembly: GCA_003024785.1. Taxonomy (NCBI): domain Eukaryota; kingdom Viridiplantae; phylum Streptophyta; class Lycopodiopsida; order Selaginellales; family Selaginellaceae; genus Selaginella; species Selaginella tamariscina. Next base: position 212,915 of record PUQB01000153.1, read on the forward strand.
CTTTGAGGCTGCACTTGCCACTGCTGATGCAACTTTCCAGGTTAGTAGTGTGTGTATATGCATACACATAGTATGTGTGTGTGTGTGTATGCGAGTGTGTGTGTAGAGAGAGAGAGAGAGATAATAAATTTTTCATATTTGTATTTTAAACTAAAGGAATCGAATAAGAGTTGCTAGAGCTAAAAAATTGCAGTGAAATAAAGCTTATGAGATCTTTTTAAAATAGAAACATGGTATGCACATATATACACAAACATGCTTTTCACAGATGCTTACGAGAACTTGGACGCCTTACACATATAGACATACATACTTACATGCATCGATACATACTTTACACGCTTACTCACACACACACACACACATGTATACTAACTTGTAACTATATACAGAACTTGGACTCCTCCGAGATCTCATTAACCGACGTGAGCCACTACTTCGATTCCGACCCGACAAAGCTCGTGCAAAGCCTACGCAAAGACGGGAAGAAGCCTAGTGCATACGTTGCAGACACCACAACAGCAAATGCACAAGTACGGACTCTGGGCGAGACTGTACGGCTGGATGCAAGGACAAAGCTACTAAATCCTAAGTGGTACGAAGGCATGCTGTCTAGTGGGTACGAAGGTGTGCGTGAGATTGAAAAGAGATTGACCAACACCATGGGTTGGAGCGCGACATCTGGACAGGTATTAAATATTATATAGTTTATCATATATATATATATATATATATATATATATATATAGAGAGAGAGAGAGAGAGAGAGAGAGAGAGAGAGAGAGAGAGAGAGAGAGAGACATACATATGTGTGTGTGTGTGTTAAATCGGTTTTATATCTCTTACAAGTGTGCAGATACTTGTATATAGTTAAACATATTGTATAGGTTCATGCATATATGGATATTATAGTCGCGTTTGTATTATACTATAGGTATATATTTTCGTTAAGTAGAACGATATAGTTATAATACTATATACACATAGTGTTTGGTTGTGTAATGCATAATTGAGCCTCTCTCTCTCTCTCTCTCTACACGCACATGCACAACACACACAAGATGAATATATATGTATGTATAAACATGGCTATATGTGTATGTATACGTACGTTACATGTCTATTTTCAGGTTGATAACTGGGTATACGAAGAGGCAAACAGTACATTCATCGAGGACGAGGCAATGCAAAAGAGGCTCCTTGAGACAAACCCAAACTCGTTCAGGAAACTCGTGCAGACATTCCTCGAGGCAAATGGACGTGGTTATTGGGAAACCTCGGAGGAAAACTTGGAGAAACTTAGACAGTTATATGCTGAAGTTGAGGACCGTATTGAAGGTATTGATAGGAATTAAGTGTATGTACAATATGTATATATAAACCAATATACATATTGTATACTATAATAATAACATTCCATTCTTTTCTTTAATATATACCGTTGAACACTATTTAGTTCTTTAATAAGACAGATAGTTCATGTCAGTTTAAAATGTTTATAATATATAATAATTGCAATATTGTTCGTATCTTTGTGAGAAATAATTAGGCAATACATCTTGAAGGTAATTAAGTACATATACGTAAAAATTTAAAATTATTATAGATCAGTTTATTCATATATTAAATATTAAAAAATATAATATTTAATTTTCTGTAATCGAGTTAAGATATAACAAACTGCCGTTTTAGAAAGAATTCTTGAAACTTACTTTTATATAACTTATTAATTTAATAATAATAGTAAAAGCTTCAAATTAATAATAATTTATTATTATTATTTAATGTAATGTTGATAATTTTATATTTATTTGCTTAAGCAATTGCTAGTAATAACCTAGTATTTAAAAGCATAAATGCCTTAAAAAATTTTCGGACAGCTAAAATTTAATTAGTTTATGAAGTCGGTGTTGGTGTTGGAGGACATTCATTCAGTCGTGAGTTTGATTTTGTGAGTTATAAATTTGTATGATAATTTTAATTAGGTTAAGTTATGGGTTCGATAATAAGTTTAATTAGCATATTTGTCCAAAATAATAAATATAATTTATGATATATATCACAAAATTTACTTCTTTATTAAACTTAGGATAGGATACTGTGGATGAAGAGAGGTTTTGTTATGATAAGAATGTTTATACTTTATTAAAAGAATGTTTATTAATCAATTAATAAACAACACTTTACAAATACCTGTAAATTAAAATTAATTCTTCAAGTTACTACTACAACTAGTTTCCAATTTAATAAAATATTTGAGATATTAATTCTCTTTTCAATTGTGTCTGGTGGGAATCCGATCATCACTTTCGTTTGGGAAGTTTTAATTAATAAATGAATTTATTAACGTATATAGTTTGTCATTATTTGAATGTATGATTATTATAACAGTTTTCTTATCTTAATAATTATTTATTTTTTCTTACATTTGCACACAACAACATACTTTACCTTCTTTTTAACGCATCATACGTACCTGTTACTGGGCATATGTTACACTTACATAACTTGATCCGGCACATACCTGGACATGTATACTTTGATACGTATACATCCATATATACGCTAATTTATAAGTATACACAACTTGAGGTTTCTGAAATCTCATTAACGACTGTATACTATGTGCAAAGGTATATCTTAAATATTATATATATGTATTTATATATTTTGTATATAATGTATAACACATTATGCATGTATATGTAATATATACATAAGGTTATTTGGTTTCATAACGTATTGGGTGCTTTATATCAAATAGACGAATCGGCAAACAGTACATTCATCCAGGTCTTGAGGGAAACCCAAACTTGAAGAAACTTAAACAGTTATATGCTGAAATGAATGTACAATATGTATATATATAACCAATATACATATTGTATATTTTAATAATAACATTCCATTTTTTCGTTAATGAATATCGCTGAACACTGGTTATATTAATATCAATATATAGTTTGGTATGCAGTTTTAGTTTTTTAATAGGACCGTCTTCTGGAAACTATTGTATTAATGTAATTCATGTCAGTTTAAAATGTTTATAGTATATAATAATGCAATACTAAGTTATCGAATTATATACTTAGTTCGTATTAGACAATACATCTTGAAGATAATTAAGTACATATAGTTACATATTAATATACATACTTGTATATTACAAGAAATTTTAATCTATTCCAAGTATAGCCTTGAAGTATTTGAAATTTAGATTAGTTTATTCATCTATTTAATTAAATTAAAAGATACGAATAGCTGATAAAGTTACGAAGGTTCACCTGTCTGCCTTGTGCATTAAAAGTTTGGCTTTTATGATAAGTTTAATTAGGTTAATTATGGCTTTTATTTGTATGAATTGTAAATTTGTATGATAAGTTTAATTAGCATATTTGTCCGGAATAATAAATAAAATTTATTATAATATCACAGAATTTACTTTATTAAGATTAAAAACTCTTAGTTTCTATTATGGATGAAGTTTTAGTTATGATAAAGAGTTTATACTTTATTAAAAGAATGTTTCTATTATGGATGAAGAATTTATACATCGACCGGAAGAAGGCATGCATTTGACTTGGTATATATGTATATAATTAAACGATTAATTAATTAAACTTTATGAGCCACAATAAGTGATATTCATGTTACTGATAACAGTAAAGTATAATTAATATTGTACTGTACTCTTATTTATGTGATAAATACTGTTACACATAGCAGGTGCATATAGTTATGTACAGAAACAAATAGAGCTATTAGATATGCGTATAATCATTTATTCTGAGTTAAAATAATCATACAAGAGTTGCTAAAATAAAACTACAACTAGTTTCCATTGTAGTAAAATATTTGAGATATCCCTTCAAATATAAAACTAGACTGTGAGATCCCAAGTTTCGTTGGTGAAGTTTTTAATTTAATAAAAGAATTTCTTAACAGTTCAAATCATTATATAGTTATCATTACTTGAATGTATGATTATTAATTAATTTATTTATTAATTGATTATGCAGTTTTTTTTTATCTTATTAATTAATTTTTTATTTTTTCTTACACTTTAAAGTTTCCTGCCGCACTTTATGTGTTCATACAGAAAACTTAGTTACCTTCTTTGATGCATCATACGGATACGGGCGTATCCAACACTTACATACATACATAAACATATATATTCATACATACACACACGCGTGCAAACTTATAAGTATACATAACTTGAGGTTTCTGCATTAACTCTGAGTGAGACTGTATACTATGGGCAAAGGTATATCTCTTAAATATTATATATATGTATTTATGTAGTTTGTACATATAATGTATATACAAACATTATGCATGTATATGCATAATATATATGTATGACAATACAATATACATAAGGTTATTTGGTTTATAATGTACTGGGTTTGGTGTGTGTACGTGTGTGCTTTATATCATATATAATATATATATATATAGAGAGAGAGAGAGAGAGAGAGAGAGAGAGAGAGATGTATGTATTTTGTATGTGCGTACATATATATGGATGCAAGTATGTGCATACTCTCTAATATATTCTTTTTACTTATTTACCAATACTGTCAAACACATGTAACACATCATGTATATATTATATTTAAATTGAAAAATGTTTATCCCATTTAAATTATATATGCTGAAAAATAATGCATGCGTGTATATAATATGCACGTATCATATAAGTCTACCTTAGTTAATCAAACTATATACCTTTTATTATATTCTTAAAGACAATCACATTGTTTTCTACAAACAAAAAACACATTTCATATAGATAAAGAGCTTCACAACTTATATCACTTTATTGATCACATCTGTAGACTATATTATAAAGTTTAATGTACAACAATATCATTATTAATATATATAATATATACAATAATGTATAATAACATTTAATATTTTTGTTTTATTACGATGTATTTACGTTCCTTTTCTAGATAATGCTAATGTTAATTGCTAATGCTGTTTTCCGGATGTTAAGAATTAAAGATGGATTTATATTTAAATAAAATTTATAATTTATATTAAAAATTTATATGTTTTTATTTTTAGAAACTGTTGGTCATGGAAATTTTTTTTATATATATACAAGAGAAAAGAATGCTTATAATTTATTACAAATAAAACAATTGTAATGGGATATATCAAAGTTGTGCTTCTTATAAAGCACGTTTCATTTTACTATTATTACTTTAATTAAAACATAACTTTTCGTTTTAAAACACATACATATATACATACACAGTGGGCATATTTCCATTAGAGGAAATACTAAATAAGTTAAGCAAAAAAATATAATTAATTAATTAAGATTAATGAGTCATAAACAATGGTTTTCAACTTACTGACTGAGCTAGGTATCAAATGTAATAATGTATTAACTTTGAGAGTGAAATATGCTTTAAAATAGTTTATTTTAATTATATTTTTTATTATTACATAAAGCATATTTCTCTCGGATGCTTAAATGTGGATCTATAGTTTTATTATCAATATATAGTTTGATATATTCCAAGGTCACATAGAATATATTCTCGTGTTCTCACTCTGTCTCTCTCTCACACACATCACACACACACACACACACACCTGTATACTGACTTGTAACTATATATAGCACTTCGACTCTTCTGAGATCTCATTAACCGACTTGAAAGATTCACATACTTGTATATACATAGTTATGTATTAAACATATAGTATAGATATATATACCCGCTATGTGTTTGTATTATAGTATATAGATGTATATAAATACGTGTCGTTAAGTAGAACGATAAATACATAAACTCGTTGTATACACAAATGTAGTGTTTGGCTGTGTAATGCATAATTGAGCTCATCTCTCTCTATCTCTCTCTACACACACACACAAGATGAATATATATGTATGTATACACATGCTTATACGCTGAAGTCGTATATAACCAATATACATCTTGTATATTGCAATAATAACAATCCATCCTTCTTTAATAAATATCGCTGAAACACTGTTTATATTATTACGTATTGTAATAACAAATTTATTAAGTGATTTTTTAAATAATCTAATGAAACTTTAAGCTTTTGAATCTGTATGTAGGTTAGTATAAAAACGTTTTTCTAAATTATTATTATATATATATTATCACTAAAAGACATTTCCATGCCAGTAGAGTCTTGACTTATTTAAAATTATTATAGATTGGTTTGATTCATATATTAAATAATGAAATATAATATGTTGATGTTCTGTTTAGCAAACTGATGTTTTAAAAAGAATTATCAAAACTTACATTTATATAATTAATTAGTTTAATAAAATTAAAAGCAGACATAAGTAAAGAAATCAACGTATTAATAAAACTTTAGATATACTTTTGATACTTTTATATTTTTTTCTTACGCTGTAACCTCTGTGGAAAATATGTAAAAGCATACTGCCTTTAAAGAAATTAAAAACTCAAACCCAATTATAGAAAAGTAATAAAGAAGTTTATTGCATGGCCAAGTTAAAAAATTTGGACAGAACTTATAAATGTGTATATACATAATGTAAATTCTTATTATCAAATTTTAAAACTGAGTCCTGTAGTTCCGTTTCCCTTAGTTATTTTATAATTCTACTACATTTGAAGGATATTATTAAGAAGACGTTTAAATTAAAACATACAAATAGGTGTTAAAACTAAACTTAACTACATAAATGTATCATATATCTTATAGAATTTATGGGGTTTTTTTTTTAATTTAGAAATTCGCGGTGTTTCTAGTACCAGATAAGATTTTGGATAAAAGTAAAAGAATGTGTCTACTTTATTAACTATATATGAAAGTTTGTTTATAACATCCTCAATTACAAGTTACAATAATTTTGTTAATAATTTTGTTCTCTCGGTACTTCGGAATTGAGCACTTTTCACTTCAGAGCAGATTTTCTTTTACTCTGAACATCAATTTTGATATACACACTTAAGGTGTATATTCACATCTATTAATGTTATTTTCATATTTCATTTAAATATTTTGAAATACTCGTTATCACACACACACATATATATTGGCCTCTTTAAAGTAAAAAATATAAGCCTAAAAAAATAAGGACGGGAAGAAGGAAGGCTAAATATTATGGGGTTATGTAAATTAATATAAATAACTAATTAATTAGAATTAATGAGCCACAATCGTTATTGGATGAGTTACGTATAAATGTGGTAATCAGTGAAATATTATTAAAATATTGTAATTATATTCTTACATTAAGTTTATCTCTCCAGATGGTTGGTATTTATATTTATGTGTGTGATGTATATACTATACATACACATGTACTATACTCTTTTGTATGTGATAAATATATTTTATATCATCTAATATGTATATAACAAGTGGATATATAATTACAAATATAGCTACTTATAACACTAAAAATAAAACTATAACAACAAAATATTTGAGATATATTAAATTCTCTTTTTAGTTATAAACTACTGCTATTCCGGATCTTTGGGCAGGTTTAATAAAAGAACTTAGTAACAGGTCAAATCATTATAATCATTTTAATGTAGACCTATAAAAGCTTTCTTATCTTAATAATTTTTGTATTGCTTACTTTTTGTATAAAAGAATTACATTTTAAAGTTTTATATAGTCTGCACACACACGCGCTCGCCGCAGTTCATGCCGTGGCACATACATAGACATGTATACATGGATTATATATCTCTAAGACCAACCAACCAAACCCTAAGTGGTACGGAAGTAGTGGGTGAAAATTAACATGGCATCTCATTAGGTAATATTATATATACTTATGTTTTTAATTTATAATGTATATATTTACACATAAATTATGTTTATGTGTATGTATGTATGTACCTAATATATATGTATGATAATACAAATTAAAAATCTGATATAAAAATGTGTAATTGGAACATGAATTTAAATAAGTAATTAATTTCTTAGAACTAATTAATAAGAATATAGTATAAGAGCGGATGACATGAGATATATTGAAAATAATTAGTTAGTATTAAAAAAATAATGTAGAACTACAACAAATATACACAAGGTTACATTGGTTTCGTATCTCTTAATATGCAAATAGTTGTGTATATCTAGAAATATAACAGCATATATAATTTATATATACACAAGCAATAAATGGCACGTTATATAGAGAATAATTAAAAAATTATAATATAATAATCTATGAATTGTCGTATCTCTTATATGGAAGTACTTGTGTATATATATAAATGTATACACATTCGCTATCTAATGTAGTAGAGCATACGGAGTTAGAACATTTTTGTACATACATGTATGTATGTATATTATAAATTGTTTTGCAGTATCAAATTTATGTTAAATAGATTTATATAACGATAATCTGTATGAAATACCTAGTAACCTTTGTCAGCACGCACGTTGAAATGCTGACAAAGCAGAAGTTGTCAACGTATTGTGCATATTTTAAATCTCTTTTTAATTAAAAAAAATTAAATCAAATAAGTGTTAAAATCTGTAACTCTAACTAATGTAAAATCCATAATATATATTAAAGAAGTTATTTTCTCTTTAAATTCAGAAATCTGCAGTAAATAACGTTTTCATCGAATAGAATACTTTCTAGAAAATGAAACTCCACATTAAAATATCTTTGATTCTGTACAATGAATACGAAAAAGCTAAATTTAAGATATTATATATTTCTATATGCTGGAATTATATTTATTTATATAAATTTAAGATATTATATATTTATATATATAATCGAAATATTTGGTAATATAATAATCTTTTGTTGTACTAATACTTCACGCTTTTAAACATACATGTAAGTTAGTGTATTCCATTTAAAGGAAATACTAAATAAGTTAAATAAAAATTTAATTAATTAATTAAATTTAAGGAGCCACAATAAGAGCTACGTATCACATGTAATAATATATATTAATTTGAGAGTGAAATATGCTTTAAAATATTTTATTTTAAGTATATTTCGTGCACAAAGCATATTTCTGCCGGATGCTTAAAAATAATATATATGTGTATTTATGGTATTACTATCAATATGTAGTATGATATATTCCAAGGTCACATAGAATGTACAATACAACCTAACAACACAATACATCCTATCTAATTTAACACTATTTAATCTAAATAATATAATAAATTTAATTTTTATAATTTTAATAATTTAGTTTTATCAAACTAATTAATTTTAATTTGATTTGAATTTTTTTTTCTTTTGTCCTATCTTATCATTATATAACACATGAACTAATTATTATTATTATTATTATCATTTTGGTTGGATTTTTAAAATTTAATCTGAAAATTAATCATTTTTGTGATAATTGTACAAACTAAGCGATCTAATAAAATTTAGATTAAATTTATAATGTAATACGAATATCTTATTTTAAGTCAATATAATGTAAAAATAATATAAATCTTTTAAGTAATGTAAAGTTCAACACTATAATAAAATTACACTTATTAATTATAGTTTTTTTTATTTAATGTGCATCGTAAAGTACACACACTATAATCTATGGTTAATAATAGTATATAATATATAAATTAGTTATGTATATGGAGAAAATTTTGCTAGATCGTGCGGTGAAAGCTTAAAAACTATGTTTGTATCAAATATTCTTCAACTCATGGTTCTTTCTTGCTAGCCTGAGATGTGTGTGCGTGTGTGTGTGTGTAGATATGCACACACACACACACAGATGTATATGTGTGTGGGTGTGTGTGAATATATATATATATATATATATATATATATACACATGTATGTATGTATTCAATGCTCTACTTTAGTCACGCTTTTTTATAGTTTCATTGTACATATTGTATCTATATACGTGTATATTCTCTAGTTATTACTTCATTTGTGAATACACACACACACACTGTATGAGGTATTATGCAGCTGAGAATTCTTGGTGGACCATGAGAGGTAACAAGTACTTCTACCCTTACTACTGCAGTTCCAGGTTACTATAAAACATATGTGTGTATGTATATATGTTTATATAGACACACACATACACACAGAGAGATGCTATAGCATGGTTTTTGTGTGTGCCGGTCGGTTACATCCCATGATGTTATGAGAAGTATATATATCGTATATACAAATGGTTTTCTACGTATTAAGCTTTACAACCACTTGTTTCCAACATTTTAGAACAATACTTGTAATCGCTATATCTTTTTATTGTCATAAATATAAAAATATTAATGATGTACATGTATTATGAGAGTTGCTAAAGTAAAACTGTATTATTTTAAATTTTAATAAAATGTTTAGATATATTAAGTTTTTCTTCTCAAAGAACGATGAGGGGTCTGACTATTTTATTCAGAACGTTTTTAATTTGGTAAAAGAATTAATCAACATTTCAAATCATCTCGTACTTTAAATGTAGATTATACACAGATATCTTATCTCAATTAAAAAAATATTTTATTAAAACCCTACCAACACCTGCTGTTTAAAATTGAAAAGAAGCTGCTAGTACCAAGTATGTTTAAAAGTATTATATGTAAATGTATTTATGTCGATAATGTATATATGTATATAATAAAATATAAATTTTTTTGAATAAAATCTAGCATAAAGAGTTAAAGACAAAGCTCTTGAAACATTCGCATAAATCACTTAGCATATTTAATTATGTGTGAAAGAAAAAATATATATGCACGAGAGAGAGTGTGTGTTAAGTTTATTAATGGAAGTCCTATATGGGAGACAAAATGAGATGTGCGTATGCATGTGTTAATAAACGGTTGTGCTTTTTAATAAAACATTTAAACAATGAACTTTTAATTATTATCCATTATAGTCATATTAAGATCTTATGCTAAATATTTTTTGCTTAAAAAGTAAATGATAACAACAACCAAACATGATTAATATAAATATTATAAGAAATTTTCATTTTTTTTAAGCTTCAGTGTACAGAACCATTAAATTTTATTGTTAACAATTAGACGACGGGGACATCTGTATCAGAAAACAAATCTAGTTTCAAAATAGAAGTTTCGTTGAAAAATAATTAATTATTATCAATAGTTATCAAAACAGAATTTTATTTCTTAAAAATTTACATTTATCCTTGTTTTTTTATTTAACAATTGTATTATAGCTAATATAGCTGTATATAGAAACTTAAATATTTTAGCTCATTTGATGCGCATTAAATATCTAAATATAATAATTTATGAAAAATATTTGATAATAATGAACTGTTATTTTTACTACATAGTTGTTTATATTGTGTACTGTAATAGAAATCTTATTAAATAATTTTTGAAGTATAACTCATTTGTAAACTCTCAACGAGGGAACTTAAAAGCATTATTTTATTTTTTTAATTTGTAAATACATAATTTTCTATATACATATCTAAACACATTTTCTAAATACATATTTAAATATTAAGCGAGTTCTCTGCCGGAGTCCGCTCCTTCCGCTTCTTCTCTTGCTCAATTAAAATATCTACTTCGACATATTAATTTTTTTAATGATTTAACTCTTCTTAAACAAATTTTGCAATTTAGTAGAAAATGCGGGCTGCATATATATGTAGATATGTGTGTATATATTGTTTATCTGTATTCTTTTATATACATTTAAAATGATTTTGAGAACACTCTTTCTAAATAATGCTAATGTTAATGGTGTTTCGGAGCCAAACTAATTAAACTGAAGATATTAAGAACTAAGTATTATATCTAAATAAAATTTCTATAATATTAGAGAATTTATTTTAACTTCTTAAAAAATAGAAACTGCTGGTCTGAATTGTCAGGCTAATTTTTATACTTTATCAATGTTTGTTAATCATTTAATAAAAATACCGAAATTAAAAGTCAAAGTACAACAATGTTTATATATCAAAATTAATTACATTTCATTTTGAAATGGGTTTAGTTTAATCTAAGCATCAATGTGTAACACACACTTACACACACACATATATACGTGTATATTCACATCTACTAATGTTATTTTCATATATGAATATTTTGGTAATATAATATAATCATTTGTTATACTAATAGAATGTACAGAATTATTTTAAAACAATTAATTTTAGAACACACACATCTGAACTCCTAACCTAAAGAGTAGGAAGGGATTTAACTTCTAATTAGTTATTTCCATTATTAATGAGGTTGGTTAATTAAACTTAATGAGCCACAACCAAGAGTGAAATATATACGTACAATCATGTGTGTATATATATATGGATACGCAGACAAACAACACAATACGGTTAACATATTAGTTTTATTCTTTTATTTCTCCTACTTTATTATATATAATTGTGTACTATTTTCTTGGGATTTTATTGTAATCTCTTCAATAAGATATAGTTTAATACATTAGCTCGTATATATACTAGTCTTTGCGGGTGTAAGTATTCAGTTGAGGACTAAGAATTAAGTGTATCATATGTATTAATGTAAATATGTATATGTCTGAATATGCATTAATGTTTACATATAACATGCTTTCTAATGAGTATATATATATATGGCATATAATAAAAATATTAATGATGTACATGTATTCTAAATTAAATGAATCGTACGAGTTGCTAAAATAAAACTGTAATTATTTTAAATTTAATACAAGGTTATAGATATATTATATTCTTTTTCCAAATTAAAAAACAAAGAGCGCTGGCTGTTAACTACTGGTTCAAGAAGTTATCAGCTTGATAAAAAAAATTTATTAACGTTCTGTACTTTATAATAATATAACAGAACTTGGACATAAGATAAATAAATACATGTACACACACACAATATATATATATATATATATATATACACACACACATAAGGTAACACAGGTTTATATCTCTCAATTGTAAATACTTGTATACATAGAAATCTATACACACATGCATACATTTAATCGTGTATATATGGGGTATTAGTAATTAGTTCAACTGATTGGTCTCTTGTGTATTTATCAGGTTAATACATATCAAACACACACTTATGTATTAATAATATTAAACATAATATGGATGCAGCTGTAAGTACTCAATGTAGATGTGTGTCCAATAATGTAATGTACGTGTGTGCATCAAAAAATATATATGTTTAATTATAATTTCAACAGTTACCGTTGAAGTTACATATGAGTAATTCAATTTTCTGTGTCTTATGCACTTTGAATTGCTTTGACTAGAATATTCATGAGAATTATTAATTTTTTTTAAAAATTCTATTTTAATTAAACATTTATTTAAAATTCTTACATTAATATATATTATTACATATATACATATATTATACATATAAATATATTTATATATAATACTGAAGAAACTCACGTCCCCTCGGGTTTGGTAGCTGGGTGTTTGTATCCTGCCGAACTTCTTTGTAATAAAAAATTATTTTAATGAGACAAGAAAACTGTCATATCTGTGTATAATCTACATTCAAGTTATTATAAACTACACGATGATTTGAAATGTTTAATGAATTCTTTTATTCAGTCAAATCTTCCTCAACCAGTATTTAAGTTTTTTTTTTCTTTTTTAAACTTGAGAAGAGAATTTAATATATATTTAAAATTTAAAATAATTACGGTTTTACTTTAGCAACTCTGTTTGACTCTTTTAACTCAGAATACATATATTTATCACAAGGAAAAAAAAAACAGTCATTAGATACCTAAAATGGTCGTGATCAGTTAGTTTATGGGAAACACACACACACACACACACACATTATATATATCAGTAACCTGGACCTGCGGTAGAAAGTGCAGAAATACTCGTTGCTTCTCATTGTCCCACCAAGAATTCTCAACTGCATAATACATCATATAGTGTGGTTATGTGTAAATATATACATATACAAAATCAAGTATATATATAACTATAACTAGATATATAGATATAATATGTACAATAAAGCATGAAACTATAAAAACAGCGTGCATATATAATGTTTTATAAACATATATATGTTATGTATCACACTGAGTTAAATAATATTCCTACTCTAATTAAGCTTTCCATATACATATTTACTATTATTAACAATATTACTTTTATATACATACTGTGCGATGCACATATATCTTTATAATTAGAAAAAGTTTTAATTAATAAGTATAATTTTTTTAAAATATAATTAAAAGATTTATATTATTTCAATTACAATTTAAATGAAAATTAAATATTCGTTAAAATTGTAGAATTCCCGGGATGAACCGTATGTAGCATCTGCGTGTACGGGTTGCAATTTGTACGTATACGGACGCTGGGTGGCCAGCTTGGTTTTTATTCCAAAATCGTACATACGGCTGGTCAAGGAAGCGCATGGGGAGATATGACACCTTAGATGGCAACAGAGTTTCTAAACCCAGGCCCCAGGGACAGATTTAGCAGACGAGGTTGAGGTATTCTTCTTAGATTCAATCGATCTACTGATCCATTCTAATGCTTTTTCATTCTAATGCTGTTTTTAATAAACATTTTAGTATCTTGACTATATGATTTAATATTAATTGAACTTAAGTCTATTTAAGTATTTCAAAATTGCATATTTTATTGGTTTGCACATCGGAAAAACAATTCGTCAATATGTTCTCGACCTCAATGAATGAGAAGAACACATTATCATATAGAGTTTTAACTTAGATCTTCAAACAATGTAGTGGCATAACTAGTTGCGACAAATTATGGGTGTAGCTGTGGAGTTGTAGATCGTGGGCAGGGGCGTGGCTTGGCTTTAGGGCTTTCAGCCGCATAAGTACTACAAGTAGAGGAGGATGTAGCTAGCCAGCTAATGTCATAGTTTTTACAATAATTTCTTCTTATTTTGAATGTTGACTATTATACTATGCTAATGGACCCTAGATATACTGAAAAGCAACCTCCTTAGTGCACTTAAGTGTTTAAGGGTAGTCCGGCGGCCAATTGTGCAAAGAGTTAAATACAAGAACCACTAAAATATCTCTTTTGGAGCCACAAATTGGGCCGCAAGTCATTGCTACTAATCAAGCTCAAGAACGTGAGGCCATTAAAAAGATGGTTTAGAGCATCTCAACATTGTGGTGGACAAATTCACTGAAGATAGTGGTGTCAAATTCTCATAATATGGGCCTAGTGTTTAAAATTTTGTTGACAAGACGACCATTTGCATCACTTGTGAGTAGTGGAACAAAAACTTCTGCTTGTTTCTGCCTAGTAGCTTTGAGAATAACTTGCATGTACATATGACATTTTATAAGCATAATTGTCATAGTTTTTACTTTGAGCTTTACTTTTACTTTAAAATTGATTATTATTACTATGTTGATAAGCTCTATATGTAGTGAGAAATAGGCTCGCTTGGGTATTTGGTGATGGTCTAGCCAGATGTCATTAAGTATTTGAAAGAAACTCTAGGTAAAGCTATAACTTACCTTTTAAAATCTCTTACCCTAATTTTTTGTGTCCTAGTTAGGTTCCTGATTGGTTTCAGTGAGTTTGACATGTCAGATATGTTTAGGGTTTAGGGCTCGTGGCACCTGGTGTAACTCTTGAATCTAAAAGGCTATGGCACGATGGTTTTGGGAAACTGTCACATTGAGATGTGACACTAAGCTAGATAACACATGGTACAACGTCTGAGGCATGCCCTTTAAGATTGTTTCATGGGCTCAAGGCAAATGGGTTGGATACTCTAGCAAGCAGGCATGCTTGTTGTTAGGACCGTAGTTAGTCATGTAGGAGATTTTTAGTTATGTTTAATTCTTTGGGCATATAATGGGAAAAACACCAAAAAAGTATATTATGGAAAAACGGAAGCCGGATGGGAATACAAAATTATGAGTCACTATTATAATACGGAGTTTGAGAAAGCTAAGCAAAATATGGCATTAATGGATATGGATAAGAAGAAGTTACAATAACTAGAAGGATAAGGATGAAAGGAAGTTACGATAATTGTTAGTATGGGAATGAGAGTGAGGGTATAAATAGACTAGGTTAGGACTAGGAAGGTATCCCAAATATATTATATATTGTACTATGTGCCGTGTGTGGACATAATATAAGTTTCATCTTACTCTCATTGCATCTTTTCTTGCTTATTACTCTATTTTGATGTATACTTTTCTCTTTGCAACATGAGATCCATAGTACTGCTACCTGCTACATAGCTTGCCATTCTTACCTTTTCCTAACCATTTAAAGTTTGATCGGTATTTTATCTCACTATCTTAATTCCATTCAACCCTTATTACGGGTTGACGATGGCGACCACTGCTATGTTTTAATATTAGGATTTCTTAGTTGAACACTTGTGCTCACATTAGGGTACTAAGCCTTGAGCATTCACTCAAGGGAGGCTAGGTTTTTTAATTAGATGTGTTATTAACACACTCGACTAAAGAGGGGGTCTTCTCTTTAGAGTCCAAGGGTTGAACAACCTAAGCTCGTTAGCAAAAGTCATTCATGAGGCACTCATAAGATCATTACTTAGAGTTATCCAAACCTAGCATTGGGGAGTTTGCTTGATAGAACACTCTTGTTCACCTACAACACACACTTGAGTCCTCACTAAGCACTAGCCCTAGGACTAAGGTATGACTTGACCACTTAAACCTTAGGGGTTAGTTGTGGACTAGGGTACCCTTGTTGCCCTAAAAGCATTGTACTCCTGAACGAAGGTGATTCCTCAAGGGAGAAGTTGTCATAGTTTTTACTATGACTCGACCCTTTACTTTGGATGTTGATTATTGTTACCTACTGTACTATGTTGATGGACCCTAGATGTAGTAGGAAATAGGCCCGCTTAGTGCACTTGGGTATCTGGTGATGGTCCGATCGGGTGTCATTAGGTATTTACAGGAAACTCTAAGCGAAGTTAGAACTTACCTTCTAGAAATCCACCCCCAATTTTGACGTCCTGAATAGGTTGAATGGTCTTTGCAGATGTGTTTGGCATGTTAAGTAGGGTTAGGAACACCCCTAGGGTTGACCTAACCCTAGGGTTGCCCTAACCCACGCCCTAAAACCCCACCCCCTTGGGTAGGGTTTAGGGTAGGAGTAAGGGTGAGTTATAGGCTCATATTTAATTTATCTAAGGGGCTAAATTCAGTGCCAGCCCACTACACATAGGAAAAGAGGGGGGGGGGGGCTCCGTCACATAAATAAGGTAGAGTATACGTAGGAGAGCTCCTGGGTTCATGAACTGAGTTCGTTGCTCTTCTGCCGGTGCAAGCTTTAGCTTGTGTCGTTAAGGTACAACCCTCTGTTGTGCCGCCCTAACTTCCAGATGCCAGGGGTACGTCCCACCTTCGGGGTAGCTTACCCTTAACGTTCGAATCCATGCCTGGGAGGTCTTGTCGGAATGCACGTTCCAAGAGGCAAAGGTTGAGGCTTGTCTCCAGCCTCCTCCTCCACGTCAAGCTAGGTGTAGCACTCACACCAAGCAAGGCACATCCGTGTCCTTGTCCAACTGTGGGCGTGGGATCTTGTTTGATAGGTTCACGTTACCTGGTTCCTGAGGTTCATTGAGGGATTTAGAGTTGGCATTTAGGAGCCATGTTTGTGGCACTTGGTGCAACTCTTGAATCTAAGGGCTATGGCATGATAGCCCACATCGGAGAAGGCAGTGTCACATGGAGATGTGACACTGGGCTAAACGTCACATGGTACAACGCCCAGGCACGCCCTTTGGGGTTATGTCATGGGCTTGTCGCTAAGGGGTTGGATACTAGCAAACAACATGCTTGTGCTTGCACTAGGGTGCTAAGCCTTGGCATCCGCTCAAGGGAGGTTAGGTCTCGTAACTAGGTGTGCTTTGGCACACTTGGCTAGGGGAGTGTTCTCCTTGGAATTCAAGGTTGAACAACCTAAACATGTTAGCAGAGCCCTTTCGTGAGGCACTCGCAAGGTCATGTGCTTAGGGTTATCCCCTAGCCTTAGGGAGTTTGCTTAGCAGAACACTCGTGTCCGCCTACGGCGCACACTCGTGTCCTCACTAAGTACTAGCCCTAGGTCTAGGGTATAACTTGGCCACTCAAACCCTTAGGGGTTAGTCGTGGTTCAGGGTACCCCTTGTCGCCCTAAAGGGTTGTACTCCCGGATGAGGGTGATTCCTCAAGGGGTAAGTGACGATGCCTTAGCTCTACAGGGGTATGTGTGAACACACATCTCCTTGATGGGGGTTAGGGCATGAGCCTGTCTAGGTCTTCTAGGGCAAGACCCTAAGTCAACTAGGGTTATCCCTCAAGGGTTTTGGGGTAGACATTCTAGGGAGACTTAGGCTAAACCCTAAAGTCTCTTGTCCACTTGGGCATTAGAGCTAACCCTAGGGGTCGTTGGGGTTGTTCTGGAAACTTAGCGTTGCTCACACAGGGTGATGATGCCGAATGGCCACCTGGTAGCCATGTTTGCCGTGTTGGCCCTTTGGGTTAAAACTCTGACAATTGGTATCATAGCCATTCTCTGCGATCAGCAGGACTGCCTAAAGTTGTAGTGTGTTTCAAGGTTTAGTTAGTTCTAAATTTTTGAAGTACTATATCACTTTTGGCTAACGTCTGAATTCTGCGTGAAGAGTTGGTCCTGAGATCTATAACTCTTCAAAGAACATTTACTTAATAAATGGGTGTGGTTAGACTTCAATGTTGAAGGTAGCACTCGAAAGGCAACTTCCAAGTTGCATGCCAGGTTACGTTTTCTCTAGGTTACTTGACCTTAAGGTTGTCCATGTTACTTTACCATATGTTTCCATAAGACGTGGCGTGTTAGTTTGTTCTGGCTTACAAACTAAGTCTTGTGAAGTGGATCGTGTGATATGCTAAGCTTACCTTTTTGAAAATTTTTCTTTTTCTTTAAGGTGTTTGAATTTGGGATAACAATGATTTAGAAACAAACAGTGTTATTTGAGTTTTGGCTTATGTCAAGATTCAATATCAGATCCAACTGTAGTGTTCAAACGGGGAAAGACTTATGTTCAAATGTGCGTCTTTAACTTCAGAAAAAAGGAGCATATTCAAACATAAGAGGGAACACTACATTCTGACAGAAGTTGTAAAATAAGCTCTCATTATAGTGCATGTTTTCCAGAGTGTAACTCCAGAAGCAGACTATGGTAATGAACTTATAATACAACAGAATGTCGGATATTGACATATGATAAATATGTTAAGCAATGGGTTTGAAGATCCAATGTAGTCAAAGTATTGTATAATGTTCGTAATATTTTGATGACGCTAGCTGCAAGTAACATTAGGTGGAATAGTTTACTAAGTTCAAGTCACCTAATTTGAACAAATATAACTTGAAACCTTAGTTAGTTGTAAGCGCGCACTCTATATTCAAGTTAGCTAACTTGGCTAACTTGATTATGAAGTTGATCATGAGAATAAGATAGAATAAAAGATTTTGGCAGTAGACGAATTTAATGTTGCATCCCTATCAATGCAGCTTTTGGAATAGATGGCATGATTTACTAGAAAGAGTAATGTTGGAAACATACGTTTACATTTTCAATTTACTGAGTAATGAAGGACCTCTTTCATAACACCAACCAGTTCAGGGACTAGATAAGCTAACATACTTTTTTTACAAACCAATGTGAAAATTAGGAAATTCAACCCATCTCTAATGCCTCAATCGACAATCTTTAAATAACACGTCTCTTAATTGTCATCTCATTGTACTCATTCCCCAAAGAGCACAACATACTAGGTGCTATTCAATAATTCCTAACTTCTTATCGTACTAAGTTCAAAATACTGAATTTTAGAACTTAGTTTCCACGATAAGAGTCTCCCTGAACTCGTAATACTATACTTCGGTATAGTGTTGAGATAATCAATTTCAAAGTTGGAAATCAATATAATGTTATAGCACTAATTCAAGCAATTAGTTTTGATAAACATCTTTTTAAACTAATCCTTATTTCATAAATAGTTGTAATTTCGATATTGATACTCTTAAATAGATAATGATTGTTTTAACGTTCAAATCCTAAGTTTATCAACTAGTTGTTATACTAGCGATATAAACTTACAATCATATCAATCTATCAAAATGCTACAACTATAATATAACATGGTCTTAGTTTACATGAACCGAACTTGAGTTTTTAAGATGGACATATAATGTTATGACAGTATTCCGAGGAACTTGTTCAGAGACTAAGAGGAATCATGAACTAGTGTCTGGTTCATCTAATTGATTTAGTAAGATATCAACCTCCACATAAATGTTATCATAACACTGAAGTGTTATATCAACTTCATGTTTTAGTCATACCTTATAATTCAATAGATCTCCCCAAACATGAATAAAATATCTAGTTCAATACATTGAATTAAGATACATTATTCACTCTAGACACCTAGCAATCCAGAAAGTATCCCATTGCCCCTCAAGCAATGTATTGAAAAATGTATCATTTCTCAACTAACTTGAAAACACGTTTCAAGTTATAACACTAAGGTAGTGCCTTACCAAAGTGTCAGACTCAAATCCACTTGAGTCTTTATATTATATAATTACGGCCACCTCATGTGATCATAATTAAGTTTGATATTGAGCGCTCCAAACTCAATATTGAAGAGATATCATACCATACTTTGACAAGTCATTTATAACCAATCTTGAAAAGATTATCACAAATTCTATCAAAGTTTAGAATATAAATATCTCAACAGATGAGGTGATAGGAGACCTCATATTCTCGAACCGGATATTGGACGAACCTTGAACTACAATCATCAAGAAGGGACACCATCTTCTTGAGCTAATCCTGCTACATAATATCATACTTACAAGAATATTGAACCAACTCAAGGAACACCATCAAATCTTGAGATAGAACTAACAACTAACTCAAGGAATACAATCAAACCTTGAGTCAAATTCTATTTTTTCAATATTCCGAAAGATTGAAGATACATACTTTATTTGTTTTTTTTAAGTGCCCCATGATGCAAAGTCAAGAAACCGTCTTTTGAATAATTGTATTTGACTCTAAAATGAAATCATTATTGAAAAACATACCAACTTCTGATCCTCATCGAATACCGACTCTCTGAGGAGGCACATGCACTTAAACCTTTAATGAAAATCTGACTGTTACTAGCTCATTTGTAATTCTCAACAACGTGAGTTATCAAACTTAACAAGTTTTCTTACTTAGTTGATAAACAAACTGGAGAACCTCAAATCATGCTCTTCTTAACCAAGGAATCACCCTTATTCAAGAGCTTATCCCCACATTGCAAACAACGTTACAAATTTCAATATTAAAGAGTTAATAATGAAAATGTGCAAGTGTGCGCCAAACGCCTTTACAAAGTTGGTTGCGAAAGACAAATGGTAATGCTATCACACTTGGTTGCGGATTTGATTAAATTTATGTTAATAACACACCAAGTGGATGGCAGTTGGCAGGTTGGCATAATCTTGTTATATACATGTGTACAGCCATGCGCCTCTGTGATTGCCTCTGGCCAGATTGACATGTTTATAAAGAACAAGGTTTTATGAATAGTACTCTTGTATCGGAAAAGAGCTTGTTTCCGATAAAAGTCTCATACTTAGTCTAGGTAGCTATATACTAACAAGGGATAGGTATAGTAGCAGACCCTTATGTAAAGGAGTAATGAGAAACACGAGGGATGCAGAAATGTGAGGCTATAATACCGTAACATGTGAAATGTGGGACCATTGGAAAATCAAAGAAATGTGAAGGTGTTTGGTCAAGCATTTGAGAAATGCTTGTTGTGCAGAGGTCGTCAATAGCGTTTAATATTAAGGAATAAAGCAAGTCTTTATTTCTTATTAACCAAGGGGCCGGCAACAACACTAACTAGAGGCCTCCAATATAAATTCTAGTTAAGTAAAGAAATTAACCAGTGTTGTGTGCGTCGGGTGACAGACTTTGCAGACGTGCAAAAGGTCTCCAAGTGACTTCATGTCGCAGGTGGTGCCTCCGGCAGCTGGGTTTACGACTCAGTGAACGACGGTTCTGAAGTACTTGGCTTCGCGTAATGCAAGGGGGGTAATGAAATTATGTGAACTTTTGGCTAACTCCGCATAGAGTGATATGTTAGTTTTGGTTAGTTTTTCTAACATTATCTAGTCTTGGAGTTGGACGTCAACGAGGACGTTGACATTTTCAAAGGCGGGGAGTGTGTCATAGTTTTTACTATGACTCGACCCTTTACTTTGGACGTTGACTGTTGTTACCTACTGTACTATGTTGATGGACCCTAGATGTAGTAGGAAACAGGCCCGCTTAGTGCACTTGGGTATCTGGTGATGGTCCGGCCGGGTGTCATTAGGTATTTAAAAAACTCTAAGCGAAGCTAGAACTTACCTTCTAGAAACCCACCCCCAATTTTGACGTCCCGAATAGGCTGATTGGTCTTTGCAGATGAGTTCGGCGTGTTAAGTAGGGTTAGGAACACCCCTAGGGTTGACCTAACCCTAGGGTTGCCCTAACCCACGCCCTAAAACCCCACCCCCTTGGGTAGGGTTTAGGGGTAGGAGTAAGGGTGAGTTATAGGCTCATATTGTAATTTATCTAAGGGGCTAAAATTCAGTGCCAGCCCACTAACATATAGGAAAAGAGGGGGGGGGGGCTCCGTCACATAAATAAGGTAGAGTATACGTAGGAGAGCTCCTGGGTTCATGACTGAGTTCGTTGCTCTTCTGCCGGTGCAAGCTTTAGCTTGTGTCGTTAAGGTACAACCCTCTGTTGTGCCGCCCTAACTTCCAGATGCCAGGGGTACGTCCCACCTTCGGGGTAGCTTACCCTTAACGTTGGCGAATCCATGCCTGGGAGGTCTTGTCGGAATGCACGTTCCAAGAGGCAGAGGTTGAGGCTTGTCTCCAGCCTCCTCCTCCACGTCAAGCTAGGTGTAGCACTCACACCAAGCAAGGCACATCCGTGTCCTTGTCCAACTGTGGGCGTGGGATCTTGTTTGACAGGTTCACGTTACCTGGTTCCTGAGGGTTCATTGAGGGGTTCTAGAGTTGGCATTTAGGAGCCACGTTTGTGGCACTTGGTGCAACTCTTGAATCTAAGGGCTATGGCATGATAGCCCACATCGGGAAGGCAGTGTCACATGGAGATGTGACACTGGGCTAAACGTCACATGGTACGCCAGGCACGCCCTTTGGGGTTATGTCATGGGCTTGTCGCCAAGGGGTTGGATACTCTAGCAACAAACATGCTTGTGCTTGCACTAGGGTGCTAAGCCTTGGGCATCCGCTCAAGGGAGGTTAGGTCTCATAACTAGGTGTGCTTTGGCACACTTGGCTAGGGGAGTGTTCTCCTTGGAATTCAAGGGTTGAACAACCTAAGCATGTTAGCAGGAGCCCTTTCGTGAGGCACTCGCAAGGTCATGTGCTTAGGGTTATCCCAAACCTAGCCTTAGGGAGTTTTTAGCAGAACACTCGTGTCCGCCTACGGCGCACACTCGTGTCCTCACTAAGTACTAGCCCTAGGTCTAGGGTATAACTTGGCCACTCAAACCCTTAGGGGTTAGTCGTGGTTCAGGGTACCCCTTGTCGCCCTAAAGGGGTTGTACTCCCGGATGAGGGTGATTCCTCAAGGGGTAAGTGACGATGCCTTAGCTCTGTCCAGGGGTATGTGTGGAACACACGTCTCCTTGATGGGGGTTAGGGCATGAGCCTGTCTAGGTCTTCTAGGGCAAGACCCTAAGTCAACTAGGGTTATCCCTCAAGGGTTTTGGGTAGACATTCTAGGGAGACTTAGGCTAAACCCTAAGTCTCTTGTCCACTTGGGCATTAGAGCCTAACCCTAGGGTCGTTAGGGTTGTTCTGGGAAACTTAGCGTTGCTCACACAGGGTGATGACGCCGAATGGCCACCTAGTAGCCACGTGTTGGCCCTTTGGGTTAAAACTCTGACAAAAGTGATAATGCCTTAGCTCTGTCATGGGGGTTTGTGTAAGACACATCTCCTTGGTGGGGTTAGGGCAGAGCATGTCTAGGTCTTTTGGGCAGGATCCTAAAAATCTACCTTTGTTTATCCTATAAGGTTCAGGGCATCTAAGTCAAGCTTTAAGGGTTGTCTTATAAGACTTAGCATTGTTCACACAAGGGGTTGACATTAAATAACAACTTGGCAGCCATACCCATGTATTACCATGAGTTGACCCTTTAGGTTAAAACTCTGATAATAATTAAGACAAGAATAGAGGAAAGTAAGATTGTCTCATAGATAAGGGGGAAAGTCATAAGAAGGCCAAGGTTGATAAGAACTTGAAGCAAGGAAAGCTACTTTTGTTTTTCAAAAGAGGTGAGTACAATATCTTGAGATATATTAATAAATTCTCAATTATTAGGTCCAACGACCCCAATACTTCTCAAGCTTCACTTGATGATGCAAGTAATGCCTCACTTTGACTTTGATAACTTGGTTTAGGGATAAATATGCAGTGTTGGGGTTTTTGATAGGGAGTGTTTAAATATGGAAGACATGAAGTGAATTTGAAGCCTTTTTTGGATGACTCGCTTGTAGGGAATAATTGGTATCTAGAGACACGTCTACATGCAACATTGAGAGTGAATGGTATGGATGTGGCCATCACACAAAAACTTTTTGTCGCAAACAATGTTCTCAAGTAAGTTTGCTGGTTAAAGGCTTCAAGAACTGCCAATG
This sequence comes from Selaginella tamariscina, assembly GCA_003024785.1. Lineage (NCBI taxonomy): Eukaryota > Viridiplantae > Streptophyta > Lycopodiopsida > Selaginellales > Selaginellaceae > Selaginella > Selaginella tamariscina. The sequence goes on from PUQB01000153.1 coordinate 237,612, forward strand.
TGGGAAGTGTATATGTATCAAGGTTTCCGAATGAGACTGTGTATAGGGAGCAAAGGGCTATTACTCAGAAGGGAGTAGAATCATAGGGGTTGGCATGAGGACAAAATACATGACTCATAGTGAGCATACTCAGATGATTAAAGCAGTAAAATGAGAAAATAAGAAGTTGCGATGAGAGGTCTGGTGCAAATGTTGATCATTGAGAGACATTGATAGAGTCTTTAGGTCATGAAGGATGTCCAAGTTTTGCCAGGATGTTAATGAGGCCCACCTTAAGGGAAAGTTAGAGGTCAACCAACACTTTGGAACCTTATGCATGACATTATATAGAGTGTGAGAGATTAAAAAAAACCGAGGGATCAGGTACTCTGCCACAACCAAGGAGCTATTTGAGATGTTCAAGTTGTGGGGGGCACACGAATGGTAAACTTTTTGAGGTTGAATATTGGAGGTCCTTAACAAAACTAACGAGCATAAAAGCTTTTAAATATCAACTATGCATTCGTGAAGATACTATCGAGAAGCTTGCAAATGTTTATAAGTTAAAGATGGAAGATCTACAATTACCATATGGTTCCTTTCTGGCTTTGGTAATAGAAGATGAAATAGTTATCAGTGGGACAAGCATTTAAAGGCTATTGTAGGACCTTTGTTGGGACATGCAAATGCACATACAAGGAAATGCATGCTTGAAGACATGAGTGGCACTTCAGGGAAGATGTATGCTCTTAGTTGACCAATCTGGATTTTCCATGGACATGAGAAGGTACATATCAATTTATAGACTACATAATCAAGACTTTGTCTATAGAGGCAAGAAACTGACCAATCCTTTAGACAAGGGTTCAAAATGTCTCTACCTCGGTGAAGAGTTGGCTACGATGAACAATGTTTGGTATGTCTTCACTTACTATCATGGACAGCACGGCCTTGAGCTTGGGGATGCTAGACGAGATGATAAACAAAACTAGGCAAAGTGCAAGGAATAGCAAGTCGGCCTATGCAACTTCTTCTACAACGACATTGGGATCCAGAACATGAAAAGTCGGATATAACTTTGGGGACAAAAGTGTACTTGTACGTTGTGTTACTCTACATCGACATTTTCCTCTCACCTCACATGAGCTTGTGGGAGATAATGAAGGCCACATTAACAATATCATTTCTCTTTAGGTATGTTGTATTGTTGGATCTCCTCCTACAAACTCCTTCTAACAAGCTTGGAGATTGTGGCTCATATGACCTCTAAAGGCTCACTTCATCAATCGAGAACCGTTTTTGGATGTGCTTCACTATGTCGTCTTTCTTATAAGGTACTTTAGAGGCTTTCATGCTTGTATACCAGTGCAGTTAGTGAGAACAGGGTCAGATTGTTGGGAGGATCAAGGCATACATTTGATGCTCTACTAGATGAGCTAGAAATAGTAGACACTTCAGGCAATGAACAACTTCCTTGTCCTAGTAGTAAATGCTTCTTAAACCTTGTAATCAAGTTTTCTACTTAAACTTGGACCAAAGTTTCTTTGTAAAAGTAAGGAACAATACTCGTGGATGGAAAGCAAGTTTGCAAGTGTACACTAGTGAGCAAGTTGAACGGGAATCCCTGGCTTTCTAAACACTGTCTTACAAAGGTGAAGTTTCAGCTACAAGCGTTTGATCCTAGTAAAACTTGAATGCAGCCACAACACTCAGCATTGGCAGTGACTGTGCAGTATGTTTTGAGGAGGATATACCAATATTAGAGAAGCTGGAAGGAGGGAAGCACACAAGACAGTAAATGACGCCTGTCTGGTATGTAGGTAGAGTCTTAAGTATGAGAAGTAAGCCAGGTAACAAGGAGACTCGATTGACCTTGTTGATTTACCAAGTCGAGACTTCGACTTGAACTTGTCGTACTAAGAGGAAGACAATAACGAAGTAACATGGTTCGACTACAATCTTCACGTTCAATTGAAGTCTGTCGTAAGCTTGGCCTCAATAACTTACTAAGTATGCCCTTCCACAATCTGAGAAGAAGATCTTTGATAACTTCATTCAACAAACACCTATAGGTATAATGACATTGTGGTTTATATCATCAGCTTCTAGGTCAAAACAGACAAATGGTTAGGAAGCAATGTAGCGTACATGGAGTGTTTTGAGCTTGACATGTAACGTTTGGGGTAAACCTTTTTAGAAAAAAAATTGTGTGTATATTGATTCTATATTGATAATAATACTATAAATACACATACGTTAATTAGGCTGTGTAATAAATATTAATTAAAATAAAATATTTTAAGCATATTGCACTCTCAAATTATATATTATTACAGTAACTTAAATATCACTCATTATATTTAATTAATAATTAATGTTTTACTTAACCTATTTAGTATTTCCTCTAATGTAGCTAACTTAGGGTTTAATAGCTTCATATGGATGAGACTGTACAGGTGTATAGGTGTTCTCTATATATGTATACATACATGTACAATATGACTGTACTCAAGCACACACATATGCCTATCACTAATGTACATAATTTAAACTAATTTTTGTTTTTATTATCTATTATGGGCAAAATTGTCAACAAGACTTATTATAATAAGTGGCTTAGCTGATGAACACTGAAATGCAAACAAACAGCTGAAAGACTATTTTGTTTTCTTTCTATTAAAAATGTAATGTTTTAATAATTAATTATACATTATATAGATAATTATACATTGTGAAAACGACTAGAGCTTGCGTTATCCAATGCCACGTAAGATTAGTGCTACGTCAGCAGTCAAAGTTGACAACTTGAAAGAGGCAAGTTCTTCATTTATTTTGTTTTTCTTCCACAAATTGATCTCTGAATTAGGAATTAAAACCGCAAAGAACACTGGTTCTGCATAGCAATTGAATATGCATTTGTTCGAGAAGCCGGAGATTAACGCTTTTGGTCACGCTTTCAGGTGTGTGTATGCATATGTGTATGTGCACATAATCTTATAAAAATACATTAATTCTTTATTAAATTCAGGGAATACATTGATGAGAGTGATCGCAAGTATGGAGTGGAGAACTTCTACAAGACGAACCACATCAATCAGACATACGATTTCGTAAGCATCCCATATCCATACACATTACACACATACATATGTATGTAATTGTTTAATCAGGCAATGAAGATGAGGATTAAGCACCTGAATCTCGACAAGGGGTTGATGGGTATATGGGAATGCTGCGAGCTCTTAAACGAGTACATCGACGAAAGCGATCCCGATTTGGATGAGCCCCAAATCGAGCATCTTCTACAGACAGCTGAGGCGATTCGAAAGGATCATCCAAATGAAGACTGGTTTCATCTAACTGGATTAATTCATGGTAAATTTTCAAATTTCAAATTTTATAATGTTATATATACCATCGTTTTAATTTACAATTCTATGTATGCAGATCTCGGCAAGGTTTTGTTGCATCCTAAGTTTGGAGAAGAGCCTCAGTGGGCCGTCGTGGGTATGTAAATATCTTGCTATATACGTTCATTTATACGTATAAACTCTACGTATATAAACTTAGGTGATACCTTCCCACTGGGCTGTCCGTTTAGCAAATCAATTGTACACTCGGAGGTATGTATTAAAATGTATAATACACACACATACATATGCATGCGTGTGTGTGTGCGAAATAAGGATTTTCTAAGATGTCAATTTTTGAGCAATAGTATTTCAAAGACAATCCAGATACGTACAATGCCAAATTCAACACAAGCAATGGTCTATATGAACACGGCTGTGGACTAGACAATGTGGTGATGTCATGGGGCCACGACGAGTATTTATATCAGGTTATTATTAAATATATTGGTTTTAAATATAAAAAAATAAAATAAAAAAATTAATCACTATAATTATAACTAATGAAACAGGTTCTTAAACGTAACGAATGTGAACTGCCCCCTCAAGCATTGTTCGTCATAAGATACCATTCTTTCTATGGTATATAATATGTATATATAAATATCTATTTATATTAATATATAAAACATTTAATTTAATTTTTATTCTTTGTCAATTTGAAGCTTTGCATCGAGCGGGTGAATATAAACACTTCATGAACGATTTTGACCGTGAGATGTTCCCTTGGCTCCTAGAGTTTAAGTAAGAAAGAGATGGATTAGCACTAATCACATCACTAAACATGTTGATATTATTTTAGTAAATATGACCTTTATAGCAAGAGCAAAGTGAGGGTGGACGTTGAAGCAGTTAAACCATACTACCTGTCACTTATAAACAAGGTAAAACACACACACGTAAACCTTCTATACATATATATGTGTGTGTGTATACATATACATACACACACACATAGTGTGTGTGTGTGCGTGTGTGTGTTGTATACTAAAATGTAGGTTTTTGATGCAGTATTTCCCGCAGAAGTTTATCAAATGGTAAAATGAGATCCAAGTTCTTTATTTGATATATTTATAAAAAAAAATTTAATAATTTTTATTGTCTTAATATTGTAAATATTTCTGTGGCCACCAAGGCTTAAAGAAAAAGGCCTCATTTCTTCGTTGTGTGTGTGTGCGCGCGTGCGTGCGTGCCCGTTTGAGATTAAGGGAAAATTATATTTATACCCTGAAATTTATCATATTTACATATATATCCTTAAAAGTTTTATATTTACGTATATACTCATCAAACTTAAATTTAAAATTCAAAATTCAAAATTAAAAAATATTTTTTAAAAATCAGTAAAAAATTATAATTAATTTATATTTTATTACATTTAGGTCCAAAATATAACCTATTAAACATATATATTACAATATAATATAATTATTTTTTAAAATATTGCATTTTTTACTATGACAATTTTTAATATTTAACACTTAATTATTTGATTTGTAATATATTATGAATTAAAATTTTATTTTTAATTAATATTGTAATTTTAAAAGTTAACCTGTTTCATCCAACGAGACGATGGTCTTATTTATTATTATTCATAATTTAATAATACTTATTCTCTAGCTAAAGTCTCAAAGTTTGCTTTATATAATTAAACTTAAGGGCTGTCCCACCAGCCCGTAATTTGACGGGCCCATAAAAATTTTATGTAAAGAAGTTTAAAGGTGTGGCTGCACAACCCCCCGAAAAAGTTAATCATTAACATTAAAATATACTTTTTTACGGTTGAGTTAATTATTAACATTAAGAATATACTTTTTTATGGTTGAGTTCACGAGAAAAGAGTTCCGCACCAAAGTCATTTTTTAAAAGAGTATTCACACCTTCTTTTTCCCATAAAATTTATGTAAAATTTAAGTTTTTTAAATTTACTAAATTGAAATTCCTTTAAATACAAGTTCCTTTATTATGTTCGAGCCCTTTGCTTGTTTTGCATACAAACCCATTGGGCCACCACTTCACGAACATCTCTTCCTTGTTCGGTCACTAATGCTTCACCTTCATTCTCTTCATCATCTGTAGCTTCCAGGTTTCCATGCATCCTTTGTCACTCCACTAGTGCAACCACATCTGTGTCCTTAAGATCTTATGCAAGATGCAACAACTTGCCCATATGTTCGACATCTTCTTCACAGGCATCCACTGCCTGTAGTCTAGAAACCTGAATTTCTGCTTTAGCAACCCAAATGCATTCTCCACAATCACTCTAGCCTTCTTGTGCTGGGCATTGTATTCCTCGATGATGGCATTTGACGTTGAATGACTGGGCCCAACTGATGACAAAGGTAGTTGAAGCTCCTCTTTGACATCATAAGCAGGTTGAACCACTGTGGATCATCATAATACTCGCACATGTAGATGTAACGACTTCTTCCATGTCCTCAGCCCTAACACCACCTTCAACCATGGAGCTGCTTAAGCCATCAACAAATGCCGGGTTGCTTGGACCAGGATGTGCAATAGATGTCGGCCTGTTGTCTGACCATGCAGCAGATGCCGGGCTGTTGTCTAGCCATGCAATAGATGTCAAGCTACTTGGACGAGCACTTGTAACAGATGTCAGGCTGGTTGGAGGAGGACATGCAGCAGATGCAAGGTTGCTTGGACGAGGATATGCAATAGATGTCGGGCTACTGCCTAGCCATGTAGCAAATGTCGGGTTGCTGCCTGGCCATGCAGAAGATGGCTTGCTACTTCCCCTTGACCTTGCAGCAAATGCCGAGCTGCTACCCCTTGGCCTTTGCAGTAGATGCCGGGCGGTGCCCTTGGCCTTGCAACAGATGCCAAGCTACTACCCCTTGGCCTTGTAGCATATGCCGGGTGGCTACCCCTTGGCCTTGCAGCAGATGCCGAGACACTAAGACCTGGATGCCACGGCCTAGCAGCTCCATGAATGAAGCCAGCTCCACATTAAAAGACGGTAAGCCACGGCCCTGCCCTGCTCTTGCTCTTATCCCTATGTTATTGCATGTCCTACCTTTCTATTTCCATGTTAATCCCTTCCCTTGTTTCCCTGTGGATCTCTTAGCTTCTAGAGAGACGAGAAGCCCTCTAAATCCAATGGGCTATCCTCTTGCATCACCCTCTCAAAAGCCTCACCCTCGCCTTCTTCCTCCATGATTTTTTTCTTAAACTCTCTCACACTAAAAACCCTAAAAATTTCTAAATGAGACAGTGCCATCTCGTCCTCCCGTAAATTTATGGATCCTCTCGAGGACCCATAAGATTTATGTGAAAATAAAGTATATACCAAAAATATTCTTCGTAAGCCTCATTTAAAAGTTAAAGGGTTTATTGGTTGGTGCGGACGCATTTTAAACAAAAAAAATATCTTATTTTATGGAGTTTACGGGTTGGTGCGGACAGCCCTTATAGTCGTTCTATTTTAAATTTTTTATTAAGGCTTTATTCTCTTTGCTGGCAGGTTGCCTTTCATACACGTGTACATTATCAATAAATAAATAAGTCAGTGTGAAACTTAGTTTCACACCATGGAAAAAAGACTGTTTGTGTAACTGGTGCTGGCGGTTTTTATTGCTTCATGGATTGTTTTAAAGCTCTTGCAGAGAGGATACAACGTCCATGGAACTGTTCGAGATCCAGGTCATTTTATATATGTATTATACACACATGTATGCGTGATATATATATAAAATATGTAATATATAACATAAACTTCTATATATAGACGATGATAAGAAGAATGGGCACTTGAAGAAGCTTGAAGGGGCAAAAGAAAGATTGACACTGTTTAAGGCTGATGTTCTCGATTATGACTCTCTCTCTCCGGCGATTCGCGGTTGTGATGGTGTCTTTCACACAGCTTGTCCCGTTGCTGCCAAATTTGAAAACCCAAATGTAAGTTTCATAATTTTTATTAAAAATAAATAAAAATTATTAATAGTTTATTAATAATTTTTATTTTTTTTTTTTTGATAATTTATTATATTAATGTTTATACTAATATTTAATATTTTTATAGGATGTTTTGGATCCTGCAAATAAAGGCACCGAAAATGTATTCAAAATTTGCCACGAGGAGAAGATAAAACGTGTAGTTTTCACCTCTTCAGGAGCTGCTATGGCTGCTGTCCCACATCTCCCTGAAGATTATATTCTGGATGAAAATTCATGGAGTGATGCAGAATACTGTAGAGAAAACCAGGTAATTTAATATTATTTTATTTTATTACATTATTTTGTTTTAATTCATTTTTCAATATAATGTAGCACTGGTATATGCTGGCCAAAACGGAGTCTGAGAAGCTTTGCGTGGGAACTTGCAAGGAATACAATATCGACCTCATTGTTATTGTCCTTTCTTGTTCTGGGGCCCATTTTGCAACCTTCAATCAACGCCAGTATTCAAGCTGTGGCAAAATTATTTAAACGGTAAATTATTAAATATAGTTAATATATTAAATCAATTGTTTAAATATATTTAAACAGGGAGTGAAGATGCATATCCAAATGCGAACCTTCCTATAGTGGATGTGAGAGACATAGCAGAAGCGCATGTTGTGGCTTTTGAGAGTCCTCCGGCATCGGACGGTATCTTGGTGCTGCACGTTCCGAATCATATAAGAATATGCTTGAAACCTTGAAGAAGCATATTCCGCATCTCCGCTACGCAACCAGGTAATGTACACACATAGATACATGATACATGTGAAGGGACTATATATTGTAAATATAATTTAAGACATTAACAATTGTGAATCGTTTGTATGTTCACGACGTGAGAATTATATATCGTACATATTTATATATACTGATTATATGCAGTTTTATAACAATTAAATATATAATATAATGTATGTATCCAGGTGTGCAGACGAGACAGCAGACGCAAAGCCAATTAAGTTTTCGAATAAGAAGTTTGTGGAGTTAATTAAAGAGTTAACTCCATATGAAAGGACTTTAGTGGACATGGCGACAAGCCTCCAGGAGAAAGGCCTTATTTCTTCTTAGTGGAGAGAGAGGATGTATATTTCCATGAAGAATATATTATTGTAAGGATCATGGGTTATTTTTTAACTTTCATGAAAAACTTGAGCCCGAGACCTTTTGGCTAACATAGCCATGTGTTAACCAACTGATCTGTATGAAGGAAGTTTATGTGTTTATTCATGGGGCATATACAAGCACACTCTTCCTGGTTTTGCTTCTACGTTTGTGTCCTAGCCACCTACCTATCTCTACTACTTTAGCAAAAATTGTATATACAAAGTGCCATGTCATCTTCCACGTCGGCTGCCACATCATCGTACACGTCACCAGCCACGTCATACCAACTGGTCTGTATATAAAGGAATGTTTAAAGTTTATTCATGGGGCTAAATACAAGTGTACATAAAAACATCCCAACGGATTTTATATAAACCTACTCTTATTCCCATCCCTCTAAACCCAAGCATCGCTGAGTGTTGAAGAAGAAAGTAATCGATTCAGACCTTTACGGGTCTAGTCTCTCGCCCGGATACTGTCTCGAGTTTTAATCTCCAAACCACAGCTCACAAGCACACACCAAAGAAAAAAACAAACACAAACAAACGAGGCCAAACCAATCGCAGCAGATGCCCAAAGTAGCTCCATGACAACCACTATAGCATACCACATACAAATCCACCAAAATCACACAACAAATGCCCAATACGCATCAGAATGACCACTTATTGCAAACACACCAAACCTCTTCGTAAACAAGAACCATCGCTGCAGTTGCCCTCTTAAAAGATATCCATTAAACCTTAGAGCAATCCCTAGCAAATTGTATAGCAAATGCTATCAAAGAGGAGTAACACTGTAAAGCACACCAAAGCAACAAGCAAACGCACAAACAAATGAGGTGAAACCAATTTGCAGCAGATGCCCAAAGTAGCTCCATGACAACCACTATAGCATTTGCCCATCAAAGAGGACCAGAATAACCATACTTGTTTCCAAGCATGGGAGCCTCACGCTCGGGGTGTACTAGGCTCAACGCACACGCCGACAAGCCATAAACGGTGGTCCTTACCACCTCAAACATGGAGCCGCACTTCCACTAGTAGCTCAAGTCCAACTGGTCTGTATGATCCTGAATGCTGAACTACACCATCAACAGTAAGGTGTATATTCATACGCATGTTCCAAACCAATTGTGGATCACACACTCCAGACCAGTTGTGGATCATATAATCCTCAGGACCTCAGATATATAAAACAGGGTTCTATTTCCAGGTTTCTCAGAATCATTCAACACCAATCTTCGGCATTGTATTTCATTTTGTATTCATTTCTTTTTTGAATACAATCTCCTCCTTTCAAGGTTCCACTCTTGTTCTAAAGGTTTCGCCCTTTGCACAAGGTCATGACAGTTTGAATGATTCTGGGTAGTGACAAGCTTCTGTTTCTGCTTGTCATCAATCCCATTTTCTTTCTTTCTCTCTTTTCAATTTTCTTTTCGATTTTTTCTTTTTTGATTTTCTTCTCTTTTTTCTTTTTGATTTTTCTTCTTCGACTCATCATGTCCGAGCATGCTCTTCATGAGCAAGTTGCTGCCCTCCAGCAGCAGCTTGCATAACTACACCTGGAGAATGATCAGCTCCGACAGCATGCGAATTCTCCAGAGCCAAAGATCAGCATGCCCGAAAAGTTCGATGGTACCCGATCGAAGTTCCGAGGTTTTCTCAATCAAATTCGTCTACGGATCGTGATGCAGCCGAGGTGCTACAGCACAAAACCCATTAAGGTTGGATTGATTGGGTCGCTGCTTTCTAGTTCTGCTCTTTCATGGTTCTCAGCCTTGCTGGAGAACAATGATTCGATCCTTGGGAATTTTGACGAGTTTGTGGAACGGTTCACGGCGATGTTCAGTGACGTGGATCGTGAGAGTGCTGCCATCACCAAACTCCGTCAGCTTCACCAAGGGGGTATGTCGGTAGCAGAGTACGCATCGAAGTTTCAACTTCTTGCTTGTGATGTCACATGGGGAGATCGTGCTCTCAAGGAGGTTTTCGGTCGGGGTTGCAGGACGAGGTCAAAGACATGTTGCTGAATTTTGCGGTTCCGGAAACCCTCACCAGCATGATCGAGTTGGCAATTCGTTGTGACAACCGGTTGATCGAGCGGAAACAAGAACGTCGGCATCCTTCTTTCTTCTTGGTGCCGTCTTCTTCCATTTCTGCAGTCCCTGTTCCCTCATCTGCTGATTCATCATCTTCCTCAGTAGAACCATCCCCGATGGAATTAGGGCGATCACGCCGAGGCAAGCTTTTGCCAACCGAACGTCAGAAGCGGATTCAGTACAAGCTTTGTTTGTACTGTGGGGACCCGTACCACAAGTTGGAGAATTGTCATCGACGTCCAAAACAAGCTCGTGAAGTGGCCCTTGCTGTGCTGCCGGGAAACGAGAAGATCCAGCCCGAATAGGAGCCGTCCGGCTGGATTGCCGTGGAACAACTCATGTTCCTCAAGGCTCTTCACTCATAACATCTTCCCTTCCTCATCTTGGATCCATTCCATCCACGAAGGTGTGCAAGCCGTTCCATGTTCCGGTGCAGCTGAAGACACCAGAGGTGGAGTTCTCTGGTAAAGCTTTGGTGGATAGCGGAGCGAACGCAAATTTCATCGACAAGAATTTTGCTGTCAGCACGGGATCCGTCTACATCCTTTGAAGACTCCTGGTTCTGTACGGGTCGTTGATGGACGAGATATCAAATCTGGAGCGGTAATAAATGACACGGAGTTCGTTGAGGTCGTTGCTTGCGGTGCTGTGTGCAACATCTCCTTCAGTGTTGTTTCTATTCCAGACTCTACGATTATCCTTGGTTTGCCGTGGATCGAGTTGGTGGATCCTGGTTGGAGAGAACGTTTCATGAACAGTTTCCCAGCTGTTTCAACTCCAGCCACACTCTTTGATTCCGATCCTGTTCCAGTTCCTCCTCCACTTCGAGTCTCGCATATCACCTTGAAGCAGTTCAAGAAAGATAGCCGACATGACCCAGCATCCGTGTTCGCGATCAAAGTCTATCCCTGCTCTGCTAAGGATGTTTCTGTTCCTCCTGCCTTACCAAAGCAGTATGCCGATTTCGCAGACGTCTTCGACAAAAAGAAAGCTTCTGCCTTGCCACCGCACCGTGAGTACGACTGTCCTATCGATCTCGTTGAGGGTAAGCAGCCGTCCTCCGGTCCCATTTACGGTCTCTCACCAACAGAGTTGGAGACATTGAGGAAATACATTGAGGAGAATCTTGTCACCGGATTTATCCGTCATTCGCGATCACCGGCTGGTGCTCCAGTATTCTTTGTTTCCAAGAAGGATGGAAGTCTCCGGCTCGTGGTGGACTACCGAGATCTGAATAAGGTCACCATTCCAAACAAGTATCCTCTCCGCTCGTCTCCGACATGCTCGAACGTCTTTCTGGTGCCCGGTACTTCACAAAGATCGATTTAAGAGGAGCGTACAATCTCATCCGAATTCGAGAAGGGGACGAGTGGAAAACAGCTTTCCGTACACGCTACGGACATTTCGAGTACGTATAATGCCGTTCGGCCTGACAAATGCACCTGCTGTGTTCCAGCACATGGCTAACGATATTTTTGGGACTTCTTGGATTTGTTTGTCATCATGTACCTAGACGACATCCTGATATTTTCCAAGACTCGAGAAGAACACGAACGGCATGTACGGTTAGTCTTGGAGAGGCTCCGGAAGCACCACTTGTTTGCCAAGTTGGAGAAGTGCTCTTTCAGTCAGCAGTCTGTCGAGTTCCTGGGGTACATCATTTCAGCTGAAGGTGTTCACATGGATCCTGCAAAAGTCCGGACTGTATTGGAGTGGGAGAGACCATCAAATGTTCGTGATGTTCGATGTTTCCTCGGGTTTGCGAACTTCTATCGACGTTTCGTTCGGGATTTCTCCAAGATTGCATTGCCATTGACGAAGTTGACTGGCAAGGATGTTCCATTTGTCTGGTCCTCTGAGGCTGAGGAGGCGTTCGAGTTCCTAAAGAAGGCGTTCACCTCGGCACCTGTTCTTATCCATCCTGACCCTGCGAAGCCATATTTCGTGGAAGCTGATGCCTCTGACTTCGCCATTGGTGGAGTGTTGTCCCAGGAAGGTCCAGATCATCTTCTCCATCCCATTGCTTTCCATTCCCGCAAGTTCACTGCACCTGAGATCAACTACGATGTCTACAACAAGGAGCTGCTGGCGATCGTCGATGCCTTTGAGGAGTGGCGCAGATTCCTTGAAGGTTCCCCGCATGTGGTTAAGGTGTATTGTGATCACAAGAACCTCCAGTACTGGGCAACAGCACGAGTTCTCAATCGACGTCAGGCGCGATGGGCACAGTCTTTGTCCCGGTTCCGATACGTGATTATTCATCGTCCCGGTCGTCTAAATGGCAAAGCAGATGCCTTATCTCGTCGCAGTTACCTAGCTCCAGTACCAGGTGAAATCCGATTTGATCAACAAGAACAAGTCATCCTGAGCTCCGACCAGTTGTTGGTAAACGCGCTTTCCCGTTCTTCTGCTCCAGTTGACACTTCGTTTTTGGATCTAATCCGAGAAAATCTCCCTCAAGACGAGTTTGCTCGTGATGTCCTTGCACATGTTCGACGAGTTCAGCCATTGTCTTCAGGGTCACAACTACGAGATTATGCTGCTTTCCATCTTCATAATGGGTTGCTGTACCACCACATCCAAATCTATGTTCCGGACGGAGAACTGAGGTTGCGAGCTGTCCAACACTGCCATGACAACACAGCTGCAGGACATTTTGGCATTCGAAGACGATCGAGCTGGTACAACGGGTGTTCTGGTGGCCTCGGCTTCGCGTGTATGTTGAGAGATTTGTGCGATCTTGTGACATGGACATTTTGGCATTCGGAAGACGATCGAGCTGGTACAACGGGTGTTCTGGTGGCTTCGACTTCGCGTGTATGTGAGAGATTTGTGCGATCTTGTGACATGTATGTTGAGAGATTTGTGCGATCTTGTGACACGTGCCAGCGTACAAAGCTTCCTCGTCATTGACCGGTTGGACTACTACAGCCTCTTCCTATTGCTCAGCGGCCATGGTCATCCATCACCATGGATTTCCTCACAGATTTACCGCCTTCTAGAGGTTTGATGCTATTCTAATCATTGTTGATCGGTTCTCTAAGATGGCGCACTTTGTTCCCTGCAACAAGACATGTTCAGGTCCTGATGCTGCAGATCTGGTGTACCGGGAGGTGTTCCGTCTTCATGGTCTTCTGATGAACTTGTTACTAATCGAGGTCCCCAGTTCACTTCGGCATCTGGCGGAGATTCCTAGATTGGCTAGGTATCACTGGGAAGCTGTCTATTGCACATCATCTTGAAACATATGGACAATCGGAGCGCACGATTCAAACTCTGGAACAAATATCTCCGAAGATGATTGGGTCGCGCACGATTCAAACTCTGGAAAAATATCTCCTTCCTGCTGCGAGTTCGCGTACAACAACATGGCACACTCATCATAGGTGTGTCACCAAGTTCACGTCAACAACATGGCACACTCATCCATAGTGTGTCGCCATTTTTTGCGTTCTCTGATTGGGTCGATCTCCTTCCTGTTGCAAGTTCGCGTACAACAACATGGCACACTCATCCATAGGAGTGTCGCCATTTTTCGCCGATCCTACAGCTTGCCTGTGGTTCCTGGCCTCACCACTGCTGATGTGACGTTTTTGTCTCGAGCTTCCGCCAACCATCCGGATCCATCCCGTGTTCCATGTTTTTCTTTGTTGGAGCCTTATCATGCTCCAATGAACCTGGCCGACTTGTTTTTCTAGGAGTGTCGCCATTTTTTCGCCGATCCTACAGCTTGCCTGTGGTTCCTGGCCTCACCACTGCTGATGTGACGTTTTGTCTCGAGCTTCCGCCAACCATCCGGATCCATCCCGTGTTCCATGTTTTTCTTTGTTGGAGCCTTATCATGCTCCAATGAACCTGGCCGACTTGTTTCTGGCCTCACACTGCTGATGTGACGTTTTGTCTCGAGCTTCCGCCAACCATCCGGATCCATCCCGTGTTCCATGTTTTTCTTTGTTGGAGCCTTATCATGCTCCAATGAACCTGGCCGACTTGTTTTTCTTTGTTGGCCGACTTGTTTTTTCTTTGTTGGAGCCTTATCATGCTCCAATGAACCTGGCCGACTTCTTCCACCTTGCTGGTCCTACAGCTTGCCCGTGGTTCCACTGCTGATGTGACGTTTCGTCTCGAGCTTCCGCCAACCATCCGGATCCATCCCGTGTTCCATGTTTTTCTTTGTTGGAGCCTTATCATGCTCCAATGAACCTGGCCGACTTCTTCCACCTCGCTGGTCCTACAGCTTGCGGATCCATCCCGTGTTCCATGTTTTTTCGCCAACCATCCGGATCCATCCCGTGTTCCATGTTTTTCGCCGTGTTCCATGTTTTTCCACCAACCATCCGGATCCATCCCGTGTTCCATGTTTTTCGCCGACTTCTTCCACCTTGCTGGTCCTACATCCCGTGTTCCATGTTTTTCCGCCAACCATCCGGATCCATCCCGTGTCCCGTGTTCCATGTTTTCGCCGACTTCTTCCACCACCTCTAGTGGAGGTATCATGGGTTATTTTTGCCTTTCATGGGACTTGAACCCAGGACCTTTGGCTAACACACACTGTGTTAACCGACTGTCCGTATGATCCTGGATGCTGAACTACACCATCAACAGCAAGGCGTATATTCATACGCATGTTCCAGACCAGTTGTGGACCACACATTCCAGACCAGTTGTGGATCACACATTCCAGACCAGTTGTGGACCATACAATCCTCAGGACCTCAGATATATAAACAGGGTTCTAGTTCCAGGTTTCTCAGAATCATTCAACACCAATCTTCGGCCTTGTGTGTTTTATTTTGTATTCATTTCTTTTTGAATACAATCTCCTCCTTTCAAGGTTCCACCCTTGTTCTAAAGGTTTCGCCCTTTGCACAAGGTCGTGACATATATAGTTTATATAATAAATTTTATTTATATAGAAAAGTAAACAAAATTAAAGATAGCGTTTACTGATTTATTTATTTGTATGATAGAAAATATGTGTCCACTTATATTCATAGCTGTTCAAATTCATAAGCCACGGAAGGTAAGAGTTACATATGTGGTTTACAAATGCAACCTTTACACCGGTGCTATGGAAGTGGCTTGCAAATGTAACCTTGGAATCTCTTTATGTGAATCTTGAAGTGTTGGAATAGTAAATAGTTAGGATAATATTAAGAGTTAGTTGAGATAGATTGTTATAGGTTGATCCTCTAGGATCCTTGGGGCTCTGCATGATGCAGAAAAGAAACTGGAGTTGTAAGTTAAGGCTGTACTACCATGAAAAAGAAAAAGAATATAGAAATAGAATAGTTGCACGATTTACTAAAGAATTAATGTTGGTTATGTAAACACTGCAAGTAAGGGTGCTATAATAATTTTCTAAGGCACTCCTCAATTCTATGGAATTAGTGGTTTTTATCACATGGGTTGACAACACGGCTCATGTCCTTGACCTTGAACGTGTGTGGGACTTGGTGGCACACGGCTCATGTCCTTGACCTTGAGCGTGTGTGGGACTTGGTGGCACCGGTAGACGTCATCGAATTAGCTCTTGTTGCAACACTAGTTGAAGGAGGCATGGAAGAAGTGATGTCAACATTAAGAATGGTGATCGAAGAGTTTGCAATCCTAGAAAAGGAAGCTACTAGCATCATTTGGTCCAAGCTAGCAGTGAGGATTTATTTGAAAGTGTGGATAATGAATGCTAGAGAACTTTAGGGATACTTAATAGAAATTTTAGGAATTTTCTACATTCAAAATGAATGTGATTGAATCAAATATCAACAACATCCCACAATGGTGACAATTTCAATGATGTACTCCTCACACTCCAAGAAAGCTTTGCCTCCTTGAAGGCACCACCCAATACTACACTGAATTAAGGAAAGCATTTGTCATGTGTAGTTGTTTCAAAGAGCCATGCTTTGAAACCAACATAGCCATCACTTTCTTTGATGTCCTTCCATTAGAGTTCACTGTGTACTGATGCACACAAATCCTAATTTCATACATCCTAATTTGGTTCTAGTAGCAATATTCATTAGACATGGGGACCTGAGAAGTGCCTCCAACATGGCAGAAGCTTAATTTGCTAGTTGTAGAGGTTTGATACAAGGCCTTGGTAGAGGACATGACATATTCAAAAGAGTAGCGTTCTTCGAGCATTGTTATACATGCAGATTGGAAGGGCATTACTAAGATAGTTGTTAGATTGTCCAATGGCTTGCACTATTCAATTTGGGACCAAGTGCAAATGCTAATAGCACAAAAGTTGAGGAACATGAATATGAGGAAGATGGGGTAAGCCTCCAGACCACTCTGTTGAATAAAATATTAATTCTAAATTTAAGATGTGAAAATACCTATGACTTCAAAAAAACACTTCATAGCCTTTACATCAGCACTAAGAAGCAAGGTTCGAATAAGACATGGGAACCTACTTTTTGTCACTGGTAAGGGCATTATTCAGATTCCACTTAAGTGATGGTGGAAACTTAGAGTTGAGGAATGCTTGGATGATACCAAACTTATTAGAAATCTGGTTTTCATGACTAAGCTGGTCTGGAAGTTATGATGTTTTTTAAAACAAAATGCACATTAATTCATAAAAGGAAATATATGTTTTTCAAATTCCTAGGCACCTTTCAATTAAAATAATTTCTTGATTAAAATTGCCTTATTTATTTAGAATTATGACATTTGCTCCATCATCTGAATCTTTTAAGTGTAATTTTTTGGTTTCATTAGTTTATTTTACCTCTATTGGAATCATAACCCTTAGTAACTTAATCATTTAGAGGTGAATTTATTGCTTGTATCTCCTACACAGTAGGATGTTGACCTAGTAGTAATGTTTTAACATGAGTGCCTAACTTTGAATGTTAAAAAAACTCTATTGTGGAAGTCGTCGGTGTGGGTGGAATACTATGTTATTTATTTAGTACCTCATCATCAATTTCATCTTCTATCACTTTTAAACAGGAGTGTGGCCTTGATTTCACAATTAAAAAGCATTTTATTTTTCATAAGTGATATTTTTATTTTTTTCACAGGTTATTTTATAGATGATATCATAATTGCTTGAGTGTTAGAATATTAAATCTAAATTAAAGAATTACTTGGCTAAAGTTGTTGTACATTGGTTATTTCATCATTGTTTACCTCATGATCAAAGTCATTCTCGAATTCATAATAATTAATCATTAACAATTAATTATAACAAAAAAAACATTACTCACCATTCCAAAAACATTTGATTTGCTTATTTTGTTAATTTTAAAAACTTATACCAAGTACTCATAATTAACCATTTCTAAATTCGTGTCTCCACTCGTTCCTCCTTATCACTTGTGTTCAATTGTATTCTTGAATTTGTTATAATGTCTTTTGCATTCATTTGCATAGATATTTCTAGTAATTAATCCCTTTTTAAACATGAAACATCGCAGTCAATTAATATCCATGTGTCTCATAAATTCATATTTATAACTATTTTAAATTTGAAATGCTTTACCTTGCCGAATTGGTAGTTCATGCGTTCCTAAGTGATGCCTTTGTTCAGCATGTCCAGCTCCTCATCTTTCAAAGTCTCTCATTCCCACTCTATCTATTATTCTCCTTCGTCTCATTTATTTCATTTACATTTGAAATACTATCTAAGTCATTGTCCTTTTCATCCAGCACTACTATATATGGCTTACTTGGCTTTTAAAGTTTGGATAACCAAAAAGCAGCATCAACCTTAAGGAGGGAGTTGAATTCATCTTTAATTGTAGTAATTAGTAACTACTTCATTCTTAAATGTGTTATTGGAGCAAAAAACTTGAGACCCTCTCTTGCTCTCCTATTAACTTTGATGATTATGAAGATCAAAAAACTCTTTATCATTGAACTACTTTGATAACTAAAAACATTATTTTAATTCTTTTTACATTCTTAATTATTAAGACATTTGAATTCAATACTTCACAATTCATAAGATTCTTATTATATTTTTATTAATTAATTAATTAAAGGCCTTCATTACAAACTAGCTTAACCATGACATATAACAATCTCCCATGCATCAGTGATGCGTTGTTGTAGTTGGTATGGGACCATGCATTGCCATTCATTAACATTCACATGGGTATATACATTGTCATTTATTCACATAAATGGTATGATATGGCTTGGTGCATAACTCCAATGGGTATGACAAACCTCAATTTATTCACAATTCAAAACATTAAGTTAAGACGTATGGGACACGCTTGCTTTTATCTTTTTCGCTGGCATATTCATATTGTTTTTATCACTTTCATACACGTGTACATTGTTAATAAATAAGTCCTTAGTGTGGAACTTAGTTTCACGCCATGGGAGAGACTGTCTGTGTAACTGGTGCTGGTGGTTTTATTGCTTCATGGATTGTTTTCAAGCTCTTGCAAAGAGGATACAACGTCCATGGAACCGTTCGAGATCCAGGTAATTTTCTATGTATTATACACATGTATGTGTGATATATATATATATATTATATAATATATATATATATATATATATATATATATAGATGATGATAAGAAGAATGGGCACTTGAGGAAGCTTGAAGGGGCAAAAGAAAGATTGACACTGTTTAAGGCTGATCTTCTCGATTATGACTCTCTTCTCCGGCGATTCGCGGTTGTATGGTGTCTTTCACACAGCTTGTCCTGTTGCTGCCAAATTTGAAAACCCAAATGTAAGTTTCATAATTTTTATTAAAAAAAAATAAAAATTATTAATAGTTTATTAATAATATTATATTTTTTTATTGATAATTTAGTATAATATTGTAATTATTAATATTTAATATTTTTATAGGATGTTTTGGATCCTGCAAATAAAGGCACCGAAAATGTATTAAAAATTTGCCACAAAGGAGAAGATAAAACGTGTAGTTTTCACGTCTTCAGGAGCTGCTATGGCTGCTGTCCCACATCTCCCTGAAGATTATATCCTGGATGAAAATTCATGGAGTGATGCAAAATACTGTAGAGAAAAACCAGGTAATTTAATATTATTATTATTTAATTAATTTGTTTTAATTCAATATTTTTCAATATAATGTAGCACTGGTATATGCTGGCCAAAACGGAGTCTGAGAAGCTTGCGTGGGAACTTGCAAAGGAATACAATATCGACCTCATTGTTATTTGTCCTTTCTATGTTTGGGGCCCATTTTGCAACCTTCAATCAACGCCAGTATTCAAGCTGTGGCAAAATTATTTAACGGTAAATTATAAACTATTTGTATTAAATATATAGTTAATATATTAAATCAATTGTTTAAATATATTTATAAATTTGTTTAACAGGGAGTGAAGATGCATATCCAAATGCGAACCTTCCTATAGTGGATGTGAGAGACATAGCAGAAGCGCATGTTGTGGCTTTTGAGAGTCCTCCGGCATCCGGACGGTATCTTGGTGCTGCACGTTCCGAATCATATAAGAATATGCTTGAAACCTTGAAGAAGCATATTCCGCATCTCCGCTACGCAACCAGGTAATGTACACACAATAGATACATGTGAAGGGACTATATATATTGTAAATATAATTTAAGACATTAACAATTGTGAATCGTTTGTATGTTCACGACGTGAGAATTATATATACGTACATAATTTATTATACTGATTATATGCAGTTTTATAACAATTAAATATATAATATAATGTATGTATCCAGGTGTGCAGACGAGACAGCAGACGCAAAGCCAATTAAGTTTTCGAAATAAGAAGTTTGTGGAGTTAATTAAAGAGTTAACTCCATATGAAAGGACTTTAGTGGACATGGCGACAAGCCTCCAGGAGAAAGGCCTTATTTCTTCTTAGCGGAGAGAGAGGATGTATATTTCCATGAAGAATATATATAGTTTATATAATAAATTTTTATTTATATAGAAAAGTAAACAAATTTAAAGATAGCGTTTACTGAGTTTGTTTGATTTTATTTATTTTGTATGAAAGAAAATATGTGTCCACTAGCCGTTCAAATTCATAACCCACGGAAGGTAAGAGTTTACACCTGGTGGCATGTATATGCAACCCTTAGACCGGTGCTATGGAAGTGGCTTGCAAATGTAACCTTGGAATCTCTTTATACGAATCCTGAAGTGTTAGAATAGTAACAGTTAAAGATAATATTTGGAATCTCTTTATGTGAATCCTGAAGTGTTGGAATAGTAAACAGTTCAAATAATATTTGAGAGTTAGTTGAGATAGATTGTCACGGGTTGATCCTTTAGGATCCTTAGGCCTCTGCACGATGCAAAAAAGAGAGAAACTGGAGTTGTAAGTTCAAGGCTATAGTACCATGAAAAAGAATCCAGAAATAGAATTGTTGGACGTTTTACTAAAGAATCAATGTTGGTTATGTAAACACTGCAAGTAAGGTCGCTATAATAATTTCTAGGGCACTCTTCAATTTGATGGAACTAGTGGTTTCATCACACTGGTTGACAGCACGGCTCATGTCCTTGACCTTGAGGGTGTGTGGGACTTTGTTTAGGGCCAAATTAGTGTTCCAGTGAACTCTAATAGAAGGACATCAAAGAACTGGAACACTAATTTGGTCTTAATTCCTCCTCTGCTTCAAGTCTTGCATATCACCTTGAAGTAGTTCAAAAAAAGATAGTTGACATGACCTAACGTCTATGTTTGCGATCACAATCTATCCCTGCTCTGTTAAAGATGTTTCTGTTCTTGTTCCTCCTACCTTACCAAAGCAGTATGCTAATTTCGCAAACGTCTTCGATAAAAAGAAAGCTTTTGCCTTGCCACCGCACCATGAGTACGACTGTCCTATCGATCTCGTTGAGGGTAAGCAGCCATCCTCCGGTTCCATCTACGGTCTCTCACCGACAGAGTTGGAGATATTAAAAAAATACATTAAGGAGAATCTTATCACCGAATTTATCCGTCATTTGCGCTCATTGGCTGGTGCCCCAATATTCTTTGTTTCTAAGAAGGATGGAAGTCTCCGGCTCGTGATGGACTACCGGGATATGAATAAGGTCACCATTCCAAATAAGTATCCTCTCCCGTTCGTCTCCGACATGCTCGAGCGTCTTTTTGGTGCCTGGTATTTCACAAAGATCAATTTAAGAGGAGTGTATAATCTCATCTGAATCCAAAAAGGGGACGAGTGGAAAATAGCATTCCGTACACGCTACGAACATTTTGAGTACATAGTAATGTTTTTGGCCTAACAAATGCACATGTTGTTTTCCAACACATGACTAACGATATTTTCTGGGACTTCTTGAATTTGTTTGTCATCATGTACCTAGACGACATCTTAATATTTTTTTAAGACTCGAGAAGAATACAACGGCATGTACGGTTAGTCTTGGAGAAGCTTCGGAAGCACCTGTTTGCCAAGTTGGAAAAGTGCTCTTTCAGTCAACAATCTGTCGAGTTCCTAGGGTACATTATTTTAACTGAAGGTGTTCATATGGATTCTGCAAAAGTCCAGACTGTATTGGAGTGGGAGAGACCATCAAATGTTTATGATGTTTAATGTTTCCTCGGGTTTGTGAATTTCTATCGACGTTTTGTTCGGGATTTCTCCAAGATTGCATTGCCATTGACAAAGTTAACTGGCAAGGATGTTCCATTTGTCTGGTCCTCTGAGGTTGAGGAGGCGTTCGAGTTTCTAAAGAAGGCATTCACCTCGGCACCTGTCTTGACCCTGCGAAGCCATATTTCGTGGAAGCTGATGCTTCTAACTTTGCTATTAGTGGAGTGTTGTCCCAGGAAGGTCCAGATCATCTTCTCCATCCTATTGCTTTCCATTCCTGCAAATTCACTACACCTGAGATCAACTATGATGTCTACAATAAGGAGCTGTTAGCGATCATCGATGCCTTTGAGGGGTGGCATAGATTCCTTGAAGGTTCCCCACATGTAGTTAAGGTGTATTGTGATCACAAGAACCTCCATTACTGGGCAACAACACGAGTTCTCAATCGGCGTTAGGCATGATGGGCATAGTCTTTGTCCTGGTTTCGATATGTGATTATTCATCATCCCAGTCGCTAAATGGCAAAACAGATGCTTTATCTCGTCGCAGTTACCTAACTCCAATACCAGGTGAAATCCCATTTGATCAACAAGAACAAGTCATCATGAGCTATGACCAATTGTTGGTGAACGCACTTTCTCGTTCTTCTACTCCAGTTGACACTTCGTTTTTGAATATAATCCGAGAAAGTGTTCCTCAAGACGAGTTTGCTTGTGATGTCCTTGCACATGTTCGACGAATTCAGCCATTGTTTGCTTTCCATCTTCATAATGGGTTGCTATATCATCACATTTAAATCTATGTTTGGACGGAGAACTGAGGTTGTGAGTTGTCCAACATTGCCATGACAACACAGCTGTGGGACATTTTGGCATTCGGAAGACGATCGAACTGGTACAGCATATGTTCTAGTGGCCTCAGCTTCGAGAAATTTGTGCGATCTTGTGACACGTGCCAGCATACAAAGCTTCCTTGTCATCGATCGGTTGGACTACTACAGCCTCTTCCTATTGCTCAGCAGCCATGGTCCTCCATCACCATGGATTTCCTCACTGATTTACCTCCTTCTAGAGGGTTTGATGCTGTCCTAGTCATTATTGATCAGTTCTCTAAGATGGTGCACTTTGTTCCTTGCAACAAGACATGTTCGAGTCCTAATGCTGCAAATCTGGTGTACCGGGAGGTGTTCCGTCTTCATGGTCTTCTCGATGAACTTGTCACTGATCGAGGTCCCCAATTCACTTCGGCATTCTGGCGGAGATTCCTAGATCGGCTACATATCACTAGGAAGTTGTTTACTGCACATTATCCTAAAATAGATGGCCAAACGGAGCACACAATTCAGACTTTGGAAGAATATCTTTAGTGTTTCATTTCTTATCTACAAGATGATTGGGTTGATCTCCTTCTTGTTGCTGAGTTCGCATACAACAACACAGCACATTCATCTATATGTGTGTCGCCATTTTTGTGTTTTCTGGTGTTCATCCTCGTTGGTCCTATAGCTTGCCCATGGTTCCTAGCCTTACCACTGCTACCGATGATCGTGTTGAGCATCTTTAACAGGTTCATGAAGAAGTGTAGCATCATCTTCAATACGCTTGGGATTTGCAACAACAAGCTGTTGATCCTCAAGATTTGCACAACAAGCTATTGATCATTCTCGTTCCTCTCCTCCCAGTTGGTGACCAAGTGTGGCTCCTCCAACATCATTGGCCAACCACACGTCTTTGTGACAAGCTGAACTATCAACGCTTAAGCCCATTTCGCATCAAGTGTGGCTCTCCAGCGTCATTGGCCAACCACATGTCCATGTGACAAGCTGGACTATTAACGCTTGGGCCCATTTTGCATCATCGAGAGACTCTCTGATGTGACATTTCGTCTTGAGCTTCCACCAAGCATTTGGATCCATCCCGTGTTCCATGTTTCTTTGTTGGAGCCTTATCATGCAGCATTCCTTCTTATCAACATCATCTTCAATGTGCTCAGGATTTGCAACAACAAGCTACTAATCATTCCCGTTCCTCTCCTTCAGCATTCACAGTTGGTGATCAAGTGTGGCTCCTCCGGCGTCATTGGCCAACTACACGTCCCTGTGACAAGCTAGACTATCAACGCTTGGGCCCATTTCGCATATCCGGATTCATTGCCTTATCATGCTCCTTCTGAACCCGTCCGGATCCATCCCGTTTTCATGTTTCTTTGTTGGAGCCTTATCATGCAGCATTCCTTCTTATCAGCATCATCTTCAACGTGCTCAAAATTTGCAACAACAAGTTGCTGATTGTTCCCATTGCTCTCCTCTAGCATTCACAGTTGGTGACCAAGTGTGGCTCCTCCGACGTCATTGGCCAACCACATGTCCCTGTGACACCTCCAGCGTCATTGGCCAACCACACGTCCCTGTAACAAGCTGAACTATCAACGCTTTGGGCCCATTTCGCATATCCGAATCGAACTGAATGCTTGTCACCTCCAAAGACAGGATCAAAAGGCAAAGTCCTCCACTGAATAAAAGCAACCAAAGTAGATTACGTAACAAATATTTAATTATTATAATTATTCCACCTTCTCCGGTTATAATTGCTGAGAACCTAAGGTTCCACCACCTCGTGTGGTGCTCGTCATCGAAAGGGGGATAGTGTAAGAATCATGGGTTATTTTTTGTTCCATACGCATGTTCCAAACCAGTTGTGGACCACACAATCCTTAGGACCTCAGATATATAAACAGGGTTTCAATTCTATGTTTCTCAGAATCATTCAACACTAGTCTTCGGCCTTATGTTTCATTTTGTATTCATTTCTCTCTTGAATACAATCTCCTTCTTTCAACTCAAAAGTTCCACCCTTATTCTAAAGGTTTCGCCATTTGCACAAGGTCGTGACACATAATAGGATTTTGACCTAGTAATAGTGTTTTTAACATGAGTGCTTAGCTTTGAATGTTGAAAAAACTTTATTATGGGTGTGGGTGGAATGCCATGTTGTTTATTTAGTACCTCATCATCAACTTCATCTTTTTATCACTTTTAAATATGAGTGTGGCACAATTAAAAAACATTTTGTTTTTCATAATTGATATTTTTATTTTTTTTATATGTTATTTTATAGATGATATTACAATTGCTTGAGCTATGGAATTTAAATTTAAATTAAAGAGTTGCTTGGCTAGAGTTGTTGTACATTGTTACTCCATCGTTGTCTACCTCATGGTCAAAGTCATTCTTGAATTCATAATAATTAATCATTAATAATTAATTATGAACAAAAAAAACATTACTTACCACTCCAAAAACATTTGATTTGCTTGCTTTGTTAATCATAAAAGCTTCTATCAGGTACTTCTAATTAACCATTTTTAAATTCGTGTCTTCATTATTCTTCATTGTCACTTGTGTTTGATGTATTCTTGAATTTGTTAGTATTCATTTTCATAAATACTTTTAACAACTAATCCCTTATTAGACATGAAACATCATCATTACTGCAAAATGGATGGCAATCAATTGATAAGAATTGAAGTCCTTGTGTATCCTAAATTCATGTTTTATAACTATTTCGAATTTAAAATGCCTTACCTCACCGAATTAGTAGTTTATGCATTCCTAGGTGATGCCTTTGTTCACCATTCATCTTTCGGAATTTCATTGTCTTCCTCATTCTACATATTATCCTTCTTCATCTCATTCATTTCATTTCCATTTGGAATAGTACCTAGGTCATTGTCCTCTTCATTCAGCACTACTATATATGTCTTACTTGGTTTTTTAAGTTTGGGATAACCAAAAGCAACATCAATGTTGAGAAGGGAGTTGGATTCATCTCTAATTATAGTCATTAACAACTACTTCTCTTAAATTATTATTAAGCAAAAAACCTTGCTCTCCTCTTAATTCAGATGATTATGAAGATCGAAAACTCTTTAATCCTTTTTACATTCTTAATTATTAAGACATTTGAATTCAATACTTCACAGATTCTTATTATATTTTTAATTAATTAATTAATTAAAGCCCTTCATTCTAAATTAGCTTAACCACGACATATAACAATCTCCCATGCATCGGTGATGCATTGTTATATAGTTGGTATGGGACAATGCATTGCCATTCATTAACATTCACATGGGTATATACATTGTCATTTATTCATGAGTACGGCTTGGTGCATAGCTCCAATGGGTATGAATACAGTTGATTGTACAGATTTGACAAACCTCAATTGATTCACAATTCAGAGCATAAGTTAAATGGTAAACTTTAGTAGACGTATGGGACAACGCTTGCTTTTATCTTTTTTCGCTGGCATATTCATATTGTTTTTATCACTTTCATACACGTGTACATTGTTAATAAATCAATGAATAACCCCTCAGTGTGAAACTTAGTTTCACACCATGGGAGAGACTGTCTGTGTAACTGGTGCTGGTGGTTTTATTGCTTCATGGATTGTTTTAAAGCTCTTGCAGAGAGGATACAACGTCCATGGAACCGTTCGAGATCCAGGTCATTTCTATATGTATTATACACATGTATGTGTGATATATATATATAACATAAACTTTTAATATATAGATGATGATAAGAAGAATGGGCACTTGAAGAAGCTTGAAGGGGCAAAGGAAGATTGACACTGTTAAGGCTGATCTTCTCGATTATGACTCTCTCTCTCCGGCGATTCGTGGTTGTGATGGTGTCTTTCACACAGCTTGTCCCGTTACTGCCAAAATTGAAACCCAATGTAAGTTTCATAATTTTTATTAAAAAATAAAAATAAAAATTATTAATAGTTTATTAGTAATATTATTTTATATTATTATTATTTTTTTGATAATTTAGTATAATATTATGTAATTATACTAATATTTAATATTTTTATAGGATGTTTTGGATCCTGCAAATAAAGGCACCGAAAATGTATTCAAGTTTGCCACAGGGAGAAGATAAAACGTGTAGTTTTCACCTTTTCAGGAGCTGCTATGCTTGCTGACCCACATCGCCCTGAAGATTATATTCTGGATGAAAGTTCATGGAGTGATGCAGAATACTGTAGAGAAAACCAGGTTAATTTAATATTATTATATTTATTACATTATTTTGTAATTAATTAAATATTTTTCAATATAACGTAGGATTGGTATAGGCTGGCCAAAACCGAGTCTGAGAAGCTTGCGTGGGAACTTGCAGAGGAATACAATATCGACCTCATTGTTATCTGTCCTTTCCTTGTTCTGGGGCCCATCTTGCAACCTTCAATCAACGCCAGTGTTCAATATGTGGCAAACTTAAATAAACGGTAATTACATTGTTAATATATTAAATCAATTGTTTAAATATATTTAAACAGGGAGTGAAGATGCATATCCAAATGCGAACCGTCCTATAGTGGATGTGAGAGACATAGCAGAAGCGCATGTTGTAGCTTTTGAGAGTCCTTCGGCATCTGGACGGTATCTTGGTGCTACACGTTCCGAATCATTGAAGAATATTCTTGAGACTTTGAAGAAGCATATTCCGCATCTTCGTTACAAGCAGGTAAGGTCTACACACATACATACATGTAACATCAAGAATAGATATACGTACATAATTTATATATACTTAAGAACACATATATATTGATTATATGCAGTTTTATATAAATATACATAATGTTTAATATATAATATAATGTATGTAAACATATCCAGGTGTGTAGACGAGACGGTAAACGCAAAGCCAATGAAGTTTTCGAATAAGAAGTTTGTGGAGTTAATTAAAGAGTTAACTCCATATGAGAGGACTTTAGTGGACATGGCCACAAGCTCCAGGAGAAAGGCCTTCTTTTCTTCTTAGTGGATGGATATATTTCCATGGAAATTATATATAGTTTATAAAATAAATTTTTATTATATAGAAAAGTATAAGAATGCAAAACAAAATTAATCAAAGCATTTCCTGAGTTTATCTGATTCTATTTATTTTATATGAAAGAAAAAATGACTTATATTCATAGATGCACGCTGAGATATAAGAGTTACACATGGTGTGTGTATGTGGCTTGCAAATGTAACCCTTTCGTGTGTGTGCAACATTTATTTCTTTCATACACACACATGTTCAAGTGAAAGACATGAGTATATCGTCGTGCATGTGCAGAATACGTTACTTTATAAATTTTTTATATTATATATTACATGTATTTAATTTTTTAAATCCTATTATTAAATATTAAATTGTATTTCTTATACTATCATTGTTTGCATTGTATATGAAAAAATAATTTTGCATTAATGTGATTAAAAATCGTTATGTTTTGCATGGATTAAATTATTTCATTACTATATATAAGTGATTAATTTAAATTTATATTATAAGTCTAAATTTAATTGTAATACAATTCTTGGTTATGAAACGACTTAGATGTATTTATACCTCTACCTATGTTAATGCACATCTGCGTACATGTTTATGGAGACAGTATATAACTACATTTAGCATTGTTCTAATATACATTCTTTTATGAAATACTAATATATATATGTGTGTGTGTGTGATATATTATTGTTGGTTTTGTTATATTAAGTTGTATGTTATACTTAATTATAGTTAACATACTGATTATCAATAATGCATATTGTTTTATACGTTTTTTTAAATTTATATATAATTTCTATATATTTTTATTTCTTTTGATTTAAATATTCATTAATTTATTATTTTATATCAATATGTCTTTTAGGGTTAGGGTGTTGGCCATGGCGGATGCGCCCAGAAAACGTAAGATTGCGGACTGTGTCCAGGACTGGGACGATGAGCGTAAGGAAACGATTCTTGCGGAATTAGACAGGCTTTGGTATATATACGACACAGATGTGCAGGACCCTTCTGCGATGAAGAGGATTCGTCAGGATTTCCATCCCGCCTATAGAAAGCTGATGGAGATTGGGCTCTTCAACAATGAGTTCAATGTCCAGCTCTTGGAACAAGCAAATCTTCTGATGGAGAAGATACTACAGGTCCCTGACGTTAATTTCCACGAAGCCAAGGTTTCGATGATCTTCCTTGGCCGAGTCTATCCACCCCTGTGAGTAGAATTACAATGGGAGATAACAATCGATTCTGGGCAGTAGGTAGAACCATATTGAAGGATCTTGTTAACAGGTTTCTGACTAACCGTAGAGTGACCGACTTTGATGGCACACGAGGAGCTGGTAAATCACACATATGTGTGTTGATTGCCTTACATTGCTTTAAAAAATTTGCTGAAGAAGCAGGAGGGAGGAAAAAGAAGCTGGTGTGCTTTTTGAAATGCCCAAATCGAGTCGAGACTTGTTTAAGGCCATGCAGAAGGCATTTCTCCTCGCTTTTGTTGGTGAGCCGTTGGAACAGAATTATGTATTGCAAACCTTTAGTATGGAAGAGCTGGCTAGATTATTTGTTGAGCGTGAGTGGCTACATAGGTTTGACATGCACTTCATCTTTGACCAGTTTAACAAGCTTAACCAGGTTAAGCGGGGTGGTGATGCGGAGTTGCAAGTGGTGTATGAATACCTCTGTGACTTTGAGTCTGGTTGCCATTCTCTGCATGGAGGCACTGTGTTGGTTGGTTCGTCTTCGTATTCGGCCATTGAGAATGCAGTAGCAATGCGGCATGGGTTCTCCAAGTCAGAGCTGGAGGCTTATCTCATGAAGAGGGGATACACCAAGAAACCGCCTGGCCTCAAAAAGTGTACCGGATATCTACCGATCTTGGTTCGTGAGTTTGTCAATTGTTACAAGGCGGTTGGGCAGGAGCTCGAGGGTGAGTTGTTGGAGTGGAGAGCAATTGTGCCTTTCTTGAAACCGAAATCATGCAACAGCAAAGAAGCGATTTGGAGGTCTGGGTGTCACGTATCAACTCAGTCAGTGCTGTTCCAATGAAAGAAAGAGCTGTTTCTTCATTTCTGAAGCTAGTCAGATGCCGTGCCAACATCTGGGATCTTGATCAAACGGTTGGCGTGCAGTCGGAGTGGATCATTGTCCAACCTGGAAGGTATGGACTGGTTTCCAAAACTGCCAATGCAATCGTCCTGAAGGCTCTGGAATGCTTTCTCTATGATAACCAAGGCGGCGCCGCTACCGCAAGATCCATAGCCGAGCAAATCAATTTAGAGGTTGCACAGCCGAATCCTAATGAGAGCCTCGTAGGCACTCTCGTTGAGAAGCTGGTTTCCGAACCTCCTCAAAACGCCTGAAGGCAGACGTGTGTGCGGTGGAGAAGATTGTTTCGACCTTCAACCTCCGAGGAGGTAATCTGGCTAAGTGGGGCAGCCCCGATGCAACACTGTGGATACCTATGGAGTGGATGCATCCGTTTATTGATTTTGTAGTGCGTTATGTGGAAGGTGAGGATTTCTATGTTGATTTTTATCGAGTGTTAGACAAGGATTCCAAACACTGGGATACAATTTCGAAGACACTCTGTAACGAAAATATTAAATTATATACTGGTGGTAAACGGTGCGATGAAATTCATTGGACTTATCATTGGATAGGTAGACAATGTGATGCTCCTTCACATGGGGATGGAGGATGGTCTGTTGATGGTGCCATACGACTCCGCAAGGGTAGAGAAGGTGCTATACAATATGTAGAACATTTTCACACCTTGTCCGAAGTGATTTGTAACGACACTGAACATCCTATTTGTTCAGCACTCAAAGCAGCAAGTGCTCTTATCCGGCGGCCTAAGAAACTCAAAATATAAACTGTTTGTTATTCTCATATCATGAATAAAATGTGCTTCTTTCTGTCACAAACACAGACTAACACCTTGTGTAAATATCCAAAAAAATGCATGATGCTTTACTTGCAACCGGTCGTCCAATGTCGATGACAATTATAATATATATATTTTATAAATATGTTGTTGATGATCTATCTATCTATCTATAACATTTTATAAATATGACGGGCGTTGAGGTTCCTACGTGGTCTGCAGGTGTTGGAATAAACATGTCCTAAACAGTGTAAGAATGATTGTGCGGTGCTGATCAAAACCACAAATGACATATAATATAATAATAATAATATATGATAAAAGGACTTCATAAGCTAGGTGAACATATAATAGATTTATATAATATGTATAACGTACCAAATTAAGTTGTTCAATAAGTAATATATTATTGTAACTTTTCCAATATATTATTTTGAAAGATATTCCGTTCGTTACAATTTAAAATTGCATGGTTACATCCCACGTCTATGTTATTTAAACATAAACACACACACACACACATATATTTTTAAAATGTTTATATATACATATGTGTAAATAGTAATGTAAATAAAATTAATGTATATATAATGTATTAACGGCTACCAGAATATGCAAAGAACATATTGTTAGCCTCGTTAGTACTTTCTAAGAAATTTTTTTTATCGTCGCGTGTTTTATTATCATAGGTTCAAATAAGATTTTTTAAATATATAAATATAAGTAATTAAAGATTTTTAATTTTATTTATTTTATTTTAAAAAAATTATATAATTGAGAAGCATGCAATTTTAATTTATATTTATTTTAGTTTATAAATACATGCCATTACAATTTTAACTCCTAAGAATATACTCTTTTAAAAAATGTGTTAATAAATAATAAAAAGATACATGCTCATTTACCTTAGAGTCTTAATCTCAATCTTAACATCATTAATCAATCGTGATTGTTAAAACTTTTCAAACCTTATTAAATATATATAACATTTTTTAAATTTTCAACAATCATTTTTTTATGTCTTCACCTTTCTTAATTGAAATAAAAGTCCATGGAATTGAAATTTAATTACCACGAGAATCAAATGCCAATACAAGATATAAAGGAAACTGTAATTTATTCTTTTATAATTAATTTTTTAATAAGTAATATTTATTTATACTAAAAGTAATGTATAAGGTTAATTAAATTAAAGCATTTTCTTTTTCTGCGTCAACACGAATAAATGATAATAAAAACTTATTCTAGGTTTTGCATAATCCAAAGTCAAACACAAATTTAAATCTTTTATTGTGCTTTTAAAAAGTTATTTCTTAACATTTTCAAATTAGACATTTAGTTGTATAATTAAAAAATGCTTATTAAAGATTTATTATAGAGTATATTCCTTGTGTAACATGTAATTATTTATTTCTTTTAATATCCACATATAAAAAAAAAAATTGAATCATTGATAGTTACGTCATATTCCCCATTCTTGAAAATTCTATACATTACATATGAAAGTAAATGATATTCACAAATTTTAACCTGTAAGATACTGTATATATATAACATATTAGTATATACGCATGTGTATATATACACACATGCGTAGTGACACATGGGTGGTGATCTGGCTCCAATGTGTCAGCGCCACGTGTTGCATGTGTGCCATGTGGCAGAGGGTCTCATGTATATAAGCAGGGTTTTTTGTAGCTGAAGACATATGACATTTCTTAATATATTTGCTCTTTCATTGGTGGAGAAGTTGGGTATTCCTTTTTCCACCTTTTCTTTTTCTTGTTTCCATGACAATGAACATGGAGACGGCTTTTAGCATTATTGTTACTGCTATCGATGCACAAACTAAGTTGTTGGAGCGCTTTGTTGAGGGTCCGTCCTCCTCTTCCCTGCCTGAGCCTCATGCCGAGGGATCTGCTTCTAGTACTCCTTCACAGGCCACAAATCCAAGGGTTCGACCCCGATCTTTTTATGGTGATCCGGGAGATGATGTATACCACTGGTTTGATCATTTTCAAGTCATTGTTCGTTACCATGGTTGGGATGAGGCCCGTGCTCTCAGAGAATTTCCTACATGTTTGGAAGGCCCTGCGCTCAAGTGGTATAATGGATTGGCTGCGGAGATTCAAGCTAATAGTAATCGGTTGACGGAATGCCTCAAACATACGTTTGGCAAAGTTGAGGATTCAGATGATGCTTTCCAACAACTACATGCGATACGACAACATCCTAGTGAGTCTATTATGCAGTTCAGTATTAGGTTTGGGGATTTCGTTCGGCGTGCATATCCTAACATGCCTGAGCCTATTAAGCTTTTGCACTAGCTCAACGTTTTGAGTTGGTGCCTGGTGAGGGCCGTGTCCCCTTGGGTTACCTGCTCCTCTTGTTCAGCGTGCTGATCCAATGGAGGTTGATGCTGCTGCATATGTGCCCGCACGGCAAGCCTTTCGTGGTCGACCTCGGGGCCCACCCCGTGGACCACCTCCACGAAATCGTCCTGCACCTGCTGCCTCGTGGTGGTCAAAATCCACGGATTCGTGACAGGAGGAATCGGAACAATGCAGGTCGACCCAATCAAGTTCATTGTTGGGCCTGTTGGGCGCTGGACATACTTGGCGGGCATGCGATGTGTATCCTGATTGGCGTCCACCACATCCAGGCTGGCGACC
Organism: Selaginella tamariscina; assembly: GCA_003024785.1. Taxonomy (NCBI): domain Eukaryota; kingdom Viridiplantae; phylum Streptophyta; class Lycopodiopsida; order Selaginellales; family Selaginellaceae; genus Selaginella; species Selaginella tamariscina. The sequence goes on from PUQB01000153.1 coordinate 271,116, forward strand.
ATATGTTCCGGATGGTGTGCCTGTGGCGGCCATTATGTCTGATGATGAGCTTCCAGATGACGAAGCCTCTCTTGCAGTGGATCTGTTGCGGAAAACCAGTAATCGTACGGGCGACGGAGGGATCCCGTGCGATGGAGACTTCACCTCCATGTTTTTTCCGCTATGCATATCAAGGTTTGCAAGTTCCACCAGATCATCCAGTTTTCACATTTTCTGCACGAGTGAATGATCTTTCAGTCACAGTGCTTGTGGATACAGGATCCAGTATGTCTTCCATAACTCTTCTCTAGCGCATCGGTGCTCATTACCCTTAAGACGTGCAGATAAGGTCTTGCACATTTTATATGGTAATGGGCAGTCTCGTGCAGTATCACAGTACACCACTTCGACTACGCTGGTTTGGGTGCCAACTGTAAGTTTCCCTCTGGGTCTCTTAGGGTTGTCCCTTCCCAGGTCTTTGACATCATTCTGGGATGTGATTGGTTAAAGCAGTCGAAAGGTATGTGATTTTTCACTCTCTCCTCCTGTATTACGCTTGGAGTCTGTGTCTTTGCAGTCTGTTCCTTTACGTCCAGAGAAGCTTGTTGCTGTTTGTATCACGCATACAGCTCCTTTGATTCCGGTCTTGGGTGGTGTTCATCTCAACAGGTTCAAATGCCGGATCCGTCACCTGAGTGTCGAGCACATGCATCGAACAACTTAAACAGTATGCAAGTTTGTTCAAATTTGATCTGTCCCAAGGTGCACGTGTGAAGACTCGACACTGTATACCCACGGCAATGCAAAGCCTTTCAAAGTCCCGGTTCGACGCAGGTCACCAAAGGAGTTATCAGCCATGCGAACAGCTGTTACTGATATGATGGTAAACGGTGTGTCGTCCGTCACGGAGTCCATGGGCATGTGAACCTCATTTGGTTCCCAAGCCTGATGGATCTCTCCGATTTTGTGTGGATTACCGACCTCTTAACGATGTTACCATCAAAGATGTCTATCCACTTCCGAACTCTGCCGATCTATTAGATCGTTTGGGTCAGAGTCGATGGTTTACTAAGTTGGATTTGGCATCAGGATATTGGCAGGTTCCTATGGCTGAGGAGGATATTCCAAAAACGGCCTTCCGGACACCATTTGGTCTTTACGAGTTTTTGGTCATGCCTTTTGGATTGACTTCAGCTCCTGCCACCTTTCAACGCATGATGGATGAGCTTCTTTCCGATATGCCTGATATCACTGCCGATTTTATCGACGATGTGCTCATTCATGGGTCTGGTTCTTGGGAGGATCACATTCGTGATGTACGGCGCGTTCTTGATCGATTTCGAGAAGTTGGCCTGAAGTTGAAACTTGAAAAGTGTGTGTTTGGTTCGACCGACACCACTTACTTGGGTTACCGTATATCTCGAGAGGGTTTACAGGTGGATCCAATGAAGTTGCGAGCTGTTCGAGAGTTCCCTCGTCCCCGTACAGTACAGGAAGTCCAGCGTTTCTTGGGCACGGTGCAGTACTTGGGTCGATTCATCGATCATCTCACTGATCGAACTGCCCCTCTTCGGGAGTTAGTTCGTCCACAGGTATCTTTCAGGTGGACTCGCAGGTGTCAGCAGGCATTTGACCAGTTAAAAGAGTTCCTGACAACTCCACCATTGCTTCAATACCCAGATTTTACTCGTCCGTTCATTTTACGAGTAGATGCCTCAGATGTTGGTATTGGTGGTGTATTGATGCAAACTGATGCTGTGGATTCTTCAATTCGACACCCGGTGGCTTACATTAGTCGAGTACTCACGCCGGCTGAGCGGAATTATTCCACTACTGAAAAAGAATGCCTTGCTGCTGTTTGGGGTTTTGAACGACTTCATGCCTACTTACATGGGAGTGAAACACTTTTGGAGTGTGATCATGCTGCTGTCACTTCCTTATTAAAACGGAAGAATTTAGTGGGTCGCGTAGCCAGATGGGCATTACGTCTCCAGTATATAACTTTAAGGTGGTGCACAGGCCTGGGCGAACAATGGTGGATGCGGATGCACTTTCTCGAGCACCCCTCTCCGATTCCACTTTGCCTGCTCATGCAGTAGCTGCAGCGTTCGGTTTGATACAAGCCCCTCAGGTATTCGATGCCGACTTACCATCCTTGGAACAGTGGCAGGATGCTCAAAAACATGAACCATGGACGAGGCAATTACGCATGCGTTTGCAATCCGTCTTCCGAACCTCGGTTTCGACAATATCATGCTCAGTTTCGACTTCAGGATGGTTTATTGTATTTTATTGGGACAAATCCAGAGGACAGATGGCGTTTGGCTGTACCCTCTACATATGTTCCACACCTTCTTCGAGCATATCATGATTCACCTATTGTTGGAGGTCATCTTGGTCACCAACGAGTGTTGGAGAAGCTGCGCCGATCATTTTATTGGCCAGCATGCGTGGTGATGTGATCAGGTATATTCAAAGCTGTCCCACTTGTCAAACTCGGAATTCCTCTACGACTCGGGCCATGGGGTGTTGGAATCCATCAATGTCTCTCGCCCTTTTGAGTTAATTGCAGTGGATTTAATGGGACCTTTTCCACGTTCTTCTCAAGGTAACCAGTACATCATGTTGTATCCGATTATTTAACTCGATGGGTGGAGGTTGGTGCTCTTCCGGATGCAACTGCCATGTCAACAGCTTTGTTTCTGTTCGATAATGTGGTTTTGCAGCATTCTTGTCCAGAGCGGATGTTATCAGACAATGGCCCCGCTTTCATTGCAGAGGTATTCCGAGTGTTGTGTGAGAGGTTAGGGGTAAAACATTCATTTGCCTCTCCGTATCATCCACAAACTGATGGTTTGGTGGAGCGATTGAATCGGACCTTCAAGGGTATGATCTCGAAGTATGTGAACTTCAATCACACGGACTGGGATTGGTATTTGCGATGTTTGAGATTTGCTTATGTAACAGGCATTCAGAGTTCGATTGGTATCTCTCCATTCAAGGCATTGTATGGATATGATCCTAAGTTGCCTAGTGAATTGGGGTTATCATCGAATCTGCCACGTGCCGAGGATGCAAAGATGTGGGCTCGACATTTGGATGCTGTTTTGCCTCTTCTGCGTGCAGAGTCTGCTGAACATCTTGGTCGAGCTCAAATGCGGCAGCAATCTTCTTACAATGCACGACATCAAATTCCACCAGATTTTGCTGACGGTGACTTAGTCCTGGTACGTTTTCCCAAGCTGACTGCACCTGGGCTTGCAACTGGTTTATTACATAAGTGGCTTGGTCCCTACCGAGTACTCCGAAAGGTTGGTCCTCAGGTATATCAAGTACAGTTGGTGGGATCTCATGAGGTTGAGATAGTTCACGTGGTTCGAATGAAACGGTTTGTCGTTCGAGACTCGTTGAGTACATTTGGTCATACCTTAGATGGCCCAGCTCACACGGATCCAGGACCATCAGATCCATCACCATCTACACAGCCGCAGGGGGAGGATGTGTAAGATACTGTATATATATAACATATAATATATACGCATGTGTATATACACACATGCGTAGTGACACATGGGTGGTGATCTGGCTCCCATGTGTCAGCGCCATGTGGCAGAGGGTCTCCTATATATAAGTAGGGTTTTTTGTAGTTGAAGACATCTGACATTTCTTAATATATTTGCTCTTTCAAACCTAAAATAAAATTATTTCATTTTAAATTTATATTACAAACTTTATTTTAATCAACTTTAGTCATTTTCTTCTTTTTTTGTGGAGTAATAATAATTAAACTCTCACGATGGTTTTTTTTTTTTTCCTAAGAGAGCACCAATACTTAGTAAGTAAATAGCATATAAAATAAAAAAAAATTAAAACTTAAATAATATGTAGTATTATATAAAAGTTAATTATTTCAAGTTTTTTAAATTCACATAATGTAATACTTTCTACTTGAAATTTATTAAATGATATAAGAGTTTTAGGATTAGAACATTTTCATTAGATGAATTTTTCAACTTCTTCATAAAAAATATAGGTAATGAGAAAAATTATTTAGAAAATGTCATTCTAAATTCTTAACATGGCATATAATGTTTTCTCGATTGTTTAAACTATACTAATGAAACTATATAAATATTAAAAATTTAATTTAATAAACTTTTACAAATTATAAATTATCATGTGCTATGTTTTTTGTTAAGTAAGTTCCACCTATATTTTTTTAAAAACTTATTTTATTAATTTTTGTGATTAAAAATATGATAACACTTGATAATTTATATCAAAGTTAATACTATCTCCAGAATTGAGCAGCATTTTAAAGATAATTGTTTAAAAATGTTTATCATGATTAAGTTCTTATATTTATTTATTTATTGTGAGATAGTGAGTTTTGATAATATATAATAAAATATGATTTGTTATTTAAAAAACTTACATTTAACCAAATATTCTAAAAAACAATAGTCACCAAAACATAAATTAATAATTGTTATAATCACAAAGACATTCTTACTTGTTACAGTTAAGATATTATAATATCCATATTTATAAAGAAAATTATTTATTCATACACTAGTAGCATAAATGAATGTGCATATTCCCAAGTAAATACCATTTTAAGTGTGGCATTAGGTCCACCGTAACCATGTACGGTACGTGTAGAATTTGCCGTATGGGTACGGATAAAGTTGCCATGGTGACCATATTTAATATTGGGCCAGGAACATAAATCTCATATAGTCAATTTGTGTGATTTAATATATAATAAAATATTAATTAATTAATAATAAATATTAAAATTAATATACTAAGTATGGACGAGTATGATCGGGTATAATACATAAAATAGTGTTAACGGTCACCGTCTGCCACGTAGGACAGATAAATTGCGTTTTATCATTTTCCTGTGCAGATTCTTTCATACACGTGTACACTGTTAATAAATCAATCAAAATAAGTCCTCAGTGTGGAACTTAGTTTCACGCCATGGGAGAGACTGTCTGTGTAACTGGTGCCGGTGGTTTTATTGCTTCATGGATTGTTTTCAAAGCTCTTGCAGAGAGGATACAACGTCCATGGAACTGTTCGAGATCCAGGTAATTTACACACACACACACACAATATAAAATATATATATATATATATAGATGATGATGATAAGAAGAATGGGCACTTGAAGACGCTTGAAGGGGCTAAAGAAAGATTGACACTGTTTAAGGCTGATCTTCTCGATTACGACTCTCTCTCGATTCACGGTTTGATGGTGTCGAGCTTTCTACAGCTTGTCCTGCTGGTCTCAAATTTGAAAACCCAAATGTAAGTTTCTTAATTTTTATTAAAAAAGATTAAGAAATTATTAATTTATGATAAAACATTAATTTTTGATAATTTAATATAATATTATGTAATTATACTACTATTTAATATATATTTTATAGGATGTTTTGGATCCTGCAAATAAAGGCACCGAAAACGTATTCAGAGTTTGCCACAAAGAGAAGATAAAACGTGTAGTTTTCACCTCTGCCGGAGCTGCTATGATTGCTGACCCACATCGTCCTGAAGATTATATTCTGGATGAAAGCTCATGGAGTGATGCAGAATACTGTAGAGAAAACCAGGTAATTTAATATTAATTAATAAATATTTAATTATTTTATTTTAATTAAATATTTTCCAATATAATGTAGCACTGGTATATGCTGGCCAAAACCGAGTCTGAGAAGCTTGCGTGGGAGCTTGCAAAGGAATACAACATCGATCTCGTTGTTATATGTTCTTTTTTGTTCTGGGGCCCATTTTGCAGTCTTCACTCAACGCCAGTATCCAAGCTGTGGCAAAATTAATAAACGGTAATTAAAAAATTATTGTATTTAATATATAGTTAATATATTTAATCAATTGTTTAATTATATTTAAACAGGGAGTGAAGATGCATATCCAAATGCGAACTGTCCTATAGTGGATGTGAGAGACATAGCAGAAGCGCATGTTGTGGCTTTTGAGAGTCCTTCGGCATCTGGACGGTATCTTGGTGCTGCACGGTCCGAATCATTTAAGAATATTCTTGAGACCCTGAAGAAGCATATTCCACATCTCCGTTACGCAAGCAGGTAATGTATATTTACAATTGTGAATCGTTTGTTCATGACGTGAGAATTATATATACGTAGTTAAGAACAAATATATTGATTATATGCAGTTTTATATAAATAACATAATGTTATATATATATAATGTATGTAAACATATTCAGGTGTGCAGACGAGACAGCAAACAAGCCAATGAAGTTTTTGAATAAGAAGTTTGTGGAGTTAATTAAAGAGTTAACTCCATATGAGAGGACTCTAGTGGACATGGTCACAAGCCTCCAGGAGAAAGGCCTTATTTCTTCTTAATGGATGTATATCTCCATATAGTTTATATAATAAATTTTTATTTATATAGAAAAGAATAAGAATGCAAAACAAAATTAAGAAAGCATTTCCTGAGTATATTCGATTTTTATGAAAGAAAAAATGCACTTGCTCAATAAATAAGTAATGAGTAAAATGTCATTAAATATGTTATCAGATAATTACAAACAAGAGAAACTGCTACCGTTACTGCCACGATTGCAATATAAATAACTAAATAAATTCTTAAAGAAAATAAGTAAATCTAATATTTCAGCGTTAAATGTGTTAATAAATAGCTTTTCTTTCTTGTCAATGAATTATATTAGTGTAAAATGTAGATTAAATATATATTAATACATATGGAATTGCTATAGGTACTTAGTGTGTGTATGTATAGCTGATGGTTTTATAATATTAGAATGTATCTGTGTAGTGTATATGTATATCATTAGCACATTTATTAAATTTATTTATTTTGCTTTAAAATTTTGATTTTGATTTTATAATGTAGATTAACTTATTTATAGCATTTTAGACTTAAAATTTAAGTTTTTATTTAAAATTTAAAATTGAATTAATAAAATATCATTAAATTTATTAATGTTGAATATTTATGTGATGAATTTGTCGCAATTGAATATTTTCTGTTTACTAAGTATAATTTATGTTGTATTTGTAATACATACATGTATTTATACACACATACGCGTCTGTGTTATTTACACAGATGTGTGCGTGTGTGAATGTATTTGTAAGTTGAGCAGATTAACTTGAATGTATTTGTGAAATACATTATACATGTATTATGTATTTATACATACGAAATATATGATACATATCTATAAATTTTGTTATTAATTTACTAATGATTATTAATTCATTAAAAATGTTCATTAATTATGTTAAGAAGCTCATTATATGTAATAATTCGAATATGCTCTTGATATTTGAGGAATGTACATTCAAGCTAATGAAGACATATATTATCAAAAGTTTTATTTGCCAATGAAAATTTCAAAAGAAAAGTTAATCATTAAGAACAATGAGGTATCAGATTGATTTAAATAACATTAAAGTATTATATTTGTATGTGTGTAATATATATAATATATTATAGAACAATCAAATATATAAAATATATTTAAATAAGGACGTTAACAGAGGCAAAGCCGATGAAATTTCACATAAGAAGTTTTTATTCTATATACTATTCACATGCTTGTAAATTTTAAACCAGCTAACGAACCTAAGTTTACATACTTCAAGTATACAAGCTCCGTTTTTAAATAACTAAATAATGTTAATAATTATAACAGTTACATATATTATATGGGACAATATAGCAAACATGATTTAATTCACATAATATCAAAATGAAACTAATCATATCAACAATACAAGTTTAAACTTTTTAATCTGGACTTAAAAGACTCTAGCTTCTTTTGAACTCCTCAAGGTCGTATTATTAAATATATTAGAAATAAAATTAATTAAATATATATTAAGTTATTTGGAATTGCTATAGGTACTTAGTATGTGGTGTATAGCAATATATGTGAAATACTTTGATGTTTTTGTAATATTTTAATCTATTTATGTAATGCATATGTATATCATTCATAAATTTTATTAACACGTTTAACAATGAAACTTAAACTTATGTTTAAAATAGTAAATTTACTTATTTCGCTTTAAAATTTTGAATTTGACTATATAATGTAAATAAATTTAGTTATTTACAGATATTGGAAAGTTAAGTTTTACATTTTTAAAACAGAAAATTATCATTATTAAAATCCGATTCCTTATGTGAGAACTACATTTTGATTTTAAATTTATAACGTAAATTTTAATAATTTATTCAATCATACTTAATAAATAGGATCTAAGATTAATGATAAGAAGAATTATAAATTAAGTCAGCTATCAATGCTAAATAATTTAATGTATTTAAATCAATCTTATTCATATGAAATTTTGTCAGTCTTTTAACTGATAATATATATAAATTAATAACAATTTCGGATATTTATCCATATATTTCGGGTACGTATAAAGACAAAATACATGTATAACGTATATATATTTCACAAATACTTTCAGCTTATTCCCTAGATAATCTGCTCAATTTACAAATACATTCACACATCTGTGTCCGAACCATAACACAGACGTGTATATATACGTGTGTATAATACATGTATGTATTATAAATACAATTACATAGAATAACTTAATAAACCGAATATACGCTGTTGCGTTATTCGAATATGTCCGAGATCTTAGGTTTAGGGTTTTAGTCCATAAATAAGTCTAATAATATATTGATTAACCTCTGGATTTTTAGGTTTAGGGCTTTAGTGCGGCTTATAGGGTTTCAGCCGCCGTCTGTTCACGAGAGCAAGAAGCATGGCTCTCGCAAAAAGAATCAGATATCCAGATGATGCTTGCTGCGGCTGTGCATTTGGGAACGAAGAACTGTGATTTCCAGATGGAGCGCTATGTCTGGAAGCGTCGATCTGACGGTATGTTTTTCTCATCTTAGAAATCTCTGCATGATAGGCTTAATCTCATGATTTCGGGATGAAATAGGCATAATGTGATAAAATCGCACTCATATAAATGATAATTTGTTGGTAGGTTCTTGTTCTCGTTAAAATTTGTATTTTTTACGAATTTAGTTTTACCAGAAATTTTATATGTCTGCATCTGTTTGATGGATCGCATTGTGTGTTCATGATTGTAATATATATCTTTAAATTTGCATTTTTGTTTGATGAACCAGGGTTTTGATATTAAAATTTGTGTTCTTTTTATCTATTATATGTACGTGCATGCCGGTTACTCAACACGGTCTGAATCTGATTGTTAATGTATGTATGTCAGTATGTGTGTGTTTAATATGTATTGTTGTAAGTACGATAATTATTGATACATACATACATACATACATATATATATATATATATATATATATATATAATAATATATATATATATAATATATATATATTTGAAGACTCTAGATGTATACCTTGACGGTAGTCATAACAGATGCTTTATACCACACAGTATCGTATATTATATACAACAATTAAAGCTTGATTTCTTCAGGTATTTTCATTATTAACGTGGGGAAAACATGGGAGAAGCTGCAGCTGGCGGCTCGTGTGATCGTGGCCATTGAGCACCCGCAGGACATCATTGTGCAGTCCGCGAGGCCCTACGGACAGCGCGCAGTACTCAAGTTTGCACAGTACACTGGTGCTCAGGCCATTGCTGGAAGGCACACTCCGGGAACATTCACTAACCAGCTCCAAACTTCTTTCTCCGAGCCCCGTTTGTTGATCCTCACTGACCCACGCACCGATCACCAGGTGATTGTTTAATAAATATATAAGATATACATATGTAGTATACATGTTTTATTTGGTATTGAGAAATGTGTGTGTTTTGCAGCCAATCAGGGAGGCGTCGTTGGGAAATATTCCAGTTATCGCATTCTGTGACACCGACTCTCCGATGAAGTATGTGGACATTGCTATTCCGGCCAACAAAGGTATACATTATAAGTTTAAAATTAGAATATATACATATTTCTTATGAACATTTGTATACAGGAAAGCACAGCATTGGATGCCTCTTCTGGATGCTCGCTAGAATGGTTCTACAGATGCGTGGAACCATTGCCCCGGGTCAGAAATGGGACGTTATGGTACGTGAAGATAATGAAATGTTATTAATATAATCTTGGATATAATGTATGCATGTGTTATATATGCATATGGTGTTGTGCAGGTCGACTTGTTCTTCTACAGGGAACCGGATGAGACCAAGGAACGTGAAGGCGAGGAAGGTCCGGGAATTGTAGCCCCGGAGTATGTTCCGGAATATGCCACTGCTCCGCTGCCATACACATCTGCTTCTGTTCCGGAATCTGCATGGGATGGTGGTATGTTACATATGTATAATACACACGCTGTATACCATGGATAATAATATGTAAAAACATATGCATATGCGTGTAATGACATAGCATATAACATGTTATTTTTAATACCAGGGGCCGGAACTGACTGGGAGGCGACTGTTCCACCTCCAGTTGCGGAGACTGGCGCAGAGTGGGTCGCCCCAACAACAGGTCCGCATATATATACGTGTGGTGTGTGTGTGCCGTGTATCATGTTATATTTGTACAAATGTATATCAATGCGATGTTTTATAAACTTATACAAAGTTATTTAAAAATAAATAACATATACTATTTTTGAAATTGAAAAAAATAATAATAATATTGTGCGCAGGATGGGAAGCTGCGGCTCCACCGGCTGCGGCGCCGGCGCCGGCGGCTTCAGGATGGGAAACTGCGGCGGGTCCTACTGGATGGGACCAAGACCAACCCATGTATTAAGAGAGGAATATGCTTTAGAGGAAGTAGCATATTCCTACTGTTTTAAGACAGGAGAGTTTTGCTCTGATTTATTTAACTTTTTTTTAAGTAATCCATCTATATATTTTTAAATTAATTTAATTAATAATTAATAATAAGAGTTTTTAATAACTAATAAATTAATCTTATTATCTTTTAACACACATTACACATTGTGTACATATTATAGATTCACATTGTTGATTTTAAAATTAAAAATTAGTAATGGGATATTAAAATTGAAAACCTCAAAATTTATAAATTTATATTTTAAACTTGAAATAAGAAGATTAATCTCTATTTTTTTTGTGTTTGTTAGCGTTAATTATATTTATGTTAATCTCTTTATATATATATATATATATATATATATATATATAAAGTATCCTGAATTTTGAGAAGTAAAAATATTAATAAATAGTAAAATAAATAACACATTAACAAAGAATAATTTTGTAAAAAACTGTAACAAATTATTTTGATATACAAATTTATATATATATATCTTATTCATTTTATTTTGTAGCATGAACAAATAAATAATAATAAGTATATTTTAGCTTCTAAACAAAGTGGGTAAAATTAAAAAAAAACTTATTATTAATAATATTATACGTATTTTTATTAAAAAAAATCATTGTTCCATTTTTATTAATTAATTTCAGATTTTTATTATTATGTAGTTTGGAATGAAATAACTAAATAAGAAAATGTTAGTAAATGTCATACTTTTTTTAATAGTTACGTTGTGATATATTGAAATGGTTTTGTTTTGGAATTAATTATACATTTTGATGTATTATTTAAACATATATTCTTATTTTTTTTTATATTTTAATTCTTCATGGGTAAAAATGTTGTTTTAAATTTCTTTTAGTATACCCTATAATATATATTAGAAACTTTAATACATGTATAAAACTAGGTATATGTGTGTGTGCGCGCGCGTCTTTGACGTTCTTCCCGACATGCAGTTTAACTTCAAGGGTGTGTGTGTGTGCGTGTGTGTGTGTGTGGTGTGTTTAGAGTGTGTATGTGTATCTGTACGTAGTGTATAAATACAAAATGTATAGAATGTTTACAACTCTCAACGTACATAACACATATTACGCACAAACACACACACGCACACACAGGTATTTACCGTGCGGAATCCAAAATAGTTTAGAATTTACTTTAAAAACCTAATATGAACGGCGCAAAACCAACGGTCCAGATCTCCTCTTTCGGAATTCCAATCATGCCTGACGTGGCAGTGATTCTGAAGAATATTCTGGACGGAGTAAAGCGGGATAATTAAAAGTTTTAGGGCGGACACATTATAGGGTTTGGAGTATTTCTCGGCGGAGAAGCGACAGCGCCATAGGATTCGCATTTCTGATCACTTTCCCGTGTGGATATCGCAAGGGATCGATTGTATCGGTGGATTCTTCAACATAGGTACGTTAATCTCTTGAATCGCCTTGTTTTCAGCTTCTTGTCGATGAAATTCACACAAAATCTCTGTTTTTCGACGAAAGTTTATTGATTTCATCTCCTGCTTTTGTCAGCTCTTATTCGATTTAGTGACTTCTTGATCCAGCGGAAGTGAAGATTATGATGAAATTCTTATGAATGCTCTGTTCTAGGGTTCTCGATCGCCGTTACGACGAATGTAGCTGCTACATTTTCGAGAATGGTCGATCTCCGGGTTTCTTATCTCCAGGTATGATATCACATTTGCTGTAGCTAGATCTTCTGCTCTTGTCAAACACATACACACTCATTATCCATTTTGCATATGTATATATATCATATATATATACATACATTTTGTGTGTGTGTGTGTGTCTCCATATATATACGGAAGTTCTTACACGTCGTCATTTGTTTATGCTGCGTACTGGATATGTATTAATCGATATAGATTCACTTATATAATCTTTTCATATCCTTGTTTCATACATACATACATACATAAATACACACACACACACACACACACATGTATATATATCGGTGCATATATGTATACGTATATGCACCTATTCATGTCAACATACATTTCGCTATCATTTCTTTGTTTCATATATATAGACATCCACAACCATACGCTCACGGATGTATTATACAGGGATTTTGATGGCCAGTCCTTCCAAGGCATACAAGGCACAGACGTCCGTCATGAAGAATGCAACTGCAGCCGCATTTCCGGAGACTATGGATCCGACTTCATCTAAATCGCCTACAAAATCCACCAGAAGAAAAGCCATTCCGGTGAACTGTATGCGTCTTCTGCCCTTCGGTTGCCGGTGTTCTTCACAAGTGGGTTTTATGGTAAGGGATGGAGGCCGAGGTGGTTTGAACTCGAAGATGGTATACTTTACTATACTACAGATTCATGGGCCGGATAAGATATATCTGAATCCCGACAACATCAGGCCGTCCAAGATCATTGGAGATGAAGCCCATAAGCTCTTGAAGAAATCCAAGTTTTCTCATGTTAATGATCGGCAGCATAGAAGAAACATTTGGAGAGGTGCATTTGAAGGTACACTCAACTAATACATGTGACAGATGTGTTTTGTATATAAATGCCATATTGCTTTCCGTTATTCTATTCCTTCATATTCTTTTTCTGAACATGTACTACTACAGCTTTCTATAAAATATTTAGCTAATATTTACTGTACGTTCAATACATGACATTCACATGTATATTGAACCTTAGTGTGACAGGTATGCTCTTTGCGGGAGAGCAAATCAGATGACAAGAAGTTTTACATATACACAGGAACTAAAACTCTCCATCTTCGTGCAGAGACAAGAGATGACCGGGCAGCTTGGATGCATGTGAGTTTTTGATATAATTCTAACATCACGCCATAGTACATGTAATACATAGTTGTTCATATCAATATGGAATGATATATGTTCATGCGATGCAAATATATTGTTCTTGCAGGCATTACGGACTTCTAAAGATCTTTTTCCTAAGGACGTGGCTGGTTTAAGCTACCCCCCACCCGCAGATGATATTACTGTCTCTACAGCAAGGCTAAAGGAGTATCTTGTCAAACTGGGAGTTCACCAGCAGGGAATAAAAGAATGTGAAGAGATTATGAGGTCTGAGCTTACCAAACTTCAACAGCAACTCAGGATCATGCAACAAAAGCGGCTTTTTCTTATCGAGAAGATCAGGCTTCTTGAGGTAATTTTTTTAGTTAAGAACATGTTATGGTTTAACACGTCGATATACGTTGACGTGGTGTCGTGTGCTGTATACGTACATACATCTAGTACTTGTGTGAAGAGGCGTGTGTGTGTGGATTGAATACAAAACTATGCTTTTATTATTTTAGGCTGACAAGCTAAGCTTGAGACGACCGTGGTGATGAGCTGCAGAACAACGCCTCTGCTGGAAATGTTGTTGGAGCATTGAAAGATCATGGTGAGCTTCTTACTAACTCTACATTAGTAATATCAAGCAAATGTCTCTGTTTTCTGTATCGTGTAGTTGGCTGTTAAATGTTGTTGCTTACTACCAATACTATGCATAATGGTAATGCTATTAGTTATGAAATTATGATTATTGTTTTTTTTTCCCTGTAGTTTTACGACTATTAGGTGCTGATGAATCAGAGGAATCCGATGAAGACATAAAGCAAGAAGTAGTGGAAGCAGAATCTGACGACGAGGATTTCTTTGATACTCGAGAATCTCTTTCTTTGGAGACTGCAGTTCTGACACGCTGCTGATTTGCTTGATAACGAGGTTTCCTCTCCGGTTGTTGAGAAAATGTGGATTGCGCTCAATACCCGTTGTCCAGAGAAGGCTGAGGTTGCGTGCGTGCGTGTGTGTGTCGCTGCCCATCGTCGCTCTAAGTGTACAATCATAATATCATGGAGCTAGTTAGTCAATTACTTATCATAATGCTGTGTTTCTATATATCTAAATGTACATCAACATACATTTCTACTACGCTATGTACGTTATGTCTATATCATATACTTACGTATCTATATATTACACATTATTAGTATTTATGTATACACTTTGTTACAGGCTGCCAGAACCCCAAGGAAGTAGAAAAACAGCGTGAGTTTATGGTCAATTGATCAGAAGACAACATTGGGAAGGACTTGACCAAAGTATGCTTGCCTGTTTACTTCAATGAGCCATTGTCTTCTCTTCAGAAATGTTTTGAAGATTTGGAATATTCTCAATTACTCGATCGAAGCTAGAGAATATGGACGCAAGGTATGCGTTTTATGTTTATCTAGATGTTTACTCCTGTTTTACATTATACTACCTACCTTGCATAAGTATGTACTTAACTTATAAATATACACACTATATATGTATGTGTGTATATATCTTACTTTGTTATATTGCTTTCAGGGAAATAATCTTATGAGAATTTTATACGTAGCAGCATTTGCGGTTTCAGGATATTCATCGACAGAAGGACGCAATTGCAAACCGTTTAATCCGTTGCTGGGAGAGACTTATGAGGCAGATTATCCCGACAAAGGCCTACGCTTCATATCCGAGAAGGTAACATACACACGCGCGCGCGCGCACACACACACATGCTTGACAAACAAATGAACAAATAACGATATGCTTATCAAGTTATTACACATTGTCTGATATGTTATTATTTTGCTTTGTTATTAGGTGAGCCATCATCCTATGGTAATTGCATGTAATTGTCAGGGGCGAGGATGGGAGCTTTGGGGTGATAGTACACTCAAGAGCAAGTTTTGGGGAAGATCTATTCAGTTGGACCCCGTCGGTACCATTTTTCTCCGGTTTGATGATGGTGAAATGTTTCAATGGAGCAAGGTTCTCTCTCTCTCTCTCTGCCTGCATGTTTTGATATTATCCCCCATTAGGTGACATCTTCTATCAACAACATTATTCTGGGCAAACTTTATGTAGACCACTATGGTACCATGCGTATTCAAGGGAATCGTGGGCTGTCGTGCAAGCTTAAATTCAAAGAGCAGTCCATACTGGACCGCAATCCACATCAGGTTCGTTTTTTTATAAAACTGTTTTTGTGTGTGCGTGCGTATATCTATAATAGTTGTGTCTTGATTGTCTATGTATGTGTGTGCATCCATGTATATGTATTCATACAGGTAGATAATTCACTATTTGTGCATGTATGTTTGTCTATATGCATGTATACGTGCTATGTTTATGTATATCTTTTGATATGCATACTCAGTGTAGGTTTCTATTTGTACATACATGCATACATATATATACACGTAGACAAATGTGTATGCAGTAATCTTAATAGGTATCCAGCTCTGTATATGAAGGGGAGCTTAATCTATCTTCATTATGACAATAATTTAACATATTAGTATCCAGATGACACAGACACACACGCACGCATCTACACACTTAAATTATATAATTATGCGTAAGCAGGTTCAAGGCTATGTACATAACGAAGAAGGTGTGAAGCTGGCTAGCTTAATCGGAAAGTGGGACGAGAGCATGTATTACGTACTAGGAGATCCATCATCATATTCCCGTTCTCGTGGTGGCGATATCATGGACACTGCTGTTCTTCTGTGGCAGAAAAATCCTCCGGCAGAGTTTCCAACTCGTTATAATCTAACTGCTTTTGCCATCACTCTGAATGAAATCACCCCCGGTCTACAGGTCCGTATAGTGTATTCGTACTGTAATATACTTTTATGTATTTGTAGGCATAATACAAATTCTCTCTATAAAGAGATATATATTTCTCTAAATATAACTATATATGGATATATATGTAGACAGGCAGAGGCAGATAAACACACACTCAAACACGTTCCTTTTGTATGGTACTGTAATATAGATTATGAATTTTGTAGGAATAATACAAATTCTCTCTATAAATAGATATTTATTTTCTCTATATAATTATCTTTATACCACACACACACACGTAAGTTTTATATGAGAATAAATAAATTTAATAATAAGTTTTATATGAGAATATATAAATTTAAGAAAATTTTGTAAAAGCGCCATTTTCCCCTTTTGTAACTGCATTATGTATACACCTGTATTTGTACTTTAATGCTAGCCATATAATAATAATGAGTAATGAATACAAACACACACACACACACATGGATGGATGGATGTATATATTTCTCTGTTATTTGAAGAGTATTATTTTGAAGCAATAAATTTAATATGCAGGAAAAATTGCCTCCTACAGACTCCCGCTTAAGACCAGATCAACGTTATTTGGAAAATGGGGAATACGACTTGGCTAACGCTGAAAAGCAGCGTCTTGAACATAAACAGCGTCAGGTGCGTTTAAATAGTGATACAATTTTATCACGTGTAGATGGTGTGTGTGTGTTGTGTGTGTGCAATAATTGAAATATACATCAGAGTTGCATATACAGCTACTTATACATATGTGCAGGCAAGGAAACTACAAGAGACAGGCTGGGTACCAAGATGGTTTAAAAAGTCTGAGGAACACGGCACATATCTCTACACGGGAATATACTGGGAAGCTCGCAAGACGAGACAATGGCAGGGATGTCCAGACATCTTTGGTCAAGATCCTTCCTCGGAATAAAAGAATATATTGTTTGTAAGTGGGTTTGTGTTATATATATATATATATATATATATATATATGTGCGTGTGTGCGTGGGTGAGTGTAATATGAGAGAAATGACCTCTCTCGCTCTCTCTGTCTCTCTCTCTCTCGCTCGCAAGCACGCGTAATTGGCACTTGGATATAGGTGCATATGGATATGTCTTTCTGTATGCACTCTTCTGTCCGATTAGACATTATATATTACATTCTTTAAACTTACATGTCTGTATATCTTATGCAGACTGCCTATTTCTTTGAAGTTTCAAACCAGAAGTAGCCGGTGTATTGGATTTCAACGCCTTGGGAGGCTCCAGTGCTTGCCTGAGCTTGCTAATGGTATGACTGTCGAAAATCCCGTTAGAGCGAGCAAGGTAAGCTACAAAGTCCTCGCCACTGTGTGGCTGTACAGGATTCACTAGCCCACTCGTCCAGGGATGATTCGCACATCCTTCTCGAGCCAGGAAGCTGTAAAAGTCCTCGTAGTAACCTGGTCCCTCGTTCTCCTTAGTCAGAGATTGCAACAGCTGTAGATACTCTGCCTCGTTCTGGACCAGCATGAATTGCTTGTGCTCCTCCACTAGTGCAGAGAATGTTCTCTTCTGGTGTAACCTCTTCTGTCCCTCCATATAGAATGTAGAGTCTGTTCTCTGGGGTGTTAACTACAGAGAAGCCATTAGTCAGACTTGGAGAGAGTTTTTAAGGAGAAACGGACGGACTATAGAAACTAACTTGAGAAGATACAGATGCACAGGGAGTAATCTTAAACAGGGAGATATATCTGCTTACAGCAACACAGTAGACATGTAGCAGAAAGACTTGTAAGGACGAGTTAAACTTGGACCTGAAATCGACAATTTATGGAGAACTCCGATGGCGGCGGTTTATAAGGGCGAAACTATAGCCACGAGCTGCTTCAGGCCTACAGGTGTGTGTTTTTTATATTTACTTTACACTTTTTACGTGGTTTTTACATACTGTAGCTGCCCTGCCACATGAGGAAGGAACTCTCTAGCACATTGACACGTACCCGTGATTTTGTTATATTCGAGTCCTGTTTTTCCATACACGTCGCTCTAGTATGTAACTCATGTGGGTTATGTCAACGTCAAGGTATCGTTTTTGTTACTTACCTTAGTTTTCGTGTATATATATATTGATTATATATATATATTCATTGTCTTGGATGTGACTTTGTTACATTGTCACGTTGTAAGTTTAGTGAAAATTATATATTTAAAGCTTAATAGTTTCTGTGTTGAACCGACTCGCACCATGGATGAGATTCGGCTATCGTTTTCAAGGTATTTTTATTATATAGCTACAGTTGCCTACCTTATTCAGATAATGTTACAAGTCTCTACGTCATTGAATTGACATCACGTATGTACGTCTTTGTTGAACACACACACACATACAAGGTTTGTGTGCATATATATATATATATATAATATATATATATATATATATATTATATATATATAATGATATAGATGAAACATGTGTATATTCTGAGGCCACTTGCGGGCTACACCTGTACATACATATGCACTGGTGTAAGGACCACTGATGAGAGGCTTTTGCATAGTTGGTGGGGTTTTGAGTTCTTTTTGCTTATTTTATTCGCCAAGGGACAGGGTGGTTGAATGCTTGCCCTTCACATGGGGAGTGAGTGTGTGTGTGTCCACGTGCATGTGTGTTTACCTTGTGTGTATATACACTTATCTATATACATAGCTTACATATGTAATGCAGCTATATCCAACTTTTATATCTTATCTTGTTGTTATAAAAATAATTGTCCTTTACTCATTTAAAAATGCATAATTTTGTAATAGTTCCCTGGAGGGTTTGAGTTATGAATTTAGTTTCAAACTGGCATGGGTGTGTTTAACACATACACACGAGTACACAGGTAATAACATTTGACACTATGTTTTGTAAACATAATTAATTAGGTGTATTAGTTTTAAATTTGTGAGCATTTTAATTATAGAGGTGTGCCTCTTGTCCTAAGTAACTTCATCATACTAGTTTACTAGTTTGTTTACTACTAGTTTATTCTGGTCGGAATGTGGAGTTTAATATTAACAAACTTTTAATGAAGTTCTTTTTAACTTAAATATTATTTTATGAGCATATACTACTTGAGCGGAAGTTTAGTGTTACATTTTGGTTGTTATTTATGTGTGTGTGTGTGTGTGTGTGTTTTCATATACATTTAACATATCTTTTCAAACATTTAGAGATTTGAAAATGGGATATTCGAAGCTTATGCCGGATATATTCCTGACATGGATGGCTCAGATTTGTTGGTACGTAAGTTTAAGTTACATTTGGGTGGCTGTTGGCATGTCACTGTAAGTAATACGTGTTTGTACACACACACAACTGTATTCTATTGTCTACAGAATGAATGTACGAGTGTATCTCTACGTGTGTATATATATGTAGGCTTGCGACATCTATGTTATACACAGTGTGTGAGTGTGTGTGTATATATAGACACATATATTAAAAAGGATACATATATCTTATATGTGTATAAGTGTGTGTATGTACATTCAATGTTTGGGGATTTCTTATGAGGCAGCTAGCTTTTGCTATATCCATTGGATGCGTTTGCCCCTTCATCGTTGATGTACGTATATGTGTGTGTATGTGTGCTGTTGTGTTAAAGTTTTTATCTATAGATACATATTTATATGATAGTTAATATATCCATTCACGGAATGTGTACATGCATAATGCGAACATATGTGTGTAACATTGTAATATATAATCATATCATATTATTTATGACATTATCAATTTGTATATATGTCATGTTTATACTTGTGTTTATACATGTTCCCAGGCATACACATACATAGTTATATTCTTGTTTGTGTATATAAATACATAAAGTAAAATGCATATCCTCACGTAGTATTTATATATATTTATATGTGTATAGTTAATTTAATATATTTTTGTGCTTATACTGTATATATATATATTGATTTTTGTGTGTTTATATATTTGTAAATTTTCTAAAATATTTATTTAGTAATCTTATAAAAAAAATTAATTAAAACCATCAAGTTAGATATATACATACCTGAAAACATATGCAATGTTAATACACTGTATATATACATACACTTTATACATTATATATTCCTACATTAATAATGTATTTACATATATAAAATATTCTATAACACACAAAGAAGATATATGTAACGTGTAAACACATAAATATATAAAATTAATTTTTGTAAGTCTATGAAATATATAAATATATTGTGTCATTTTACGTGACGATATGCATTTTATTTTATATACTTATATACACAAACAAGAATATAATTGTGTATGTGTCTGCCTACGAGCATTTATAAATACAAATATAGATAATATACAAATTGATACTATAACAAATATAAGATATATTATATATGTATATACAATGCTACACACACATATTGCACAGTGTTCTGCATTGTACATGTATAAAAACCGCAGACATCTCTCTCTATATATATAGACACACACACACACACAAGTAAATATGCAAGTGGTGTGTATACTAGAATATAACATAGATGTCACAGACAAACATGTATATACACACGTAGAGGCACACTCATACATTTGTATTACTTACAGTGGAATATACCCTTTTCAAATCTCTAAACCCTAAAAACATATTCTATATAAATGTATATGGTCAAGTAGCTTAACTAAACACTTGTGATAAACCATGTATATTCCGACGTATGCTTCGAATATTCTAGCATCTGCTTGTTTATATGCACCCTAAATAGAAGGAATGCTTTTGTTAAAGCGTAAGCTGTTGTTCCATAGGTGCAATTATAATTATTAATGTTTTCTAAATGGTTTAAGAAAATATCATAAATAATATCTTATAGTTACATTACACACACTATTCAAATATTATGAGTTAGAATATAAATATTAGAACTAAGATTATTTTTATTAGCATTAATACTATTTAAGAATATATTATTAATAATAAAAAAAGTCTTTTAGACTATGTTTATTTAATAAAATATGCATATGCATAAACACATGTATCAAAAAGAACTTACATCATTCTACATTCATTTTATATATACGGCGCGCACACACATCATATACACATTTTCATAGCCAAGTAAATATTTAAACCTACTATACAAGGGAAAATTTATGCCCCTGGCCAAATTCATAATTCCCCATCTGTCCCGGGGTTTGGGTGACTCACCAAGGGCATGTTAAGTCAGCACGGAATTGCTGAGTCGTTTGGAAAGTAATAAACATTCTTATTAAGGTTAAATCTGAGTCTCCCTCTTGCAATGCTTGCTTCCATAGATTGATCTGTATTTGGAATCAGCGTTGAATCATTGGCATGCTCCAAAGTTTTTTCAGCTATTATTCTCCTCTCATAAAATTAGCTGATTATCTTATCTTGAATAAGGTGTGAATGGGCATCTCCCATGCTTCTTAAAGCTTTAACAACATTGGATGTTAAATGCCCAAACCATCGATCTTGAAACTAGGCAGTGGCCTAATGTTTCGGTGATGACCTTTCAACCCAAGTTGTAGCAAAAGGAGCTTGAGATCTTATCTCATTCATATGCCCCTTCCGTTAAAGCTCAAGTTACTTTCCCAAGCAAAGTTACTAAATCTCCACTTTTGAACTCCCTTCTAAAGTTCTCAACAAGATGTTGTATGCAATATCCATGAAAAACATCTCCAAAAACAATAAGAACCTTCAATGACCCCTTCTGTATGTCAAATACAAATGTCAATCATGTTCGCAAGTGTATTGACAAAGAATGCTTCAGGTTATGAAGAAACCATTTCCAGTTGTCAACATTTCATTATCAATCACTCAAAAGCAATAGGAAACAAGGCCCTATTTGTCGTTGTCAATCAATAATGCCCTTTATTTGCCCTTTAAATGAGTCCCATCCACAGCTACATGCTTCACAATGCTGAAATCCCATCAAGCAAGCAGCATAAGCCAGAAACCTTGTCCATCATGAGTCTTTGGATGTTTGCAACTGATCCAGGATTGCTCTCCACCACCTTATCACAAAAACTCCCCAGTTTGGAGTACAACATCATCATCACCTGGAACTCTCTCTCCTTTGCTCTCCAAACTGTTTGTAAGATACATGAACACTGTCATCCCTTCTCACATCATCAAGAAGATCCTTTGGATTGTAGCTTGGTTGATCCTTGAATTTGGAGATGTACTTGCTTGCTACCAGCTAGAGCTTGCTTCTTTTTACTGCATGTGTGTGTGGTCTCGAGAGTTCTGATGGTAAACTCTTTCCCTCCGGCACACTAGCGCATGAAGCCTCCACACGAAGTCAGCCTCCTTGCATCCAACAATGTACCTCTTGGAATCTGATTTCACAATGCGAATTTGCATCATGGATGCAACACAATGCTCTTTCACAGCATACTTGAGTGATTCGATTAAATCAAAACAATCGCCAACCTGAAACAAGGGGTATATGGGGAATATATGAAATTTGAATTACTGTGTGCAGCCGGATAATACTAAAGTATTTCAAGTGCAAACACCACGGAATGCTCGCATTGTTAATATTCAACTCTAGATTTGTACATGTCTTGAGTAGCAATAGTTGGGGGTTCCATGTTGCCATGCATCAGCAGCGTTGCTTCATCAACGTATCCAAGTTCAATCAAGAGCGCACATGTGTTTCACACTTCATGCGTTCAAGTCTGCATATGCCCAAACAATCTTCCCA
The DNA here is from genome assembly GCA_003024785.1 of Selaginella tamariscina. Classification (NCBI taxonomy): domain Eukaryota; kingdom Viridiplantae; phylum Streptophyta; class Lycopodiopsida; order Selaginellales; family Selaginellaceae; genus Selaginella; species Selaginella tamariscina. The sequence goes on from PUQB01000153.1 coordinate 294,293, forward strand.
TTTGACATGAGAGAATTGTCTTCTAGAGAATTGCTCCCACTACTATATGACGCCCCCTGGATGACTAAGGAAGAAACGGGTTCGAACAAAGGATCGAGAAAGAGAAAACCGTCCATTCCATTGCAACAGATGTAATGGACTTGCGCATAACTATCGGGCATGCACAACTCTAATTTGATTAATTTGGTTTCATTTTCATTTTCCTTTCGTTTTCCCTTGTTCTCCAAATGACTCAGCATGCCCTGGTGAGTCACTCAAACCCCATGGGTATATGGGGAATATATGAAATTTAAGGGATAAATGGGGAATTATGAATTTAGCCAGGGGCATATGATGTTTGTATATAATATCTAAATAAGTCAATTTTAAAATATCATTATATTTTCATATAAACAATTTTTAATTTTTTAATTTTGTTAAAGTAATTTATTTTAGGAATTAAATTATGATATTGCAATTTAGTTAAAACACAAATTCAAAAACTAGTTAATATTTCAAAAATGAAAACTTGTTAAAAATAACTTTAAAATTATTAACATTATTTGTATAAATTCTTTCAAGTACCTTCAAATTATACTTATTTATTTATTATTTGAAAAATAGAAATTCTTCAAAATAAAATTAATGAATTCAATAAATTCTCATGAGATGAAAAAACATAAATAAATAAATAATTTACTTTTAAAATGTTATTTAAATAATAATTTTAAACAAAATGAATATTGCATACCTTAAATAAATTTAGATGAATATATCTTTTTATATAATAATATATATTATTTAAATAAGTTTGAGCTAAAGATTAATTTTAAAAAATTAGGGTAAGTTGAAAAATTATTTAATTTAAGATTGTTATTTTAGGTTTTTATGACAAACAAATTCAGATTATCAATGTAAGTTAAACTAGTTTTACATATATTTTAAACTTACGAAAAGATTGTATCCTTTTATTTTTAAATTAAATGTTACACAATTTTATTTAAATATTAAATTGTATATATTACATTTTATTAAATTTAAATTATTAATTTTAAAAGTAAATTTAGAAAACAATTAATTTAAATATTCTAATTTTAATTTTAAATAAATAATGAGATTTTCAAAATACAAATCCTACTGCTAACTTAAGCATTAAATAAAATATATATTTAATTTACTAAATTCATATTTAATAATAATAAGAGCAATATGCTATAATGAATTCACTTAATTATTAATAGTTAAAATATTTGTTTTGTAATGTCACATTGGTATCTGCAATGTCTTAATAAATTCATTATTATAATACTTACAATATGACATATTTTTCTTTAAGAATAAATAAAAAATTATATTTAAACTTTAATAATTAAAAAAATTATCATAAATCCATATACGTGGTGCATAATGAATTAATAACAATTTATCAATGTTTTACGTCGTGTCAAAAGGTGTATAATACATGCATATACATGTAGTGTGTGTGTTTGTGAGAGAGAAAAATGATTAAAATATAGTAATGAAAAAAAAACCAAAAGAAAAAAGAAAACTTATAATATATATAAAAAAAATAATTAAATAAAAAATTTGGGAAAATTCTCCACCAACAAACAAGGTATCAATGAGATAGATCCCCCGCAACAGACGTCTGTATGTTTGTCCAAACGTAATTAGACTAAATTTGAAATAGATGATATATGAGTAAATTAATATATTTCCTCATAATAATTAGTTTTAAAAATGCATAATAACACAGATCAAAATTAATTAAATATATTGTATAAATTTGATTTCAATATTATTAAGAGTGATTACACATATACGTGCGCGTGTACTGTGTTAAAATACGTGTACATTGAAGAATATGCGTGTACTTCGTAAACACACATCATATAACACGTCTAAATTAAATATCAAAAGAAAGTGTGTGTGTGAGAGAGATAATCAAACAGTTAAGCATTCTAACATACGTGTACATACATATACACACATCATATATAGATGTGTGTCTGGGGGAGAGAGATATACACAAGCTGAGTTAAATTATGCTAAACATAGTTAAAAGCATCCAAAATAGTAAATAAACATATATGAAGGCATAATGTTATTTACTATGTTGAGAGAGAGCCTACACAAAAAGTTCTCCCTTAGTTTGTGGAGGCCCCTCTACCCCTGTTAACAAAGGAAAGAAAACTACAACACACCCACCTATGTACAAAATGCACCTTGGCTGTAGATGATAAATATTGTAGATGTAATCCTGTGAATCCCAGAAAAACCAACTTTTCAGCTTTGTAGGAATCCTGTAATAACATTAAACAAAAACAAATAAATTATGTACGTAATACAAAATATACACGTATTAAAATATTGTATAACACACTTGTTGTACACCAGTATGTATGCTGTAAACGTACCAGCACGTGTGTGTGAGTGATGCTGACGAGCCAGATAATACAGCAATGTACATTTTATTATATATAGTATATACATGGTATAACGACTTAATAATTGCTTCATGTGTGCGTTTGTTTTAGCTCAAGCATTACAGCGATTATATATGCTGAAATTTATGTACTATAATGACAAACCACTATGCATCCTATGGCATATACCATATGAAGTGCACTGCAAGCACAATGAATGTAGAGAGAGAATATCACGAAGTATATATACTGAGTACATACATTAGTGTACTTTAGTACGTGCATAGTAGCATATTATGCATGTGTACAGTACTGGCATATATATATATAGACACGAATACACACACGTACCCTGTCAAAAAAGAATGTAGAGATGTCTCTACGCATTGACCAAGCCACACGCGAGTGCCATGAGAAGAGCGGCACCTTCCTCTTCCTCATCCTTACTTTGTGACTTCCTGAAAGTGCTGTTAAATCTCGCTGACCTGCTTCCCCATTTAGGAGTTGAGTGAAACGCAGGTATTGACTTCCGTGTGCAGACCCTCCTTGGAACGGACACCCTTGATGTGCTTTGCCGGAACACCATTTGGCTCACCTTGTGCTCCACTATCTCGCGTTTGCTCCTCCTGTATACGGTCCTATCTTAATATATAGAAAAATGTAGATGCATACCCAGATCACATGAAGACAAGGTATGTATGCATGTACATAGACAACAAAAGACACATGCCACCAACATGTATATAATAAAATACACACACACACACACACACATATACATATATATATATATATTATATATATATGTATGTGTGTGTGTATGTATGTATATGTATGTGTATGTATATATATACATGTATATGTATGTATATATATATGTATACACATACCTGTTGTGGATGATGTGGTTGTGAGAGCGTTCACGTTCTATTACGTCGCTTGTGTCTGCCTTACGCTTTGGGGATTTTAATGTCGACGGCTTCGGCTGATCGTGTGAATCTGAAGTGTTGTTGTTGTTGTTTCTCTTGGTGCTGCTTCCCACTTTCTTGTATCGGATCCCACACGCATTACAAAGGGACTGTACAGAACAAATACGAAAAGCACGTGTGTGAGTGTGTGTGTGTACATGTCATAGATCAGACATGTATGTCTGACATGCACATGGATGCTTATAAAGTTAATTAACTGAGGAAGCTTCTAGTCTTCAACGCTAGTGTATACAAGAACATATACATACTTAAATATATATAATCTACGCGTATACAGGCACATGCAAGTTTATGAACAGATGCTCCCACGTTTTTTCATCTGTAAGAACAAAAAATAAATGATAAATAGCACCAACTCAAATAGTTCACAAAATAGCGGTCGAAATACATTAAAAATGTCACACAGATGAACTGTTAAGTTTGTACTAAGTGTATGTTATAGAATGCTAATGTATAACATTAAAGTGAATGCAAACGTATAAACGATTATAAACAGATAATTACCTTGGGACCGCAAGGACCATTTCTCCAAAGTGGTGTTTTAGTTGCTCCACACTGTGTACAGCTCCTCGAAGGGCTGCTACCACCAGGGGACATCTCTGAAGACGAAGCTGCACCGTCAGACAGATGATGTCGTGAGGGAGAATGGACAGCCGTGATAACGTTAAGCCGTCCACAGAAATTGTTCTTGGCAGTCTCCATGCCATCTTTCTTCTCACTCTTGGGCTTTATCCATATGTCTTCAGATTCTTCGATCTCAATTACTTTGCAGTCGTTTTCTGATGAGTACTCTCGCTTCATCTATAAACCATGTAATAAAACGTTCAGTAAAATAAACCCATCTAAAAGTAACACATAATGACAAGAATTTCAACGAGCAAAATGATAATATCGCTAAACACTGCATATGTAAAACAACGTAAGGAAATAATGTTAACTAAAGCAGTAAACAGTACAAATCGTAAAATGTTGCATACCCAACATTAACTTAGTACCTTCTTCATGGGTGCAAACTCGGATGAGTAATCAGCCATAGAACCGCTACTATTCTCCATTATCTTGAAAACCCACCTCGAGAAAATGCTGAAATGCTATCGTAACAACAGATCCGTAGACAATCCTCCGGATCTCATGTAATAATCTCCTCCTCTGTTCCTCAAATACTCTTCTTTCCCACCTTTGCTCAATCCAGTTTAACTAAGCAGCCGTAATGCAATTCCTGAGGCCTGATCCTGGAAGAAAACCCGCACATATGTAAGATCTATCTTTCACGAGGATCCACAACATTTCGAGAACGGCAAACGTGGAACACAGAGAATTCGCGGACAATCCACAAGATCCAAAATGAAAACAAGAAACGATCGAGCTGTTCGTTTCCAAGAATGTAGGTATGAGAAACCTACAGAGCGAATTCAAGGAAAAGATCGCGTCTGATCGCAATGACGAATGAAACGAACAGATCCGGCACGGATCAAACAAGCGAAACACGGCGGATCTGATCCGGGACTCACCTGGAGCTGAATGAAACCCTGCCGGAGCCAAAATCCCTGATCCAACACAGATCGACGAAGAAAATGCAGGAAATTCACCGTTCCGAGGCCGAATCCGGAAACGCCGCTTGAAATCCGTGCTATTCTGCGAGAAAATGTACCGATTTTGCTACAGAAACACGATCAATCCAGGATTCTGAATACAATCAAGGCGCCTCCTGCGTAGGATCCGAATTGCCTGCTTGAAATCGGGGAAGAACAAGGATCAAGATGCCACAGAGCTCTAGAAAGAATGAACAAACGAGGGCAATGCAACACAGCATTCAAGGCGGCAAACAAAAGGCCCTACGGCTTGGCACATAACGCAATCTGGACCGTCGATTTATTATGCAGTGGAATACCGTCGGATCTACGCTTATTTGTAAGCATCTTATATGTTCCTCATTTGTGAGAATTCTAACCGTCAGATTTTTGCTGAGGTGGAAAGATCTTACACGTGCATCCCTTGCCGTTGATCTTTTGGAATGCTGGCCGTCGGATCGACTTCCCTGAGAGGTGGAGATGTCACATCTAATGGTTGCTTGCTCCCGCCCGAACATTTCCCGCCGTCAATTTGTTGCGCAGGATCGGGAGCGTTGGATCTTTTCGGAGGTGTCCATGAGAGTTCCCAGTCGTTGGTTGAGTCTTTAATCAAACGGTCATGATGGACTCCTCACTATGAAATATCTTTTTACTTTGTTACTATGCATAAGGATAAAATGTGACTACTATTGTAATCATATGGTAATTTATATATGATATGGTATATCTATAAGAATATTCTTGTTTATTTTCAACTATATACTTTCTTATTTATATATGGATTGTTATACATCTTGTGGCACAGTGAATATGTTAAGTTTATTCATATTAATAATTGAGATTTATGGGTTAATCGTCTAAGATTCAATTTTTTATTTTAATTTGAATAAATTATTATATTTGCATATTGAATATATTAAATATATTATCAAAATAAAAGAATAAAAAAATTAGAAACTAAGTTATTTAAATTATATAAAATTTGTATGTACATATTATATATTAAAACTAAATTATTATTAATATGTCTAGATGTTAAAAGTTATGCATATACAAAGCACATTTATATTTATATTAAAACTTTCAATGGCAGCGCATAATATAATTTTATTTCAATACACCTACATTATATATTTAAAGATATTATCTACACACATATAATAAAATACACACATGTGTATATTTCAAGCATTTGTTATCAATAAGACAACTTTAAATTAAATGTATATGTTAAATCAAATTAATACATTCAATTAACATAAAAATATGATTTACATTTTCTTATTTAAATATTAAAATAGTTTAATTTTATATAAAAACTATTAAATAATGTTATATTAAAAAAGAAATTATTTAGAATATACCTAAGATGTCATATTCTACATAATTACATGTTACAATTATAAAAACCATTATATGAGGTGACTTTATAAGATTCTAACTTCAAATTTTATTTATTTATAGTCCTTTTTACATTTAAATTATTTACTTAATTACATTTACTTAATAAAAGAAAATATAACAAATTTATATATGTACTAACTAAATATGCCAAAGAATATGTAAACATTATTATTTAATTGGTATCTGCATTGTAAGTAATAAAGTAATACATACAGAGAGAAACTATATTATATATACATGTCTTTATAAATACATAAAAGTAATTATTAATTATATATTATAATGAATTAAAGTGTTAACTCAAACATTGATTATAAATTAAAAACTTATGAAAAATACATATAAAATATATATTTCCAGATATAAATACATACACATCTATAAATAAATTTAATTTAAAATAAATTGATATATTATAGCATAATTATACTTATTCAAGCATGTAAACATTAGAAAAGTTCAATTGAGTTAAAATTAAAGCACTATGAATATATAATACTATTATAAGAAAATTATCATATATACACTTTTGACATTTATCGTATTTATATATACCCCTAAATTTATTATAATTAACTTATTTGATTTTTCTAAGTTTTCATAAATTAATATATATATTTAATTAATTTCCTTTTATTTTTAATTTTCTATAAATTGAATTTATTAATTTTTACATTTAAGATAAATATTTATTTAATATAATAATTTTTAAATTAAAGATTATGAAATATTTTATTAAATCATAGATATTTATTTGTTTATGAAATAAAAGGAAAAACTTATTAAATTACTATTTATAATTATGTTTAATACATAAGTAGTATATTACAATTTATAAAGCTAAAGGAGAAAATAGATAACCTCGTTAAGAAGATTAATTAAATGTTTGTTCAAGAGCGTTCTGTGTATGTCAAGACATATGTATATACATATATATTATGCAAAACAAATATAATATATAATATCTTAAAAGTAAATTATTACAAGAATATTTTAATTTTATGTGACTATTATTTATCATATTTTCAAGTACATATATATTATATATATATTATATATATATAATATATATATATATATATATATTGATATTAAAACAAAACATTACTTAGTTAAAATATAATACACACATTATATGTATAAAGATATATGAACAAACAATACATGATTTGTTCTCATGTGAAAAAACTTTAATATAAAAATAAATAAATACATGCACATATTGTTTAATAAAGTTTATGAGTGAAATTAAAAAAAACATCATATATAAGTCTTTTTTTTATATTATTTAAGATGTTCATTTCTTAAATGAAATTTAAAAGTTACATACTTTATCGTTGCACTTTACTTTAAAATTTATACATTTCTCTTTTCACAATTAACATTTAATATATGAAATATACTTCATTATTAATAGTTTTAAATTCTAAGTCATTTAATTAAATATTTTTCATCATTACCATTAAATTAAGCTTATTTTGCATTAGATGTTGTAAATATATTTGATATTATAATTAATATTTTTATTTAAAATTTTAAAGTAAATATAATTTACATATTTAATAAAGAATAAAACAAAAGAAAATATAGTTTAACTAATAAATTCAGGATAAACTTGTGCAAATTAATAACCTAATTTTAATTTAATATATGATATTTGATGTTTGATATAAAAATTATTAAATTATAAATGTGTTATTATTACAAAATTTATAATAACATAATTAAAAAATTTGCATGGTGAAACCCAATAATTATATAGTAACATTCTTATTAAAAAATTTATTATCATTCATATATCACTTTTATAATGCGATACATAAAAGACATGGATTTTTATATTAACTTTTACAAGTATTATAATTGAATTAAACACATGCTTAAAAATTATAAAAGATTTTTAAAACTTTTAATAACAAAAATATTAAATTATATACAGGTGGTAAATATATTAATAAGCAATGTGATATTTCGTCGAGTAAAAGTATATAATAGTTTGTTAATAATAACATGCAAATTTACATAAATAAAAAGGAACTATATAATATATAAAGTATTTTCATATTTCTTTTGAAATAATATGTAACAACGTTAATTAACTTATTTAACTCTTTATGGCAACCTAAAAAAACTAAAAAGAAAATTTATAAGCACATAAATTGTCACTTATTATGAATTATAAATTCTATCTTATAATAAGCTTGGTAAGTAATTTTATTGGTATATGTATGTATATATCACACACATGCTTGCACATAGCTTAGATACATATTAAACATAATATCATGTATGTGCTTATTCAATGTGCATATATACTAGAGTGATAATTATTTAATATAGAAAACCATAAAAAATCTCATGAAGAACTTTAAACGACTTTTAAAAGAATTGTCAGAGTTTTTACCTGGTGCCACAAAGGCGGCTTGCCAGGTGCCAACCCTGGAATCCCCTCTCTGGAAACCCCACGGAATCTGGTAAAGTAACCCGTATTAGGAACCCAACCCTTAGGAACTTAAACCCTAACTGACCAAGTCCACGAACGAGACTCACCTTGTGAATCAGGATGCACGACTGCCGAGTTATAGGTGTTGTTCCTAGCTTGGCGTGGTTGAGGCGGCCGGAGCAAGGCCTCAACCACTAGTTCTGCGGAACGTGAACTCGGGCAATACCTTTGAGCTTGCGAGCAGGTTTTCGGACCAAGGAATCTGGCTAACTCCTTGGAAGTGACGTGCCCTTCTCTCAAAGGCAAGATCCTGCCAACGATAAGGATAGTCTAACCCTAGGGTGGGTTGTACCCCTGTCGTGTGGAAGTTTGGGCGGCACAACAGAGGGTTGCACCTTGACGACACAAGCTTAGCTTGCACCGGTAGGAGGTTAACGAGCTCTCTTTTGAACCCAGGAAGCCTCACTACATATACTCTACCTTATTTATGTGACGGACCCCCCCCCCCTGTTTACCTAAGTGAGTAAGTGGGCTGGCACGGAAATGCCAGCCCTTAGAGAAAATGGTTGTCCTAACCTAATCCTAAACCTAACCCCTAGGGGGGGGTTTAGGACGTGGGGTTAGGGCAACCCTAGGGTTAGGTCAACCCTAGGGGTGTCCCTAACCCTTATTTTGACAAGCTATAATCAGAAGAACCCTAACCTGGAACGTCAAAACGGGGGAGGGTTCTCTAAATGGAAGTGCTAGCTTCGCCTAGAGTTTCTTGCAAATACCTAACGACACCCGGCCGGACCATCACTAGATACCCAAGTGCACTATGCGGGCCTGTTTCTTCTACATCTAGGGTTCGTCACATAATCCAGTAGGTAACAACAGTCAAACCCCAAAGTAAAGGGTCGAGTCATAGTAAAAACTATGACACACTCCCCGCCTTTGAAAATGTCAACGTCCTCGTTGACGTCTAACTCCAAGACTAGACTAGGTTAGGAAAAATTAACTGAAAACTAACGCTAATCACTCTATGCGGAGTCAGCAAAAAGTTCACAAGTTTTATTACCCCCTTGCATTACGCGAAGCCAAATACTTCAGAACCGTCGTTCACTGAGTGAGAACTCAGCTGCCGGAGGTACCACCTGCGACAAGAAGTCATTTGGAGACCTTTTGCACGTCTGCAAAGTCTGTCACCCGACACAGACAACAAGTTAGTTAATTTCTTTTAGTTAACTAGAATTTATATCGGAGGCCTCTAGTTAATGTTGTCTGTCGGCCCCTAGGTTAAGAAGAAATAACTTTATTCCTTAATTAGTTTGAGACCTTGCCTCAAACTCATTCACCAACTCCATCGCGTTTTGTAGATTCTCCAATGGTTCCCATGTCGATTCGCACGCTGGATAGCCTTTCCATTTGACGAGATACTCAAACTTACGTTTTCGCGGTCCATAAACCTTCCTTTTGCCCAATATGGATTCGACTTCGTACTCCGTACCTTCATGAACCAGCTCAGGGGGCGGACGTAAGTTTTCATATCTTTGCGGATGTTTCTCATCTTTGTGGAATGGCTCGAGCAAATTGACATGAAACACATTGTGTATTGTTCCCAACTCCGGAGGAAGATCCAACTCATAAGCCACTTTCCCTACTTGCTTCACCACCTTGTATGGACCTATGTAGTGCGATAGAAACTTCCTCGAAAGAGTCATTGGAACCTTCAGGTTTTTGGTACTCAACAATACCATATCCCCAACCTGATACTCTACATCCCGCCGATGCTTATCGTACTGCTGACGATACCTTTCCTGTGCTGCAGCCATCGCTTGACGAGCAGCTTCCCATGTTCGATACAATTGTCCCGTGAACTCTGCTACAGATGGAACTCGATTGCTATCGTCTTTCGGTAACACCATACTCTGAGGAATACCACCCTTATTCCCAGTTAACACTTCCATCGGGCTACATCCGATTGCAGTGTGCATCGAGTTATTGTAACATATCTCAGCCATATCTAAGTGTTCAGCCCAATCAAGTTGATCACCTTGAACACATCTGAGATAGTCCTCGACTTGTCGGTTTACCCTCTCCGTCTGACCATCCGTTTGTGGATGATAAGCCGTACTAAACCTCAGCATCGTCCCAAATTGCTTGAACAACGTTCCCCAAAACTTGCCAGTAAATCGAGGATCCCGGTCTGAGATCATCGTTTCCGGTAGCCCTCGCACTCTTACGACTTCGTGGAAGAACAACTTTGCTGCTTGTTTTGCATTCACTGTCTCTACAGTTGGAATGAAATGAGCAACCTTTGAAAATCGATCGACCACCACCATAAGAGCATTGAAACCACAAGATTTTGGCAATCCCATGATAAAGTCCAAAGTAACACTTTGAAATGGCCGCTCTGGAATCGGTATACATTGTAACTTCCCAGCTCGTTTTTGAACGACTTTTCACTTGTTGACATGTGGGGCATGTCTTGACATACTTGGCAACATCGTCTATCATACCCGGCCAACTAGAATCCCTGTTTCAACAAAGCCAACGTCTTGTGCCTTCCACCATGCCCTGCCAAAGGAACGTCGTGATGCTCTCTTAATAGCCTCTCCCTCCATGTCCCTTCTGGAACATAGAGTCTCTTTTCTTTATAATAAAGAACTCCATCTCGTACTGCAAAATGGGCCTGTTTGAGTGCATCCATTCGACTTTCTATTCCTGCTGGAATATTACCATCTCTTCGTAATTGATGAACTTGTTTCCTCTTTGCTACCAGGCTCAAAGCTTCCTTGGCAAACTTGTCCTGAGGATACGCCGTCACAAATTCATCCACCAAAGTTGACACGGGTGCTGACATAATACGAAGATGACCCTTTCTACTGAGTGCATCAGCTACCACATTTCCTTTTCCCGCCTTATGTCTGATTTCAGGCTGAAATCGTGCCAACTTCTGCTGCCATCTAGCATACTTTGGTGATAGCTTCGGCTGCGTTTCAAAATACCTTAGAGTTACACTATCTGTCCAAACCACAGTGCCATGACTTGGAAGATAATGACGCCAATACTCCAAGGAAGCAACAATAGCATACATCTCCTTTTCGTGGGTAGGCCATCGAGTTTGCGCGGCATCTAACTTCTTCGAGAAGAAGGACACTGGATGTCCTTTTTGTTGCAATACACCACCAATTGCAAAGTCGGAAGCGTCACATTCTACTTCAAAGGGATCTTCAAAGATGGGCAACTGCAAAACTGGCTCAGAAGAGATAGCCTCTTTGAGTTTGACGAATGCACGTTGGCACTCTGGAGTCCAATGCCATGGAATGTTCTTCGTAAGATCTGTCAATGGGGCCGCTATTTCTGAGTAACCCTTTATGAATCTTCGGTAATACCCTGTCAGACCAAGAAATGATCTAACTTCATGCACGTCTTTTAAGGTCATCCACTCAGTAATAGCTTGAATTTTCTTTGGGTCCATGGCAACCTCCCCACCTGAGATCAAGTGTCCCAAGAAATCTATCTTGGTTTGACCAAATGCGCACTTGCTTTCTTTAGCATACAACTGGTTCTCTCTCAACCTCTGAAACACTTTTTCTAAGTGTTCCACATGTTCTTCAATTGTCGAACTGAAAACCAGAATGTCATCAATATACACCACACGAACTCGTCTAGATAGTCTCTAAACACATCATCCATCATTGTGCAAAAAGTTGCTGGAGCATTGCACAACCCGAATGGCAAGACTAGAAACTCAAATGATCCATAACGCGTTCGAAAAGCGGTCTTCTCAATGTCATTCTCTGCTACCCGAATCTGATGGTACCCAGACCTCAAGTCTATTCTTGAAAAGTACTTTGCTTTTGATAGTCTATCAAACAAGTCGTCCACTCGCGGAAGAGGATACTTGTTTTTGATAGTTATCGCGTTCAGTGCTCGATAGTCCACACACATTCGCATCGTACCATCCTTTTTCATTACAAACAAGATCGGTGCACCATATGGTGATCGACTAGGTCGAATGTGTCCTCGACCAACCAATTCCGTCAGCTGTCTCTTCAATTCAATCAACTCTTGAGGATTTAACCGATATGGGGCTCTTGCCGGTGGAGACGAACCGGCAAAACCTCTATTCTGTGGTCCACAGCTCGACGTGGAGGTAACTCAGGCGGCAAATCTTCGGTAACACATCCCTAAACATGTTCAAGACTTCCAAAATAGGTTCGGGAACATGTTCTTGACCATCTCCTATTTTGACTTCACCAGTATCCAAAACCATTGCAAGAAACACACGTTCCCGATGTCTAACTGCTTTACGCAACTGAGTCAAGGTAAGGAACATAGGATTCCAATCCTATCAGTTAGCGTTTCCATTCTGAGCGTCGTTTTTCTAATGGCTTCTTTATCTGCTGCAAGCGTGATTCGATTATCTCCGGAACCCCTCATTTCGATTACATGTTTATGGAACCATTCCATACCCAGAACAAAGTCAAACCCCGTCATATTCAAGACAACTAAGTCTAGCTTAGCCTTCCAATCTTTGATTTGGACAGGAACTGCCCTTGCTATATTATTAGTATTTTGAGAACCTTTGCCAAAATTGATCTTTATTTCACACATCTTTATTACATCCAAATTCAATCGACGAGCTAGACTAGTCGATATGAAGTTGTATGTTGCTCCAGTATCGATCATCATTCGGACTCGGTCCCCTCGTATCCTTCCTGTCAAATATAGCAAAGGGTCAGTTTTGTCTTGAATAGCGAATAAGGCAGGTTGTGTCTGGCACAACATTACCTCTTCTGACTCATCTTCCGGATCTTCAAGCGTTTCTGGTTCAGCAACTTCCTCTTCTACCATCGCCTTGAAATGTCCTGATTGTTGTGAGGGTGCCGGACACTCTTTAGCAAAATGACCAGGCTTGTTACAATTATAACATTTCACGACCCCGCCTGCGGAACGCGGGGAGCAGACTTTGGAGCCGATCCTTTGGTCTGCTGAGGAGGTGGTAACGCCAATGGTTTCCGAAATCCGGTGGGTCTTGATGTGTCCGAAAACTTGGAACTGCCAACAAAGGGACTTGCACTTCGAATTGATGGCGATTGATCTGGTCGCCTATCAAACCTTCTGAACCCAGACTTTGGAGGAAACCTCCTTGGTTTAGGTTTTGCTTCCTCCCCTTTGTACAAGTCTTCTAACGACATGCCATAAGCAACCTTTTGAGCTGCCTCTTGACATTCCCGATAGCTTGTGGGCTTGTACCTTAAGATCTCCCTTCGCGTTTTCTCATTCAAGCTAGCCATGAAGCAACTTCGAGCTTCATCATCGCTCATATTTGGCACCAATCGCCGTACACTTTCGAATCGATAAACGTGGTCCATAGGACTTCCCCGAACTCCCTGTTGACAAAGTGCCAGGTCAGCACGCAATCGCAAACCGAGATCATCCGGCATATACTGCTTTTTGATCTCCTTTTTCATGTGCTTCCAGCTGTTTCGGTATCCACGTTCACCTTCAACAATTCGCCACCAAGTCTTAGCTTCTTCTTTAAGAAACTGCTTAGCACATGCAACCTTTTCTGTCTTTCTCACGGAAGCAGCCTCGAAATAGCTTTCCATATCATACAACCAGTCATCCAAAACCTTGTAATCCTTTGAACCCATGAAATTCGAAGGCTTTACCGGTTTGAATTTACTGGGACCTCCACCAACTACTTCCGTCGAAGAATCTGATTCAGAGGAACCTGACTCTGAGTCATGCTTCTTCTTCTTTTTCCGTGTGTCTGGTTGCGGAACGTCTGGCACTGCCGTATTCGTTGGAATCCGAACGGCAACATTATCGATTCTGTCATTCAATCCCAAGACATCCCCTCGAAGTTCGTTTAGGGCATCCATCATTATTTCACGCCAACCAGGTCGCTGCCTAGCCCTAGGGGGTCGACCTGGATCAGCTTCATCCATCTCCTCATTTTGAGCCTCTGCGACAGCCCTCTCTGCCTCAGGCTCCGGTTGCTTTCTTTTGCTCATCGTATTGAACCCTAGTTTCAACACTCGGAGAATATGCTCGGAATATTCCCAATGTTAAGTTGGAAACACCCTGCACAGGTTGTACACCCACACACATCAGCTTGAACTAGCATAAGACTTTCGGACATACCTAGAATCTCACGCCGACTCACTGAGCAAGTGTTCTCCGAAGTTTGACAACTCACAGGATCAAACTCTCTGCGCAGAATACAGACATGTTAACCAAAGCGATAGAGTAGATCAAGAATTTAGAGTTATCTAAACATTGAAACACTCTATGACTTAAGGTAGTCCTACTGACCGCAGAGAACTTGCTCCGATACCAATTGTCAGAGTTTTTACCTGGTGCCACAAAGGCGGCTTGCCAGGTGCCAACCCTGGAATCCCCTCTCTGGAAACCCCACGGAATCTGGTAAAGTAACCCGTATTAGGAACCCAACCCTTAGGAACTTAAACCCTAACTGACCAAGTCCACGAACGAGACTCACCTTGTGAATCAGGATGCACGGACTAGCCGAGTTATAGGTGTCGTTCCTAGCTTGGCGTGGTTGAGGCGGCCGGAGCAAGGCCTCAACCACTAGTTCTGCGGAACGTGAACTCGGGCAATACCTTTGAGCTTGCGAGCAGGTTTTCGGACCAAGGAATCTGGCTAACTCCTTGGAAGTGACGTGCCCTTGTCTCAAAGGCAAGATCCTGCCAACGATAAGGATAGTCTAACCCTAGGGTGGGTTGTACCCCTGTCGTGTGGAAGTTTGGGCGGCACAACAGAGGGTTGCACCTTGACGACACAAGCTTAGCTTGCACCGGTAGGAGGTTAACGAGCTCTCTTTTGAACCCAGGAAGCCTCACTACATATACTCTACCTTATTTATGTGACGGACCCCCCCCCCCTGTTTACCTAATGAGTAAGTGGGCTGGCACGGAAATGCCAGCCCTTAGAGAAAATGGTTTGTTCCTAACCTAATCCTAAACCTAACCCCTAGGGGGGGGTTTAGGACGTGGGGTTAGGGCAACCCTAGGGTTAGGTCAACCCTAGGGGTGTCCCTAACCCTTATTTTGACAAGCTATAATGCGAAGAACCCTAACCTGGAACGTCAAAACGGGGGGGTTCTCTAAATGGAAGTGCTAGCTTCGCCTAGAGTTTCTTGCAAATACCTAACGACACCCGGCCGGACCATCACTAGATACCCAAGTGCACTATGCGGGCCTGTTTCTTCTACATCTAGGGTTCGTCACATAATCCAGTAGGTAACAACAGTCAAACCCCAAAGTAAAGGGTCGAGTCATAGTAAAAAACTATGACAGACAATACATATTATGGATCATGCATGTGTGTATGTTTGAGAGAAGAGAGACAGTACATATTTACATGGATCATGCATGGTGTGTATGTATGAGAGAAGAGTAAGAGTGTTAACAAATTAAATTCATACACATTGGATATATTAGTACACACATATACATACACACGTGTATACACATAGACATACATACATATTACATGTGTAAATTCAATGTAGGGTTTAGGGTTTAGGGTTAGGATGGATCATGCATGGTGTTTATGTATGAGAAGAGTGAGTGTTAACACAGATATACATTATACATATTACATAATATTGTAACATCAGTACATATTATGGATCATGCATGGTGTGTATGAGAGAAGAGACAGGTTACATATTATGGATCATGATCATGCATGGTGTGTATGTATGAGAGAAGGGATTATGCATGGTGACACTGTGTATGTATGAGAGAAGAGATAAAGTGTTAACAAATGAAAATCGTACACATTGCATATATTATATTAGTACACATATACATACACACGTGTATACACACAGACATACATATATATTACATGTGTAAATTTAATGTGTTACATACACACACACTGAGTACATATAGATCATACATGCGTTGAACATGATGTTTTTAATAAAGAAGCAACATAAATTTCTCAAGTTTGGTTTAGGGCAATGTGCATGTGTATGCATATGTGTCTCTATAAGTGCTTTAATGCGTGTGCACATGTATATATAAATTTATGATTGTGTTTATATATAATATGTGCAAAACAAACATCGAATAATTAAGAAAATAATATTAATATACACACTATGAACATATTTTAAATTATACATAATAATATATGATTTTATTTAATATATAGCCATATATAGTTTTAAAATATATATTAATTTAATATTGATAATAAGGTTTAACACTAGAATATTCTTGAAATAATAACAAATTAATTGAGAAAATCCCATTAATATATACGAATAATTACTGAGATAATTAATAATAAGACTAATTTAATTATGATAATTAGGTTTAATATTGGAATATTCTTCGAATATTAAGAAAATAATAAAGAATATCCATTAATAGTAGGAAATGTAAATTAATTACTCGAGTAATTAAGAAAATAATAATAATAAACAGACTATGAATATATTTTAAATGATACATAATAATATATCAATTTATTTATTGTATTAGTGTATATATATATAATATAAACTTATAATATATACTTGAATATTAAGAATGTAGAATAATTACAAAATTTCGTAATATTAAACAGCTTGAAGCACTTGAATGACATTAAATGCAATTTTAAAACACTCATTGGAATTAGAGAGTATATATGTCAGACTGTCGGTTATTTGTTTCAACTCATCTTAAATTTTCTTTTCTGTTATTTCAAAAATTTCGAATTTCTGACATAAATATTATCATTTAACATGTAAATTTGAAAATACATTTAATTTTCCACTCAAATTCAATCTGGTTCTTTCTTCAGCAAGGGTTTCTTCATTTTCACTATTCAGATTTTCTTTTTTCTTCTTAGTGATCAGCTCAGGAGCGACATTAAATTGGGTGCGCTATTGTTTATAGGAAAGCACGGCGCTTCAGTGCTTTACAAGTAAGTATTATAAACAAATTTAGATATATTTATAAAGATTCACTCTCTTACATTCTCTCTTAAATTTTAGAATTTAGGAATTTAGGAATGCATTAGGATTACAATATATTCTGTTAGGGATTTATCCGTTTAAATATACTTTTAACTTAATATTCTCGGTTAGCCGGCGGCGGGGATTAATCCGGCCATTTTTTTTCGCCTCTTTGAAGAAGTGGCGGGATTAATCCTGCCACCATCTCTTTCATAAGTATGGCAGAATTAGTTCGGGCAATGCTTCTCCGCCTCTTAAAAAGAGCGGCGAGATTAATCCCGCCGATAACTCTCTCAACTGATAATGATTTACTTGAATTTATTAGAAAGAGTTGTCAGCAGGATTAATCTCGCCAACCATTTTAGGAGGCAGAGAAGGGGTGGCGGGATTAATCTCGCCACTACTTCCCTGTTTTAAATATTTGTGGGCAGAATTCATCCCGAATCTCTTTGAAATCATAGTTTCGGAGAGATTTGTGGGCGGGATTAATTCCGCCGCTTATTCCCCGTCCTCAGAGTTGTGGGCGGGATTAATCCGCCGCCTATTCTCCGTCGTCAGTGTTGTGGGCGGGATTAATCCCGCCCCTCTTCCTCGTCGAAGGAATTTGCGGCGGGATTAATCCCGCCGACTCTAGACGAGGAAGATCCGGCGACGGGATTAATCCCGCCGGTACTTCCTAGTCGGAGGGAGCCCGCGGCGGGATTAATCCCGCCGCTACTTCCTCGTTGGAGGGAGCCCGCGGCGGGATTAATCCCGCCGGTACTTCTCGTCGGAGGGAGCCCGCGGCGGGATTAATCCCGCCGCTTCTCTCTGACGAGGAAGTATCGGCGGCGGGATTAATCCCGCCGCCTCTCTCTGATGGGGTAGAGTCGGCGGCGGGATTAATCCCGCCGACTCTCTCCGAGGGGTAGAGTCTGCGGCGGGATTAATCCCGCCCATCAGTTATATTAATAAAGCATGAGATATTATTTTTATATATAATTATGTATTATTGCACATGCATATTATTAAGCAACTGCAGTTATGATTTCTTACAAATATTGCATAAACAGATATCATAAATAACACAATTATTTATGTGTAGGACAATATGTATAATACTGGAGATAAAGTATGTCTTCTTCGGAACAACGAGATAGTTGGCACTGGAACTGTGGAAGTTCGAGATGATAATGCATCATGTCACAATATTGCCCAAGGATCTTGTGTGTACATATGGGTGAACACCATTTTCAAGCATGTTGAGGTTCCTGGAATGGAATTTGAGGAGGGTTCTCCTGTATTGTGGAATTTGAATGAAGTCAAGGCTGACACAGAATATACAAAGTCACAAACAAACAGTAGCACGAGTTTTCCAGACGATGGCTTGCCTGCTGTGATGGATGAGGTGATTCTCTTTCTTCATGAGATTGAGGTTGGGAGAGGCATCATCACAGCTATAAATAATGGAAGCAGTGTCAGAAGAGAAACTAGGGTCCGACTTCGTGGGTGTAGTTGTGACAGAGGTTTCACCTAATGGCACTTTGCATCCTGGATCCCTCGTGAGGTGGCGAACATTGAATTAAACGGCAAGATGGTTCAACATATTCTGGGTTGGATTTCAATAATAACAACCCGGAAGAACAACTCATATTTGAAGAGGTTCCTTGCATTGGTCCTATTAAAAGAAAAAGGCGATTCATGGGTTGCAGATCTCCCCTACATGTTTCAGCAAGAGGATGACGATGGATCCTACATCTTCCGAAAGTGTTACGAGCATTTCCACGATTGACTGCTACAAGAAGAAGTGTTGTCAGATGGCAGACCGGAATGAAATTACCCAATGTAGACATGTCTTTCATACGCTCACCCAAAAGCAAAGGCATGAGTTTGTATATGCTGCACTAACTGGGTGTATTGATGGAATGGCTTTGGACACAGGTTATCAGAGTACATCCATGGTATTTAATAAGGTGGCCATCTGCTTCAAAGCTTGGTACAGTATATATGGGATCCCAAAGACCACGTTCTACGTCGGAGGGATGAGTGGTTAGATGGAGCGCGAACCTCAGTACATGGGAACACTGGCTTGGTCAAAACCCGCTCTCACATTATGGCAGCCATAGAGATACTCAAGGCTTTTGTGGAAGCAAATGCAGACAGGATGCCTCACAAATGCCGAACCACAAATGCAGGGGTCAGGGAAAATCTCAAGGTTTTGCCTTCAATCTACACTCAATTGAAGCTGTGTGAACATGTGAACAAGTGCCTCAGGTTGATGGGGCTGCAAGCAATCTGCACTGGTACCTTCAACAACATATGAATACTCATTTTAAGGATGTGGAGATTGCAAAACACTCTAGCTTTTCCAAGTGTGACACTTGTACATCATTGAAGGCTGCAGAGGCTTGTGCAAAAACCTTGGTGGAGATCACTGCCATTCAAAAGAAGATGGAGGCCCACATGATTGCGCAACAAACTTGCCGGTCTCAGTACTATGCACACCGCATGCTTTCTGTGTCACACCCATCAGAGTACCTGTGCTTGATCCATGACAAGATGGATCATTCAAAGACCAGCATTCCAAAGCTCGTTGCAACACCAAAGTGCCTTGGAAATGTCATGAAACTTTCGATTTCATTGACATGTGTGCTAACACATAGACACGGTTGTGAATCATATGGACACTTTTCACTTCCACATTAGTCTAGCGACTCCAATTTCACTATTGGGTCGTTGGCCATGTGTTTCAGAAACCTTGAAGCCCACTCACAGACAAGTCCTATCGGTGATCTCAAAGTGAAGAAACAACACCTTCAACCTTTACATAATGCTCTCATGAACACGTCTGCACTTGAGGCTACTTGGGAATATGAGAGGCATTGTCAGCAACCTGCACAAAAAACAGATGGCCCTGTTGAGAGTTCAGGTTCAGTGGAGGGATCTAGCTCAAATAGTGTACATGTGTCCTCAACATCAAATAAGCTTCCTCGTCATTTGCTTTTACAGATGGATAATTGTGCAGGCGAGAACAAAAATAGGTAAATCATTTTACTTAAGGGTTTCTCAAGCTCATACTTACTTTTATTTTCTAGATATGTGCTAGCATACTTGTCAATGCTTGTTGCCAAAGGTGTTTGAAACAATCACGCTCAGTTTTCTTATGGTTGGTCACACTCATGAAGATATTGATGCGTTCTTCAGCAAGGTCTCCAACTCTACAAAAAGGACAAGTGCACTTACCTTACCGCATATGATGAATCTTTTTGAAAATTGCATTCCAAAAAAAGTTGTGCTTTGCTTGTGACTGAGGTGCCAGACTTCAAAAAATTTCTCAAGGAGTATATAAAAGAGGGGAGTGATTCTTTAGTTGGTCACCTTGTGCCGCTACAATTCTTTTTCTCCATACGAGATGGTATACCTATTATGCAGTACAAGTTACGGCCATCAGAGCAGGAGTGGTTACCGAAAGAGGGGTTAATGCTCTTCAAAAGTGGAGAGAATGGAAAGCCACTTCTCCCAGAAGGACAACCAGACCCTATTCCATTGAGTGCCCAGCTCAAGGAACAAGAGGTTATTATTGATGGCATCAAAAAATATGTGGCATGGGTTCAAAAATCGATGCCGAAGAATTTGATAAGGCAACTGGTTACTCAGAACTATATAAGCATGTGGTTGACTATTGGGAGACTGTTGTTCGAGAGTTGGAAGGGCCTACTGTCACAAGTACAGAATTGCAACACTCTTTTTGGCCTAAATCAAGGTGGCAAGAGGAGATTGAAATGACATCACTGAGCATAGACGACATAAAGCCAGTAGTGATGTGGAAGTGCAAACCCCACACTTTGTTGGACAAAGGAACCAAAAACCTAAAGCATACTTTGATTGCTGCCAGGATCTTCAAAAACTAATGATGGTTTCATTACTCCAATGCGTCATATAATCAGCCTATTTGGATGGGTCAAATTATCGACACACCTGAAGTAATCACAAAAAATAATATTGTTAAGGTTGCATGGTTCAAACCACAAAAAAGGCGACACGAGAAGGAGAGCAAAGATATAATGGATGCCTAGAGAAAACATGGTCTCCCAATCAAAAAGACCAGCATGTTTTATAAATGTTAAATCCATTCGATATGGGTGGATGTCAAGAAGCGTTGATAAAGTCACGATTAACAAAACTGCAAGGGAATGTATGTTTTCTGAAGCTTAAAGCAATTACAAAATTATAAAATATCGTATATTTAATATTCATAATTATTATAAACTCTTTAATAATAGTACCAAATTGTTTACTTAACTATATAAATTTAAAAAATGATATGGAAGATTGACTATATTATTATAGGATTTATATATATATTATTACTACTACAAATTTTTAATTAATAATGTTATATTTAAATATTAATATTTTAATAACAACATCAATATTTATATAATGTACCTCTTATGCTCTTCCTTAATTGTTATATTAGGCAATATATTATATAATTTAATACCTTCTACTTTTATAATGTTATTAATTTTTTTCAATGAATGCTATAATTTATTAAAGGGTAGAATACAAAATAGAATATTCTAAAGAATATTCTATTTTCAAACATATATTCTAAAGAATATTCCTTTAATATTAGAAAATGCTAATTAAATAGCTAAAATTGCTAATTATTAGGAAATGGGACTATAGCCATGCCCATTTTAGTTACAACTTGCATATGTGGTTGACATAGAAGCAAGTAGTGATGTGGAAGTGCAAGCCACACACTTTGTTGAATAAAAAAACCAAAAACTTAAATCATACTTTGATTGTTGTAAGGATCTTAAAAATTAATGATCATCCTCATTACTTTAAATTTGTCATATAATCAACCTATTTGGATGGTCGAATTATCGACATATCTGAAGTCATAACAAAAAACGTTGATAAAGTCACGATTAACAAAACTGCAAGAGAATGTATGTTTTATGAAGCTTAAAGCAATTATAAAATTATAAAATATATATATTTAATATTCATTATTATAAACTCTTTAATAATAGTACCAAATTGTTTACTTAACTATATAAATTTATAAAAAGATATGGAAGATTAACTATATTATTATAGGATTTTGTATATTATATATATATTATTACTAGTACAAATTTTTAATTAATAATGTTATATTAAATATTAATATTTTAATAACAACATCAATATTTATATAATGTACCTCTTATGCTCTTCCTTAATTTTTATATTAGGCCCATACAATCTTAAATATATATATTATATAATTTAATACCTTCTACTTTTATAATGTTATTAATTTTTATTCAATGAATGCTATAATTTATTAAAGGGTCGATTACAAAATAGAATATTCTAAAGAATATTTTGTTTTCAAACATATATTATAAAGAATATTCTTTAATATTAGAAAATGCTAATTAAATAGCTAAAATTGCTAATTATTAGGAAATGGGACTATAGCCATGCCCATTTTAGTTATAACATGCATTGTAGCGTGTGTGTGTGAACATGGACTTACACGGATGGCTTCATCATCAAATTCAAATGCTGCTTTTACAACTTGCAAAACAACAGGGTTCATTTCCACTACATGTATAGCAATGGGGAAATGTTGTTAGTAGGTCCAATAAGCAAAACCCGCTGTAGAAAGATATATTAAAATGTTAAATATATGTCAACAGAATGAAACATCGATTGGGCTTCTATTAAGAGATTAATCAGTTAAGGATAATTAAAAATGCACATATATTAGTGGTATGTGACTCTTCTTAAAGGCTATGTTTAACAAAAACATTATTGCTTGTATTCATTTAATTACTTTTAATTTATATTTTGATATTAATACCATGGATGAGCTAGTGAATTAATTAGACACGTCTTAAAAAAAACAATCTTGAAAACTTTTACAAATAATATTCATTATATAAAACATACCCTAACGCTTTTCTTTATTATGATTTTAAGTTTTATAAATTAAAGAAGAACAACCAAGAACTCTATAATATTATTATTAAGGAACTTCATTTTTTAAATAAACCTATATGCACTCTTAATCTTATCACAAATTACATATTAATAAGGATGACAATTCCTAATTGCATTCATGAGAGTGTTATGTGGTAGCAACAATATAAAGATATTAATCAGAATGATTTGATTAATTTAGAAAGTGATGTGATAATTATATAAAATAAGGAGTTTCCTCTGTATGATTAAAGAGAAAGTAATTACAAATAGATTAAGATGTTGATAAGGAAATGATTTCATTTGTAATTATGTTTGATAATATTTTTTAATTATTATAAAATATTTTACAACTCAAAATAATATAAATATTCAAAGATATTTTATAAATATTCTTTACTTTATGAATATCTTGCTAGAATATATTAATTGTTTTATCATATAAATATTCTCTCTATGTATTTCAAATTGTAATGTTTATTAAGTGTATATTGACATGAACATTATATTTTTATTCATTTCTTTATTGCATATTAGTGCAAAGATATATTTTCTAGTAATGATAAAAATGATTTTATTAACACTAAGTAGCATTAATTAATGATTAATTGGTTAATTAATAAATAATTAAGACTTAAATATGTATTTATTAAAAAATTAATTAATAACTAGAACTTAATTATTAACTAGTAATTTATTTTATATTTTCATTTTCATATATCATGCCCAATTTAATTACAATTTGCATATTTGGTCACACCTAAGTTAGATAGGTAGAATTCTTTTACAGTAAATAGTCTAACATGAAATTAAATTAAAAACTAAATTTTTATTATACAATTTACTTAACTAAGTAATCGACTCATGAAAGAATAAAAGTTTGGATTATTTATTTAACTGAATATGTCATTTACATGGAGCTTTCACCTTATGTATAGTAAATTGTTTTTGGGTATAATAAATTATTTTGTTGAATTTAAATAGAGTATATAATAGATTCTTCTATAGTGGGCAACATTTCTTAACATTATTAGCTATCATAAATGCTATATATAAATTAAAAATTTGAATTGATTACAATTTACAAAAACTCCATGATGAACCTCGAAAAAACCTTTTTTATTTTAAAAAAAAAAACTTATAAAAAAATTAATTTATGGCATGTACTATTTTATTGGGTTACATTAATAAACTTCTATTATTATATATTTAGTATGTGAGTTATTTTATATTAAGTTTGAAAAGGTGTTAGCATTGGAGGTTCACCTACCAACTATTTGTAGCTTTTGAAGAAATTTATTT